>CM073500.1:22302500-22767500 GCA_037074585.1 Biancaea sappan
AATCCATATATATTGATGATCAATATATTGAGAATAGAAAAGAAACTAATTAACTAATAGCTAACTATCATTAGTAACTCAAACTAACTATATACACTTAGCTATTTGACTCTGTACACGTGGCTACCATAAACTGAGTTGGAACATCTACAATGACTAAATCAATAATTTACTCATTTCTTTTCATTGTCAAATTAGTCATACTACGAGATGGGGTTATAGCTAGGTGTATATAAGAGAATCCTTGGAGAACTTTGATGAAACTGAAGGGAAATATCTAAAACTTTTTAAGATTTTTTACAAAATTTGACCCAATAAAATGGATTCAAAACATATAAACATTTTTAAAAAATGCATTTAATGTAGTGAAATTTGAATGATACATATTTAGACCAAGTGCAATCAAATGTCCCTTCATTTGGAAGATATAGATTCAAATGCATTAAGCGCAATGAAATGCCCTTCATTTCTTTCTACCTTAGGTTTTGATCGTTTTGAACTCACAATGTTGAAGAAAGTCAGAAGAAAACAAAAAATTCTTCTATGTTACAAGCCTATGAGTGAGAATTTTGTTTTAGTTTTTAGATTTTGCCTTGTAATTTAAGCTCTTACCCTTCTTGATCACTAATTCTAATCTAGGGTTTTTTGTGGAATAATTTCATTTAATCTTATTCCAACTCACATTTGGATTGGATTATTGGTAATTTTTCTTTTATAATTTGACTCGATCATCCTATTATTGACACAATTAGAAAATTGATGAACTAAGATGTAAAATTCCATCTTAGATTAGCCAAAATTCTACCTCAAACAATTATAAGACAAAATTAAGAATTAAAAAAAAATCTTAGATACAACTGTTACAAAAAAAAATAAAAACGGGCAAGGGAAAATTAAAAAGAAAATTTCTCAAATTCAAAGACGAAAAGTTTCATCTTAGAAAAAATAATTTGTCATAGAATTAAAAAACAATAAGATTTCTGAGATGGAATCAACCTGTCACAAATCTTTGAAATAGAAAACCCATCTTAGATACTCTCAAATTGTGTAATGGAAGGTCCCTATCACATTTTGTGTCAAATCTGAGACAAATTTACTGTGTCAAATTTGAGACAGATAATCCATCTCAAATTTTTGGCAACAACATCTGAGAACTTTATTGTGTCTTAGTTTCAGTCTTAGATCTGAGACGAAATTTCTGTTGCTAAGTTTGTCTCAAATTTAAGATGAACTTTCCGTCGCAAAATCCATCTCATATTTGAGACGAAAATTCCGTTGCAAATTCCATCTTAGATATTTGTTTCTAGGTTAAAAACCTAGCCCTAAAATGGGAACCTTATCCTAACAACAATTAAACAACAAATATCAAACAGTTCAATGGTATAACAACAATTTCCAAATGTACACTACAAATACTCCATAAATATGGCATAATAGAAATTTATAACATTTCCAATTACATAATTAATGTATAACAAGATTTCCATTAACCAAGTGTCCAAATTACATATATATTGCAGATCTGTAATTGCTTGGATTGCATAAACTATATTTATAAATTACAGTACTATGAAGCATAATTTCTTAACAATCTATGATGCATACATTAACTATGATGATCGTTCATCATCACTAAAACTAATGACTTTCTCACCTTGTTCATCGACGTAGTCACCTTGTCTTCTTTTTCCTCATTATCGTCCTCATCTTCTCACTCATCTTTGGCATCGTTAATGAATGATTGGTTGATAAGTAGGCAATCAAATTCTTCACAGATATTGTTAAGCATCACGCAAGTTTTCCAGATCATCATTTTGAGTTGTTGGAAGCCTTACGTCCCGAGTGTCATCTTCTTGGTATGCCTCCTGATTTGTTTCAAAAGTGAGAGAGTCAGTTGCTCTCCTAGACTTGATTTTAATCACTACCAACCAATATATCTTGTCACACCATGCAAGATAAGTGGTACTTGAAGTGCTTATTGCATAAACACAAAAAGGTCATACTTGTTCAACCTCCTTGAGCCTTTAACCTCAACAATCTCGTGTTGTGCATAAATTATTGTGTATTGGTTTAGTGTGAAGTCAAACCATTCACATTTGAATAAAATAATTTTTTTTGTGATTGTCCATTGTATTCTAACTAAATGATTTCCTCAAGTAGCCCGCAATAATCACACTTTGAATCACCATAGTTACTCCTTTATATGTATAAACTACTAATTTCTATAGACCTATTACAACTTCATTCAAACATGTGAAATTTATAGGTATTGACCAAGTACACTAGCCACGTTTGTACTTTTTTGCTTGGTCCCCAAGCAATGTCATGTATAAGTTGATCTTGAATATTATTGTCCAAGTTCATTACCTGCACAGTAGGAAATTAAAACTATATCTTGTAAAAACTTTTGTTAGAAATTAATGCAACTGTCATACTTATATATATATATATATAAGCCACCTAGGAAACTTAGCGTTGATGTGTTGTTGAACCTAATTTTGTGTCAATTCAGGTGTTGAAGTGGTCAAGCAATCAAGGAATAACCTGCACTCATGTGTTCACATATTGTACCACCAAAGATATTATACCTCAAACAATGAAGATTATTAACAATTATGGAAGAAGTTAAGAACTCACTAAAGGTATAGATGCACTTTGTCACAATTCATATGAATGTACTTTATGGTAGCAACTTCCTCTTGATTTCTTAGGAACCGTTTGCCACCCTCAACGGCGAGTAGTCTTAGGGTAACTAAAAATTGTTATCGCCCCTACTGTCATTATTTTTGGGAACCCGAATTCTCCTAGATTTCATGTGAGGCTTAAAGTAGTTGAGAACAAAATGTTGTGGTCTCTTTAGTGATGTAGCCCTTACAAATGGAGACTTTAACCCTAGCCTTATTCTTAACCTTCCTATTAATGGTGTAGAAGAATATCAACGACATTGGATGTAAAGTAAAATGTGTGCATAAAATTAAAGTACAATTAAGTTTACCTCTTGATTAGATACATCCAATGGAACTAGACCGGACCACACATCTTTGCTTCTTGTGCCAAGTGAATTGGCAAGTAGCCTATTAAGTTGAAAAAGTATGGGGGCATATCCTTTCTAACTTGCAGAAAGTTATTATTATACTTTACTCTAAAATGTCCAATTTGTCAACCCTCAAGGAGGTAGAACAAATCTCCTTGAAGAAGTAGCTAAGTTCTATCAAAAGATTTCACACAACTTTTGGCAATGCAACGAAGACAATGGACCAAACAAAGGATATTTTGAGAGTACCTTACTGGAAAACAATTTTTCTTTGGCACAACTTAGATGTCATGCATATCGAGAACATGTCTAATGATGTGTTTAATACTAATATGGACATAAAGAATAAAACAAAAGACAATGCAAAGGCTAGGATAAATATCCAAGAATATTGTTGTCTTAAGAATGTGAAGCTAGCGGAAAAGGGGGGTTAAGTTGTTGAAACCCAAGTCTCAATGTTATACCCTAATTAATGTGGTCTAAACTTGCCTACATTCAGTGACCTTTGTCACATTTTCTACTCTTCTCTAAACTTTGCCACCATCCAATCTTGGAGGAAGAGGTTATCTCTCCACCTTGGTCTTATTGCGATTTTGTTTTAATGGTGGTGTTTGGTAGGAATTGTCTATAACAGTCAAAGAAAGATGTTTTACGCTCAAATTTCAATGTAAATGCCTTTGACTCTCTTAAACAACTAAGCAAGCTAATTTCCTTGCAGGCAGCCAACCAGACAACATTTCATATAGTAGAAAATCATTTATTGTCCTCAAAAATGCATCTCACATATGAAAGTTCTGATTCAATAAGGCATCATAGGTTGGGATGCCCCCATGCCACAACTATTTCAACTCATCTATTAGAGGCTACAAGTAAACATCTATCTTCACTTTAGAATTTCTTGGTCTGGGGATGATTCATATCAAAAACATAAACTCTTGTTTCATAAGCATTCATAAAGGAAGGTTATATGGAGTAATGATGAGTATGTTTTCTCATATTGACCAAACAAAGAGAACCCATCAGCATAGCATTCGAGCATTACATTTTGAGGTTCAGCAACGAACGACGGCTAGGTTTGATAGAACACCTTCCAAGTTTGTCCATCATATGGATGCAACAAGACTTCCATCTTTCAACAATTATCATAGTGTCACCTCATGTTTTTCACTATTACTTCAAATGTAAATAATCTTTGAAGCCTTGGAATAAAAAGAAGGAATCATAATTTCTTGTTGGTTACCTTCCATGCTTTATATTTGTATACAACTACAATTATGTCTCTAGTGTCATTATCAAATAATGAAAAATTTAATTATATATATATATATATATATATATATATATATATATATATATATATATATATTCTCCATATAGGAATGGTAGTGGGAGGAGAATTCCGGGATCCCCGCTTTTGGGTCCCCATGGAGATAGGGACGGGGGGAAATTTCACTCATCAGTCTTTCGGGGATAACGACAGGGATCACACTCCCCTACTCGCAGAGTCCCCGTCCCCAAATGGCAGTTTAGTAATTTTATTAAAATTACTATATATATAATATAAGGATATTTTTAGTAATTTCATAATTTAAATTAATTTAAATAATTTATATTAATTTAAAAAAAAAAACAAAACCATAACCCTCATCATCAATTTCCCAATTCGAAATCACATTTAGTCGTTCACCATGATCATTTGTAGCTCGTGCTCGGGGCATCTCCATCTTATAGTTATCTTTGGCTCTATCTCATCTTCGTCTTCGTCTCTATCTCTATCTCATCGTCATCTCCATTGTCTCTGTCTCTGTCTTTGTCTTACGGGCCCCTAAACCATCTCCAAACTCCATTACGCTTCTCAATATTTGTTGTCTTCGTTCACCATCTTTGTCTTAGTCTCGCCGTCAGCCAATCTTCATCCATTTGCCTTTCATCTCAGTTCCATTGCTGAATCTCTAATTCTCATCTTCGTAATTGTCTTCCTATCCATTCTAAATCTCTGAATCTCTAAACAAAATATCATATTCTCAATCATCACTGGTGGTAAGCTTTTTCCATGTTCGTCTTGTCTCTCACTGTTATTTCCCTTTCCCTTTACTCTCTTTTTTTCTCTCTGTGTCGAATCGTGAATCAAGTTTTTTTAATATATTTTCAAAAATTATTTATTCAATTGGCAAGGACGCCGCAAGGATCCGTGGGAAGTTAGGGAGCGAGGATAAGGAACAAATTTTCTCCATGGCAAGAATCAAGGGCAAGGATGGGGACGGGGAGCAGGGAGGCACTCCCCGCCCCCTCCCCCACACCGCTCCACCCCGTTGTCATTCCTAATTCCATAGAAAAAGGAAATTGATAAAATGGACAACAATTTGCTCATGTCATTTTAATGCTAACCTAATTTATTCTTTAACCTATCAAATTTATAAAAATTTGATCATGAAGAAAAGGCACCTCATTAGAAATCACATTGTACAAGATAAAAAGCACCAAATTACTTATAAATCCAATTTATCTAATTTGAGTCAACAATAAAAAGCACCAAATTACAAGACAAACAAGGAAAATATTAATTTATTTATAACATCTAAACATCCAAGTTAAACAAGATAAAAATTTTCTCATGACAACAGATATACACACATACATACAAAACAACTTTACTATGACCAAAACAACCTATCAAATTTGCCCATGACAACAATACAAACATACATTATCCTTAATATGACCAAAACAACTTATGAAACTTACTCATGACAACATATATATATATATATAACAAAAGCTTCAAACCAACAAATATCCCCAAGAAACATATTCAAAAATAAAAATCCCTACTATGACCAAAACAAGCAAGTCTATAGTTGGACGAAGAAAGGACAATGGAGGAAAAATTATAAAAAATGGGTAAAGATTGATGTATGGGTGGAGCACAACGAATTGCCAAAACAAAAAAAAAATGCCCTTAGCTTTGCCAAAGGTCACCTAAGTAACCCCAAGCAGACGTTGGGTGGCTGGAAACTCATTGGACAAAGGTTGGTTATGGTTGGGACAATTGCACCTGCACCTCTTCCTCTGGTGGCAGATCTCAAATGAGAAAAGACAGGTGAGGGTTGGTTTATCTGATTTCTAAACAGCATCATTTGGTGAAAAAAAATGAGACACAATTTGAAAAGAAAAGTTTTGTCTCACAATGAAACTAGAAAAATTATGAAAATTGTGAAGGGAATTTGAAACAGAATCAAAGACAGATAACTTTCGTCTCAAATTAAGATAAAACAAAGATGGATTTGCTACAGAAATTTCGTCTCAAAGTTCATTTCAAAAAAAAATGTAAAAATGGTACGTCTCCAAAACAAAACTTGGAACAAAATAATCTATCTCAGTTTGTAATCAATTTGAGATAGATTTGCAATGGAAGTGTTCTGTCTCAAAATGTCAGAGATTAAAAAAATAGATTTTAGAAAGGGACAAATTTTGAGACAAAGACAAACCGTTTTAGAAATTCAAATGATTTTAAATTGAAAAAACACACTTGAAACAAAATTTCACACATAAATTTCTATCTTAAAAATTTGACGTCCAAAACAATTAAATTATTTATAATTTATGGGTTTGAAATGAATTCTAAGACAAAATAATATCTATTTCAAATTTCGTATTAGAAAAATTATTTTTCCTTAAATTTAATCATCCTTGTTTGCAATGAATTTGCAACGAATTTGAGACGGGAAAAAAATCAGTCTCACATTTTGGGTTTATTTTTTTGAATTGTGAGTCATTTTTTAAGGAAAAAAAAAAGAAAATCATTGATTTAGGTTTTGAAAGATTAAAGTTTTCTCAATTTGACCCATGAAATATCAAGCATTTTGATTTAGTTCTTAAAAAATTATATTTGTCTAAATTTAGTTATTTTCATTGCTAAATCATACAAAATCTACCATTGTTAATTTTAAATTTTTGTTGCTAAAAATCCATTTGACCCAAGAAATGGGGGGACCAAATTGAAACAGTCTTTCATAAATTAAATTGAGACACTTGATTATTCAAGACTAAATTAAGACAATTGTAATTATGTGAAAACTAAATTAGTAATTTACTGAAAAACAATCCAACTTGATTTAGCCTAATGCCTAAATTCCAAATTCTCCGCAATTAGAGGGATTGGAATGGTCAACATCTTATTATTTCTTGAATAAATTGTCTTTTCTTTAAAAAAAAATATTCAAAATATGGAACTCTGATGTCTGTCTTGATCATATACATAAAATCTCTTGTAAATTAAAAGATGATCAAAATATCTTCAAGAATTATATTGATTTTCTTTATAAAACTTATTTGAAAATATTTTTCTTAAAGTTTTATTTCAATATCATTTATTTTATTTGAAAAAATCATAAATTTAATTTCTTTCAAAATTTTATTAATTTTGTGACCATGCTAATGCTTATTAATTAATATATATTTATTACACCTGTTATGGTTGAAGTCAAATATTACTAATTATTTTTTCAGTAGTTAATCTTTAAAACATGTTTTATGATTTTTTTTTAATGATTTCTTTTCAAGGTTTGTTATCTAGGCAAAGATTCAAGTTTTCTCTGAGACTTTTTGAATTAATATATATATATATATATATATATATATATATATATATATATATATATATATATATTTCGAGATTATGAGAAATCTTTTTTGCAAAGTAATATTTGAAAGAGTATTTACGGGAAGAGAAAACTAACAATTTTTATATTTTTATTGTTAGATTCTTTGATCAAAATATAAGTGTATAATATTTAAAAATAACTCTATATTATTTTACAATGTAGCACTGCATGTGATTCTTTTAAGAAAACCTTTATATTCTATTTTATTTTTAGTAGACAACCTAGAAACAAAAATATAAAGAATACATATTAATTTTGTCCCTTACACACACACATATAATATGTAAGAGATTATATATATATATATATATATATATATATATATATATATATATATATATATATATATATCAAGTTGCAAGCTAATCTTTAGATAAAATTTTCCGAGTTTTGATTTTGATATCTAGATGCACTCACATTTGGCTTTTGTGTAGATGGTGGACTTAATATGAAGATGAAGAAAAAACACTTAGAAGGAGCCAGAAATGTGGGACCTGATGTGCTCTCCCTCGATCCACATTATTATCTATCGAAAATGAAAACTTAGGACAAAGACCAAGAAGAAGCCTATTAGCTCACTGTTCAAACGTTAAGATTTTGTCCGAGAAAAGGATGGGATGAAAGGTAATCAACTAACGAGGAATGTTAGATTTTTTTTTGAAAAAAAAAAAAAAAATATATATATATATATATATACACGAACACACACGCAAGAGAACTAATTCAATGAAATAGATTTCACTTTTGGATGAGTTAAAATAAATCGATTCTTAGTACAAAAGAGTTCGAACTCTATTTCCTCACTCATAATGTTCAATCCAATATACCACTTAGGGGAGGGATTTTAATGGAGTGAAGGAAAGTGAAGAGAAAATTTTTTTTTTTGAATTTCTTTATTTGGTTTAGTTTGAGAGGAGGGAATGAGAGAGAAATAAATTTTCTTTTATTTGATTTGAAAGGAGAGGGAATGAAAAATAAAACAAAATAACTATTATAGTCATTTGATTATATGACCAATAGAACATAATAAATTTGTCATCATTTATATTCAAATAAATTAATTCATTTGTTATGGTAAAATAATATAATATTTTAGTAACTTCAATTTGATTTATCTAAAAAGTATCTCAAATATATAATTTGTTTTAAAATTATAAGATTTTAATTATATTCTTTTTTTTTTGAAGAGAAGCACTATTATTTTATTTAAACAAATAACAAGTCAAATTCTGACAATCTTCACATGCTAAAAGTAAGAGAAAAATTATCCAAAGAAGCAGCAAAGTCTTTGACATCTTCCAGAATTTGAAAGAGAGGCAATAGAGGGTCTGAGTCATTGAACTTAGCTACAGCTCGGAGAAAATCACTTATTAATTTACTCAATTTATTTTTAATATGGTTATTTTTTGTTATCCTTTATTATTTAATTATACATATAATATATTGTTTACATATAATAATAATAATAATAATAATAATAATAATAATAATAATAATAATAATAATAATAATAATAAAACTTTTATATAGTCCAAATATATTATACAAATATATTAATAATATATTATTTAAGAAGCATAATAAAGTAAGTTAGAGAATAATCTTGATATTAAGAAAAATTGTTGAGGATATTTATGTCTTTTATATTGTTATAATTTTTCTTCCCTATAAATACCTTTACTTTCATAGGGAAAAAAATTAGAAGAAGAGAGAGATTTTTTACCTATATTTTTCCTCCCCTTCCCTTCCCTTCCCTTCCCTTCCCTCCATTTTCTTCCAACCAAATAATACAATAAGTTACAAGTTGTGTGATAATAAATTATTTACATTAAGAGTGCAAGATAATATATATATATATAGTTGATTACATAAGCAATATTTAATAGCATCAAATGTTTAATAACCAAATTATATAAAAAAAACTACTCATAATTTTTAAAACATGTAGAGGCTAAATTAAGTAAAATTTGAACAAGTCAACAGCAGCTAACTTAACAATTGAAGTATAATATTTTTAAATTATATAATTATCCTTTTCAATACATATCATCCAATAATAATGGGTGAATTTGTGTGTGCTCCTAATTAAAAATCTCATTGGACTGTGTAAAATTAAAATAATGATCACAGTAAATTAGCCTTTCCTATTGTATGTGTCGATTTTCCTTTTTTTTTTCATCGACAATTTCTTCAAATTAATAATTTGAAACTTGTGACATGTGGCAGTTTTTTTTTTTTGATAGAAAGGAAAATATATTAGACTAATAACGATTCATTACAGAACTGAACTGAAGCCAGCAAAATAAAGAAAACAAAAAGCTAGCTATTACATAGGTCCTCCATATATAAGGAAGCAACAAAATGAGGAGGATTTAGAAAGGTGCTAGTTCGCTGGGAACTAATTCTTGCAAATTTTGCTAGTTTATCAGCACAAGAGTTCTTATATCTGTTGATTTTCTTTAGGATAGCATTTTCAAATTTGTCCATTAAAAGCCTGTAATTATCAACAATATTAGAAAGATGGTGAAATTTAGAAATTTCATTGATAAGGAAAGAATGAAGAGTTTTGCAATCTGATTCCACTTCTAGGAGCTTGATTCCAATATCTAGAGCTATTTGAAAACCATTAAGAAGGGCCCAAAATTCAGCAAGTTCTGGATTTCCAATTCCCATATAAGAAGCGAAGCCTACAATCCAATCTCCTTTGTCATTCTTTATGATTCCACCAGAAGCCATTTCCTTGTTTTTTGAAGAGCCATCAATATTCAGTAGACATGTGGCAGTTAGTGAAGCGGAAGATGAAGAATTAAGAAAGCAACGAAGTGGAGAATGAAGGCCAACGGTCATATGCTATGTATTACGTTACATACCGTAACTACATATCGCAGCAAACGCATGAAAGTGACCAAGACAAAACATTATACATGCAATATTCATTGTATAAAATTAGTGAAAAAGTGATTTCATATGTATGTATTTATTCATTTTCCAGTTATTTTTAAACATCATTTAATATAAAATATATTATAATAGCTTTTATTATTTTTAAAATATTAAAAAAATAAAAAAAATATTTACTCACTTATATATGTGTGTGTGTGTGTGTGTGTGTGTGTGTGTGTGTGTGTGTTAACTTATTTATCTTTTTTTAATTTATTTTGTATTCTAACATCCAGTTTAGAAACTAACAATCAAGATATTTTAAAAAGTATATATAATAGTATGAATACTGTATAGCACATAAAATATGACATTTGAGTTAACTTTACTAATTAAGATACTACCAATATATATATATATATATATATATATGTGGATGTTAATGATAATTATGTTGTGAATTTTAGATTATAAATGGAACATATTGATTAAATTAAAATTAAACATAATATTAATTACTTAAATAAACTAAAATCATTTAATTTCAGCTAGCCTGAATTTTACGTTTATGTACTCTTTTAAAACATATATATATTAAAATTAGACTAGCCATTAGTGTGTACATATAATGATGTTGAAAATGAAAGCAATTATGTAAATGACAGACATGTTCATATTTTATCTCAACATACAAGTTAAATTGTATATAAAATTAAATATGATCACCAGTATTTTAAAAAAGTTATATAATATGACTCAATATATACAATTAAACTAATAGTATAAATTTAATATATTTTTTAAAAGAGGACATCAATTAAAAGTAAATTAAATGATTTTGGTTTATTTAAGTAATTTATATCACTACAAGAATTCCAGCAAGAGACAGAAAAATACATCTCTAGTTTAAAAGAATTCTGTTCTGATAAGTCAGAGACGGAATTACAGAAGGAAAAAAAATCCATTTATGATAATTTCGTCCCAAATAATTTGAGACGGAATTAATTTTTGTCTCAAAATTGGAGACGGAAACATTGAAAATTAAAAATCAGAAAACATTTCGTTCCAAATCTGAGAAGGAAATTTCATCTCTAATTCCAGCCCTAATCAAAGATGAAAGGTTTCGTCTCAAAGCTTAGAGGGATTTTGAGACAACTAAATTCATCTCTAATTTGAGACAAAATTAGAGAAGGAAAGCTCTGTCTCAGATTCAGGATGGATTTTTTCATCTCTGATATGAGACAGAAAAATTCATCTCAAATCAAAGACGGATTTTTTTAGTCCCTCATTTATTTTTGATTTGAGATGGGATTAGAGATAAAAATTCCATTTCAAATCAGTTTTCGTCTCTAATTTTTAGGCAAGTTTTTTTTTAATATGTGTAAGTTGTTACATAATCCAATTTGTCAACAAACAAATATTTAATTCAAAGTTCATAATCCAAAAGCAATTAAAGCAACAACATATTTAAAAATAATTCCATATAAAAAAAATAAAGAACATTTAATTATATGTTTCTTCATGATCCAACGTCATGAAATACAAAGTTATAAAAAAATGCAAGTTTTCAAAAGTAAACTAATCTAGGGGGTGATCAAGGAGATATGTCTCATCATCAACATTAGCAGAAGTACTAGAAATGCCAATGCGCCTATAAACAGAGTTGATGAAGTGATCCATCATTGCCCACATTTCTCTGATAACGGTCGCCTAACTTTGCAGCATTTCTTTCTGAGCATCAATCTTCGCCTTCTAAGTGTTGATTTCCTCCTTCTGAGTCTTAAGTTCCTCCATCATAGGCCCCATCTGGCTAAAGATAGTAGTGAGAGAGAGAGAGAGGAAAGTGAAAAACAAAGACAGTGGCGAGAGAGAAAGAGATATATATATATATATATATATATATATATATAAAATACCTGGAGAGGTACTGAGAGAGGGGAGAGAGAAAGAGAGAGAGAGAGCCAGAGCACAATGGTGGAGCTCGGAGACCACAGTGGTGGGCAACGCCAGAAGCACTCAAGCTGCTACAATAGAGAAGATGAAGGCAGCGATGGTTGAGCGGGAAAATGGAAAATGAAACTGAGAGAAGGGATTAGGTTAAAACTTATAGCCTGTCACGACCCGTTTTCTGGGCACATGACCGGCACAATGATGAATCTCTTATCACTGTAAGCCTTCCGATAAATATATCAAATTTTGTTATATGAAAATCATAGATTATCAATTTAAAATACATTATTATACTGACATACAAGCCAAATGTCGAACCCCTGAACTAGATGTCCTAGACGATTACAGAGCAACATAATCTATAACAGAAGAGAGGTCTACCCGACAACGGGAAGGTCCAAAGTGATCTACTCCTCTAGCAGATATTCTTCGATGGCAACCTGATCTGAACAAAAAGGTTGTACAAACAATGTGAGCTTTTAAACTCAATGAGCGAATCGACCTCGCATTAATAAAATTCAGATACATTACCAGTCATGCAAGCATATCCAAAGGCTCATACTCAACCAATAGACAGAAGATAAAAATTTATCCAATTCAACAAACGTTACTAGTACTCGTCAATGGCAATATATCCCGGAGAGCGCACACAGGCCGGCTCACCAATTATGTATATTTCTGCCATGACGCACAACATCATCCTCTTACATACAAGATAAAAATTCATCCAATTCAACAAACGTTACTAGTACTCGTCAATGGCAATATATCCCGGAGAGCGCACACAGGCCGGCTCACCAATTATGTATATTTCCGCCATGACGCACAACCTCATCCTCTTAGCTAGGGCGCCTCACGGATTTATCACCAATCCGGGCTATATCCCTACTGAGGGAATCGTTGTCTCCACACTCATTGGTCAAGACACCCTGTCAACCGGGTTTTCCGCCTTGCCGTGAGAGGGGGTACTGTCCCGCTCAATCACAATCAATAGCATTTCATATCATAATCAGAAGCTCAATATAATATTCATCCATATAACAGGTATAGTATATAACTATATTATGGATTTATAAACCACATATCAAGATAACAATTAATCCATTTTTGAAAACATTCAAACTTCACATCATCATAAGATACTTATTTCATTTTATCCATACTTATGGATTAATTATCTCATTTAGATTCGTCATTTTGAATCCAATTTTCCCCTATGAATCTTGGGAGTGTCCTACGACATACTTTTTATCACCAGTAATGCTAAAACTCTATTAAAACGGGGTCGTTTCACTCACCTGGATTCCGTACGAACATCGCTTCTCTAAGTCATTACAGACAAGAGTTCTCAGGTGAATTTCGGTGTTCTGCTACGGAGATTTTCATGAAAGATTAGAGAAAATACGTCAGGATTGTTTTCGTACAGATACTGTTCATATGTACGGTTACTGTTCATATATACGGTACTATTCATACGGTCACTATTTATACGTACGGTCACTATTCATACCAGAAATAGAGAATACAATCTGTAAAAGAGTACACCAGGTAAGTTCCCAGGAAAGAGTGGAGGGTCACACTGGACACACTTAAAAACCAGGTCTTTCCTTAGCCAGAACTTTCCTAGACATGTATTCTTCACAGTTTACATTCTATTTCGGTAATCAGAGAATCAAAATAACATATAAACAGCTAAGGACAATTTTTCTGATGTGGAAGATCAGCCAAAACCGCAACCACAGAGCATACTTAAGAAATTAACTTCTAAAATTTGAAAGACATAGAAAGGGCATAGTATCCTTACCTAAGCTGAAAAGGAAAGGCCCAAAATCTCAGAGGCCTAGCTTTGGAGTAAGAGAAACTTAAGGAGAGAAGAAGAGAAGTTGAAGGTGTGAGTTTAGAAGTGAAATGAAAGCGCCTATTTATAGGAAAAGTCAAGGGTACTATTTGATACTATACGTTAATAAAATATTCAATTTACTATTTATGAAAATGACATTTCTAATAATGCAGTTACTGTATAAATAGCGGCAACGGCTGAAAATTTTTTCTGTTATTACTATTGAAAACTTAAAGGAAAAACTATCCTTTCACCTTAAACCTTTAAGTTTCTTTTCAAATCAGTCCTTTCAATTTAGTCCCTGAGGGTATTTTTACACATAAAACGTCATTTTCTCCTACAAACTTCTTTCTAGTTTTCTCTTTTGACCAAACCACATCTAGTACTTGACATTTCGATTGCATAAATGAACAGTATTGTATACGTAAATAGTATTATATAGGTGAATAGTACCGTATACTAAAATAGTAACAGTAGTTTGTAAACAAATATTTATATTTTATTTTTCTTGGGTATTACATTATCACCCCCTTAAGAGAATTCGGTCCCCCGAATTCAAAACTCATCTCAAGACTGAAAAAAGTATGATTACTTCGTCTATATCTCATCCTTTGTATCTCTTTCTTTCCAAACATCTTCACATCCTTGGTAGGATTTACAAGAACACTATAGCATCGACTGTGAACTCTAGACCGCATTATTAATAATTTTCATAGAAATTTTTGCCTTTTCTAAATAGCAAACAATCTCTTCCTCATCAGTTTGATCTTCTCCACAACCTTTTGTACCATAAAGTGTCTCATCCTCATAACCTTTACCAAACTTAAACCATCTGATCAGAGACGAACTCTATCTCTATGTAAAACCTCAAATAGGTGTCATCTCAAAAGTGACACATGGTCTTTCTAGTTCATACTGAATATCAGAACACAAGCTACCATACACATAGCTTATAACTTTTACGAATACAAGTACTCCACCTGAAGGCATCATTTTGGCCATAGGTAATACTCTTGCCCAAAGGCGATCCTTCTACCTTAAGGCGATACTCTCAGCTGAAGGCGTTATATAAAATGAAATCATTACATAAATCTCTAGGAAGAACAATCCTAGAAAATATGATAAGTAAATAACATACTTCTTACACATAATTATATATATGAAAATTCCTCTCACCTCAATGACTCATATAGAGTCGCATCCCTTCAATGATTGAGGCAAACCCATAGTTCTATAGGTTCATAAAATACTTATTCAGCATTCCTCCATAGCTCAGAAGTGCAATGAAATATCATTTTAGTAACTCTGCTCAGTCACAAAGATATTACTATACTATGCTTTAGAATCAAGTATGAAATATAACAAGTCCAATATCTTCTCATTCCTCAAGTTCTTTCAGTAAAATGAATCACTTCAACAAAGAAGATCTAGATACTAACTTAAATTTTATTTCTAGTACATAGATAATTTTAATACGTGAAGCTTACACCAAATGTAGCTTTAGGTACAAACAAAAGAAAAATAAATTAAGGACGAGGAGGCTTTTGAAATGTAAAAGGTGCTCCAGGTCTAGAAGAGGAAGGTGCTTCAGACCTTAAGGAGGAAGCTAATCGTTGCAGTCTAGAAAGAGTTTCTGGAGGAAGCGCCTGAGAAATTTGGCGAAGAGCATAAGTCACTCCGTTCATACAGTCAATACACCTTGCTTGTTGGTCACGAAAATTTTGAGTTGCAAACATTGAATGTCTATCAACTCGATTAGCCAGTTCCCCGAAACGACGGTTTATCAGTTTCTCTTGGTTTTCAAAGAGACGACTTATTAGTCGCTTCTGGTCCTCTATCTTGTATTCCAGGCTCTCTATCTTACGTTCCAGGAATGCAAGCTTATTTTCTGAGGATGTTGCAGTACTGTCCTCCTCCAACTCTATTACATCCCTCTTTCTCTTCTTAATTTCTGGTGACCTGTCTACAGGTCTCTTCCCTTTGTTGTTTCCGAGACTTAGATTTAAATCAAGCTCTACATGGCCAGTCTCAAAATTCAAGTTGAAAGACTTATTATCGGCCATTACTCTAGGGATCTCAGAAATAACTTCGAATGAGAAAGGAATGGAGATTGAGAAATAGGTATGTAATGAAAGAAGTAGGTTTGCTTGGTGCGATGAGTAGGGTAACGGGCATACAAGATTTATAGACAACCCGAAGCCCCTGGAGCTAAAGCCACCACAACCTATACGCCGCTCGCTATAAGGTTTACAGATCACATATGTCGCAATGCCAGCAATTAATGTCGGACATGCAGATAAATAGTAAATGCAATTAACATAAGTCAAAGATTTCCTCAAAAAAATTTTCGGCTAATCTTGACCTTTCTCAAACTTTTGACTAACTACGCTCTTCAGTCTGAGATTTTCTCCCTCTAACTTGTTTTATCCTGTAATCCCATATCACGATGTCCCTCTATGATCGGGTAGTCTCATATTAGCCTTATCTTAGATTCTGATCGGTGTCTTTATTCTGGATTTACACATAATATATGTATATCAATATATATATATTAAAACAAAGTTAACTGCTTACGGTCACATGCAGTAAGTATTATCATGATGTAAGGAAATCACTGCCTTTCATTTGCCCACGAGAGCATTATATGTAAGTATGTGTAACCATGAAGATATATCATCATCTACACATTTTATTCTATCCAAGTCATTTTGATTTCACATCTCTATGAGTATATGTAGGATCATCACATATTCTCCTTGATCGTAGCCTTCACTCATTATGCATGAATAACATACATACATGTAATTACAACATGATTCAATCAATTATGTATATTATACTCAACTGAAGGCTCTTAAGAACAACACAATAAAACAGAGAAATGCATTTCAGTTCATCATAAAAGCATCCAAGGCAATCTTTGATGGCTATGTTATCAACTTCTTTGAATTTCGGAAAATGCCAACGGGAGAAATGGGAAAACCGAGTAAAATCGGCCGCAAATCCACCGAATATTGACTTCATGGTTTTAGCATTAATGCAACGCGCTATCGGTGTGCACGCCTACCCTAGACTTCTGGCTTCCAGCTTGCAGAAATCCATAGGTTGATCGTGTAGGGGTGCGGTGAAAAGATATCTTCTTTGTCTCTAGTCCAAATTTTTCTCTATAAAAACCTTCCCAGCGTTCTCAGTTACCACACCACAAAGAGTAATAATCTCTGAGCCTACAATCCCCCAGTATTCCTCTCACCTCATACTCTTACGAAAATTTCTAAATTTTTCCAAATCATGGCCTCAAGGAAGTACATTGATCTCACAGTAGAGGCTAAGGAAGAAGAGCTCGACTTAAACTTAAGTCTGGGCAAATACAAGGGCAAAAGACCTTTTGAGGGGTCTCCAGAGAAACAGAAGGAGAAGAAAATGAAGAAGATCGAGGAAGCTGAGGAGACTAGCACGGGCCATACCTCGGAGGACAAAATCGCCTGTCTAGAGCAGGAGGTGAAAAATCTGAAAAAGATGATAGGAGACCTGGAGAAGTTAACTAAACGCAATCATGCAGAAATGACTTCAAGAATAGACAGGTTCTTCTATTGGTCTACCCAGTGCTTCTGCAATCAACAACAAAGAAGTGTTGATTGTATGAATGGGATTTACACTACCCTCCGCGACATTGCTATGTCCCTTGCTCCAAGGAATGGTCGAGGGGTGATGATACAATACAACCCTCCTAATCCAAGACCACCTCGCTTTTAGATTACTTATACATGAGTAAACTTCTTCTTTTTTGCAATGTAATCCTTCAGTTTTTTTTTTGTTTTTAATGCAAGTGGTTTCTTTTATTGGCTGGTACCCTAAAATAATATAGCTACACAAATTCAATCATGAATTCAGCTTATAAAATCCACCATATAAATATTTGATCCGACAGCAACGGAATCAAACAAGTAATAACCTTTCTTTACTAAGTTCAAAAGTGTAGCCACATCTGTCTAAAACTAAAAACATAATTCCTATAAGTCTCGGAGGGAAAGGAAATGGAAACATCTTACAGGACCTTCAGTAGAGCCGTCTCTCTATAGTTGTGCCCGGGTTCACAACGATAGAGGAGGTCCCACTAAGGTTACCTTGCTCTGTAATCACTAGGAGACCTAACAACCATTGCTTTGATACCAACTTTGTCACGACCCGTTTTCTGGGCACATGACCGGCACAATGATGAATCTCTTATCACTGTAAGCCTTCCGATAAATATATCAAATTTTGTTATATGAAAATCATAGATTATCAATTTAAAATACATTATTATACTGACATACAAGCCAAATGTCGAACCCCTGAACTAGATGTCCTAGACGATTACAGAGCAACATAATCTATAACAGAAGAGAGGTCTACCCGACAACGGGAAGGTCCAAAGTGATCTACTCCTCTAGCAGATATTCTTCGATGGCAACCTGATCTGAACAAAAAGGTTGTACAAACAATGTGAGCTTTTAAACTCAATGAGCGAATCGACCTCGCATTAATAAAATTCAGATACATTACCAGTCATGCAAGCATATCCAAAGGCTCATACTCAACCAATAGACAGAAGATAAAAATTTATCCAATTCAACAAACGTTACTAGTACTCGTCAATGGCAATATATCCCGGAGAGCGCACACAGGCCGGCTCACCAATTATGTATATTTCTGCCATGACGCACAACATCATCCTCTTACATACAAGATAAAAATTCATCCAATTCAACAAACGTTACTAGTACTCGTCAATGGCAATATATCCCGGAGAGCGCACACAGGCCGGCTCACCAATTATGTATATTTCCGCCATGACGCACAACCTCATCCTCTTAGCTAGGGCGCCTCACGGATTTATCACCAATCCGGGCTATATCCCTACTGAGGGAATCGTTGTCTCCACACTCATTGGTCAAGACACCCTGTCAACCGGGTTTTCCGCCTTGCCGTGAGAGGGGGTACTGTCCCGCTCAATCACAATCAATAGCATTTCATATCATAATCAGAAGCTCAATATAATATTCATCCATATAACAGGTATAGTATATAACTATATTATGGATTTATAAACCACATATCAAGATAACAATTAATCCATTTTTGAAAACATTCAAACTTCACATCATCATAAGATACTTATTTCATTTTATCCATACTTATGGATTAATTATCTCATTTAGATTCGTCATTTTGAATCCAATTTTCCCCTATGAATCTTGGGAGTGTCCTACGACATACTTTTTATCACCAGTAATGCTAAAACTCTATTAAAACGGGGTCGTTTCACTCACCTGGATTCCGTACGAACATCGCTTCTCTAAGTCATTACAGACAAGAGTTCTCAGGTGAATTTCGGTGTTCTGCTACGGAGATTTTCATGAAAGATTAGAGAAAATACGTCAGGATTGTTTTCGTACAGATACTGTTCATATGTACGGTTACTGTTCATATATACGGTACTATTCATACGGTCACTATTTATACGTACGGTCACTATTCATACCAGAAATAGAGAATACAATCTGTAAAAGAGTACACCAGGTAAGTTCCCAGGAAAGAGTGGAGGGTCACACTGGACACACTTAAAAACCAGGTCTTTCCTTAGCCAGAACTTTCCTAGACATGTATTCTTCACAGTTTACATTCTATTTCGGTAATCAGAGAATCAAAATAACATATAAACAGCTAAGGACAATTTTTCTGATGTGGAAGATCAGCCAAAACCGCAACCACAGAGCATACTTAAGAAATTAACTTCTAAAATTTGAAAGACATAGAAAGGGCATAGTATCCTTACCTAAGCTGAAAAGGAAAGGCCCAAAATCTCAGAGGCCTAGCTTTGGAGTAAGAGAAACTTAAGGAGAGAAGAAGAGAAGTTGAAGGTGTGAGTTTAGAAGTGAAATGAAAGCGCCTATTTATAGGAAAAGTCAAGGGTACTATTTGATACTATACGTTAATAAAATATTCAATTTACTATTTATGAAAATGACATTTCTAATAATGCAGTTACTGTATAAATAGCGGCAACGGCTGAAAATTTTTTCTGTTATTACTATTGAAAACTTAAAGGAAAAACTATCCTTTCACCTTAAACCTTTAAGTTTCTTTTCAAATCAGTCCTTTCAATTTAGTCCCTGAGGGTATTTTTACACATAAAACGTCATTTTCTCCTACAAACTTCTTTCTAGTTTTCTCTTTTGACCAAACCACATCTAGTACTTGACATTTCGATTGCATAAATGAACAGTATTGTATACGTAAATAGTATTATATAGGTGAATAGTACCGTATACTAAAATAGTAACAGTAGTTTGTAAACAAATATTTATATTTTATTTTTCTTGGGTATTACATAGCCAAATCAATGTCATATGGCTTAGAGATAGATTTTTGATTTCTGAGATAGAAAAATCCATCTCTAAGACAAGACGACGTTATTTTGCATCTTCTATATTTGGGACGAAATCTTAAAATGAAAAAAATTTGTCTCTAATTTTTTAAATCTTTTTAAAAAATGGGAAAAAAATTAGGGACAATTTTTTGACACGGCAAAATCCATCTCTAATATTAGGGATGAAAATTCAATCAGAGACGGAAAATTTCATGCCATAATTCATCTTTGATTCACTATTTTCCAATTTGAAATTAGGGACGGAATTTGCAACAGACAGGGATGGATTCTGAAATGAAATAATTTCATTTATAAATTCTGTCTATAGTTTTGGGTTTTCTTGTAGTGTATTATGTTTAATTTTAATTTAATCAATATATTCCATATATAATCTAACATCCACAACATAATTATCATTATCATCCAAATAGATTTTAAAAAGAATATTTATAGAAAAAATCAAATATAAGATAAGATGCTAGTATATAAAAATAGTAAACTCTAACTAGTGTATTTGCACTGAAGGTTACTTAAACTATTTAAAACATTTTCAATGATGCAACTCTAATAAGTTATTTATTGTGGTCTCACTATGCCACATCACCACTTTTGGTTTTAAGCAACTCTTCACTCCAATGGTGCAATTCTTAAGAACTTACAAATAAGTCGCACAAATAATTATCCACCACTTTAAGTAATTCAGAATAATTAATGTAGATGTATTTAATATTTAATATTTATTTTTTTATTAATAATCGGTTCTTATATAAGAACGGTTGTTATGTGTAACAGTCACGCTGACGAATTGCAATAATAAAATTCAATAAAAACGAATTCTTATTTTTAAAACTTTTTATTGGAGATACTCTTATAACATATGAGCTAAGAGCATGATTACACTTTATGAGGCTAATTAAATATAAGTATAGACTATAGACTATTATATTAGGTGATGTCTGATAGTGCCAGGGCAAGTTCCGCAAGGCCAATATAAAATATAAGTTGAGCTATATCATGTCATTATTATAGTTCCCAGACAATCCATCAAGGGTTGTGAGCTGAGTTGGATTGTCAAGGACAAATTTTCTTAAAATGTATTATTTTAGCCACTTTGATGTTAAAACGAAATACTAATATTATGAAACTTTAAAGAATTAGACTAATATTCTATAAAAGTAGATTAAACCTGAAAACAATTCCCACACCCCAAAACTTCAAGGGCTTTTGCTAGGCAGGTCTAAGTGGGGACAAACTAAAAAAAATTCATTGACTCAGTTCACTCTATTTGTAGAATTAGGATGAGTTGGCCTTATAGATTTAGCTCATATCAACGCTCTTAAGTTGTCAAGGTGTGTCATCAATGTTGAGCTCTAGCCCACTTGTCGAAGTAATGAATTGGGTGTGGAGCCCCAAATTCTTACTCATTAACAATTGTGTCCTTCCCTTTACAAATTTTATGAAACCAAAATAATTAAAAATTTGATGACACTATGGTTTCTTTACAAATATTCTTTGTTTGAGGCAATTCTACTCAAGGTATTATGAGGCATTAAATATGAAAATATCTCCTAGCAAGAATTCAAACTTTTGCACTTCTCTTGACGAATATTCAAACTTGGGTTGATCATTTTATAAGAGATTAACTCATTCCACAAAATTTTACTCTTACAAGTGACATTATATAAGATTTTCATTTTTGAGGATATACTTTGACTAAATGTAATAACGAAGCTTTGACCGCTTAGAAATGTCAACCTCAGTGAGCTAGCTGAATTTAATTCCTTCATATTGGTTAGTAGTTAGTTAGTGATTCACGAAAAAAAGGTCAACTCTTGCAATTAATACTTTCTTAACTGTCAAATGAAGAAGTCGGAAGAAGGGTTATTCTGGTACATGCAAAATCTTTTTTAATTAATTATGAATCAAATTACAAACATAGCTTTCTTCAATTCTTTTATGTTAGCTAGTTATTTCAAATTTTGATTATACAAAATATTAATAAAGTTCAAATTAATTAGTCCAATGATCACAATTATGTTTTATTAAATTCATGATCTCTTATAAATGATACAAATTAAAATCTTCAGTAATAAATTATTCCTAGCTAAATTTGGGAAGTTTAGCAAACAAAAATGTGAAAAATATGCACGATATACGAATCATACTAAAAATGAATTAAGTTAAATATATTCACATATAGTCGATGGGTTACATGAGTTACACAACAAGAAATAACTAGTATCACTTTAATCGGACTCTTCTCATTACCTTTAAAGCTAAATATGGTTTTAAAGTTTAACATTCACAACGACAAAAATGTATCAATTCAATAAAATTAAAGTGACAATTTCATTAAACTGGATATGCTGATTATATATTACAATTTACTTCACAAATATTTGCCTCAAACACATACAAACTAATACTGATTGGTCAAGTTATAATGTCTATTAAAATCGAAGAGAATGACATCAATTTAAAAAGGTTTTTACCTTTTGCATTTAGTAAATTTTAAAAAAATTAATTTATTTTATTTTATTCTATAAGGTGAATAGACCACTTGGCTAAAACCTAAAAAAAAACACACAAAAGGTTAGCCCATTATAATATTATTATTGACAAATTAAAAGAAGCAATAAACTATGGAGTCACAAAGTTTATTGACTGGTTAAGCAACGGATGTCTTCTCTCGACTTTCGTCGCCCTGAGTCAGTCAGTTGTGCCTCGTCTGTGTATAGTATGGCTACAATTCCTCGTTGTGCCAAGGATGCCATCGAAATTCAAGATGACCAAAGCAATGATGGATGCAAAAGGTGGAGCAAGGGTCCAATTTCGATAAATGAAAGAAAGAAGAGGATTTGGACTCAAGATTGTAATTGTAGTAGGCAAACGCCAATGGTTATGATGGAAATATTAAAGGAGTAGCCAACGGAGCGACCTCAAGAATCAGGATGATGTGGGAAGTGGGAGATACGAAATGGGGCCAATTTGCAAGAATATGCGTAGAAGTGGACTTAAGAGAAACTTCAGTCACTTTAGTCCCAAAAGTGCAGATAAGGAAAAGGGTTTACAATGTGGAATATGAAAGATGGAGGAGTCAAACCAGACAGAAAGATTGGAGGTCAAAGGGCGGAAGGCAATCCATGTGTCCTATACATAGGAACATTGGATGATTGATAATAGTTGGGGACAATAAACAATGAGGGTGTTTGGTTGAAGAAGAGTTGCCCTAGTATTAGAGAGCACGTTGCAATTGGATTTACAAAGGAGATAGAAACACAAATTTCTTGCACACTTGTGCTAAGATCTGGAAGAAGAGAAATAAAATTGATATGATTCAGAACAATGAGGGTGTTTAGTTGTTAGGAAAGGAGAAGATTAAAGAGAAAATAAAGAATTATTTTGAAACCTTATTCAATGTTGATCCTAATTAATGAACGGAGGCAAAAGTTCTCAATTGTAGGTATTTTTTTTAAAATTACTTTTGGTGGCAACTATAATTGTCACTTAAGGTGACTTTGATGGCAACTCTGATAGTTGCCATTAAAAGTCGAAATTTTTTTATTTTTATTTAAAAATTAATTAACTTTTGGTGGCAACTTTTAAAAGTTGCCACAAAAAATAATCAAAAATCGTTTTAAACATTTTTTTAGAATACTTTCGGTGGCAACTTTAAGAGTCGCCCCCAAAAGTCTGAATTTTTTTATTTTTAATTAAAAATAAATTAACTTTTGGTGGCAACTTTTAAAAGTCGCCACCAAAACACCATTGGTGGCAACTTTTGTTGCCACCAAAGATAATCAAAAATTGTTTTAAACATTTTTTTAAAATACTTTCGGTGGCAACTATAGTTGCCACTAAAAATGACTTTTTGTGGCAACTCTAAGAGTCGCCACCAAAAGTCTGAATTTTTTTTTATTTAAAAATAAATTGACTTTTGGTGGCAACTTTTGAGAGTTGCCACTGAAAGTGGGACTTTTAGTGGCGACTCTCATAGTTGCCATCAAAAGTCAATTTTTTTATTTATATATAATTATTTTTATCTATTAATCTACTAATAATAATATATTTTCTTTTTATTAAGTTAGATATTGTTTCATTTTAGTGTTATGATATTTTTCGCTTAAAATAATTTTAACAGATTATATATATATATATATATAATATTTTTCCCTTACATAACACAAATAAAGTGGTGGCGTAATGGCAATACACACATGGTTGCAAGCAAGGAACCCAGGTTCGAATCTCATATATGCATATATTTGGTTTAATTTCAAATAAACTCTAATATTGCACAAAAAATAATCGAATCACCCTGGGGCAGCGAGTAAGTAGACCGGCTAAGACCTACACAGGTCAAATGGGTCTTGGGTTGACCCGTCGGACCAATCCAAATCTAAAAAAATTACTATTGACTTTTGGTGGCAACTTTTAGTCGTCATCAAAGGTTTTTTAGTGGCAACTTTTAAAGTTGTCACTAAAGGTAACCAAAAATTATTTTTGATAGAAATTTTTTTTTTTGCGAAAAATGACTTTTGGTGGCAACTCCTTTAGTCGCCACCAAAAACCTTTCAGCCGCGAACTTTCAGCAACAACTTTTAGACTTTTGGTGGCAACTTTAGTTGCCACCAAAAGTGTTTTTTTTTTGTAGTGCAATTACGGGAGCATTCTCGAAGATTAAAGATGAGGAGATCTATTGGTGACACGACAAATATATTGATCGAGTAAATAATAAAATGATGAGAATGAGTATCGTCTTTACAAAGATTGAATTACCAACTCCTAATGAAACTAACATATACTATTTAGACAAAATACTTAGGTTGAAGGAAATTCTAAAAATGAAATTAAATTCAAAGAACAATTGAGGTAAATAAATGCAACAACAACAAAAATATTCAAAAAATTTATTGATTAAAAAGTCTTAGATTTGTTAATTCCTTTCGTTTTCCAAAGCTTTTTTGTTCTATCTCACTTTTACTCTTACCGGCATACAAAAAAATCTAAGGTTACAATTATCTAGAAGGATTTTTCTAAATCTCAACTAAATTAACTTAATTCCTCTATAATTCCTTACGAATATTAGGTTCAATTGAAATCAAATCGATGATTGATTATTTAAGACTAGCGATTATATTCCTATATCATTACCAAATCAATTCCCTTAATACCTAAGGTTCGTGACTCATACTTTTTATTTATTGGTCTAATTTTGCCTCTCTTTCCCAAGACAAGAAAAAATAAAAAATCAATCCACAATTTAATCCAAATAATAGAAAGCTTTAATCATTAAATGAAAATAATTATATTACAAAGTTGATGTTCACAAGAATAGAGAAAAACAATAAACCTTATTAAGAACTATTGTTATAGCAATCCTAGAATAAAGAATTAGCTACTCATGATAATAAAAGAGAAAAAAAATTATAAAAAGATGGAGATGAATCTATGAATCCAAGATGAGAATGAAAAAAATCGGCTCCAAAAGTGTTCCAAAGACAAGTTCTCATACTCATTAGGTCAAGAATGACCCCTCCTTTTTTTCTCAATTTAGAATCCCTTGAAAAGTTTTAGGAAAAAAAAAATTTTTTTCTTATGTTTCTGCATTGGCACTGTTTAATTCAGCTGCAACGGATAAATTTTTGCTTTCAGTGAAAAACTTTATAATAACTTTTCTTTTTGCAACAACAATTGTATATTTTCACTCTACCCCTTAAATCTTTTTCCCTCCAACTCAACCCTACAAAAACCACACCAGATACTTGTATTAATATCATTATGGAGTGCATTTCTTCCTGTAACATGAGGATTTATAATAATGGCAAGCAATCTAGTGGTTTTCATATTTTTAGAGGTATTAAGTAAGGTGATCCCATTTCTTTATATCATTTTGTGTTGCTAATCTCATTGACTAGAAATTCTTAGAAATGGAAGCGTATCCATCTTGCTAGAGGAGGCTCGACAATTTCCCATATTCTCTTTGCTTATGATCTCACTCCTTGTGGAGAAGCATCAAGAGTACAAATGGAGATTATGGAGTGTCTTAACATCGAATGTTTCCAAGTATTAAAAATTTAAAATAATGTTAAATTAAGAACCATCCTTAAATTAATCTTTAGCAGATACAATTTTTCTCTATTTTCGAGGAAAAAAATGTAATTTGTCTGATTCACACTGTTTAATAATGTACAATTTGTCAAACAGAAACCTATAAACACAAAATATATTCTAAAATAAATGTGCAGTTTGTCAACATAGATATTTTGGGAAAGCCACGCTTAATTTGCAGTTGTCCATGCCTCCACAAAGAAACTACAAAAAGTTGGATCACTCATGGAATACATAAGATCTATCATAAATGAACAAAAACAAAATAACAGTTATCCTTTTTTTTTCTTTTTTTTTTTATTTTGCCTTTTCGTTTTACAATTTTGTTGCACCTAATTTCAGCTTTCTTCAGCCTTTTTCCTTTTGTCTAATAATATACAAACACCCCTTTTGCAACTTGCAACTACATACACCTCCCCATCATTTTCCTTTCTCTCCGTTCTCCATTCATCTCTTTCTTACTTCACAAGTCAGAAAATTCTCAAAATTCAGAAATTAAAAAAAACTAATGTTACAAAGCTCCAATGATCTTTGGTTTTTTGGTACACTCTAAGGTGAACAGATCCATCTCTCTTCGCTTCCCACTGAAACACCCACCGGTGGCATCTGAACCGGGAAGTTTCAAAATATTAACCCCAAACAGCCTCACCATCGGAACGGGCTCAACAATCGGTCCGACCGGGTCGAACAACCCGGCAACCCCTTCCGTTGCAGCAGCAGTAGTGTTGATGCTCCTGGCCTTCCAGTCAATGTAAAGCTGCTTGTCCTGTCCGGTCGACCGGCGAAAACAGACCGTGTCTCCAGCTTTCAGTTTCTTCTCCTTCACGAACCGGCTCCACCCCTTCGTCAGCACGTAGCTCTGACTACTGTTCCAATACGAGTAACGAAACCTCCACACCTTCCCTCCTCCGTCCTCGAAATTCAACAGCACTCCCTTCGCCGCCGACGCCGCCGCGCACGGCGTCGCCGTCGAGATCCCGGTAACCGGCAACGGGAAGTGCTTCTCCGCGTGCTGCTTCGGTATCACAAGCCGGTTCAGCTTCCCCACATCGCTCGGCGTAACCGCCTTCTCGAACAATTGCTCGCGCTCTCTGTTGACCCGACTCGACCCGAACGAACCGCACTTCGTGGATCCGTCTTGGTTGATCCGTTTTCCGGAGCCGTCCGTCGATCCGTAGTTGCGCTTGCTCTGTTCGAGCTCGTCATTGTAGGTGTGCTTCCTGAGCATATCGACGATCTCGGCTTTCGAATGCGAAGTTAGGAAGGCCGTTTCGATGTCGGCGTCGGAGTCGACTGTGGCGAGGGGCTTGAAATTGGTGACGGCGTCTCTGCCGCGGAACCTCTGCGCGGCGATGTCGTAGGCTCTGGCGGCTTCGTCTTCTTCGTTGAAGGTCCCCAACCACACTCGCTGGTGCTTCTCGTAAATCTGAGCTCCCCAACGGCCATTGGGCTGAGGGACGACGCCTTTGTACTTGGACGACGGTAGCTTCCTGGACTCGGCCTCGACGCCACCGTCGGAGTCCACCACGGTGCTGGCGCCGCTGCCGACGCGGCAGAGAGTGTTCGGAGGCGGCGGCGACAACTTCTCGGACGGATTCGCCATCGGAGAAAGCGACACAGAAATAGAGTCCGTTGTGGTGCTTTCGTCTATACAACTTGCTCCATCCATTTCTCGTGGTCTATTAAACAACACGTCTTTACGAAAGCAGAGAGAGAGAGAGAGAGAGAGATAGAGAGAAAGGAAAGAAGGTTGAAGTTTGTTCTTGTGTTGACTATGAAGCAGGAAGCAAAGAGGGTAATATATATATAGGAGGAAGATGAAAGGGGGGAAAAGGGGAAATATGTGTAATTAGTTAAATAGAAATTAATTAAATAGGAGTGTTGATGAATTGTGAATTGTGAGTGTGAGATATGGAGGATATGGGTGTGGTGGGTCAAACTCAAATCAAATGGGAGATAGTAAGTAAGTAGGAGGAAGATTCTTAGAGAGAGAGAGGTAGGTGTGTTTGTGTGTGAGTGTTGTGTGGGTAATGTGTATGGAGTGAAATGGAAGTGAGAGAAGCAACAGTATGTGTGAGGTGTGGGATGTGTATGTAAGGTGGGACCCACAAATGCCATGTTGATGGGGTTCACATGACAGAGTGGACCTTGAAGTTCATCCCCCCTGTGGCCTGAGCTCTGCTTCCTCATCAGCATGGTCTCTCCTTCTCTCTTAAACATTTTTTAGCATAGGTGTGATTCTAATAATTTTTTACTTTAATAATATAATTTTTAAAAATTTATAAATAAATTTCACGAATATTTTTCTATTACTTTAATTAATATAAATTTATTTAACATTTACCTTTTAATTTTTATTAGTTATGTTTTTTTTAAGAATCGATTCTTATATAAGTTAATTTTTATTTTTAAGAATCTTTTAAAAATTTTATTGGAGATGCTCTTACAACATACCAAGAGAATTTTAAAGTAAATAAGTGTTTAGAAAATCAGCAGACAAACATAATTTGAGCAAATCTAGATTTGAGTGAACGTGGTTTGGATAAATTTTTTCGAATGAACATGATTTATGTTTGAAAGATAATTAGACAAATGTGGTTTGGAATAAATTATAATATTTTAAAAAACTATAGAACTTTTTAAATTATAATTTTTTAAGTTAATATTTTATTATTTGAAATTGCTATTGAAAATAATATTATTATTTTTCAATTAAAATTAATGTATAGAATTGAAAAATAGAGTCAAATATTTTATTTTAATTTTGAATATAAAATTTATAATTAAAATATAATTTAATAAGAATATCTATAAATATTCTTGAATACTGAAGGAATATCTTAATTGAAGTAGTTTCAATATTTAGTGAAATTTATCTTTGATGGATTTATGTATTCATTTATTATTGAACACGAGTAAGAATATAATAATCACATTTAAATTTATTTATTTTTCTGTCATATATTTGTTGATTTTGGACTTCCATTTAGACTTTTTTTTCCATATAATTATAAAAGCAGACTTTTCTAAGTTAATTCAGCATTTTTGTAATTTTATTTTCGATTGGCTTTTAAAATACATTAAATTCAAGGTAATAAAAAGATATGATATATCTCTCTTATTGATTTTCCTTCAAAGAAAATTAAAAAAAATATTTATAACTATAATTATAAATAAATAAATAAAATATCACTAATTACTAACCTGACTAGATCCTTGGGTATGAAATAATTTTTTGTGTTATTGTTTCTTGATCAAATCTACTTAATTAATTTCTTTTAGACTATCAATATTTGAAAATTTATCAAGCTTGGCTAATTTGATGAGAGTCAAGTTAGACTACAATAATATAGAATTCTTTCAATAAAATTTTATTTTATTTATTTGATACAAACTTACAACTTTATTCAAAAATAATAAGTATCGATCACGTGAACAACTAAAATAATTTATCATTTATTGATTTTATGAGACGAATTAGAATGAATGTAGAGAAATAGTTAAAAAGGGAGGTGAGTATAGTTTTCAACTTGGATGGGTTGTGGGGCTAAATTTTAATGAAGGACATGGATAGGCATTGAAGAGACAGCCTCATCCAACCAAGAAAAAATGAAAATCCTTACCATCACATTAATTAATTTATTTATTTTTCACTTCCGTCCCTTCACCTCATTGCTCTGTCCAAACTCCAAAGTTTGTTTGTCTTATTGACCAGATTCACCTCAGTTTCGTGGGGAGCACAAAGTGATTTTTTTTAATAAATAATTTATTTAAATATTTATAAAATAAACGTTTATCATATAAGTTATTTTTATAATTAAAAAGTTTATAAGAATAAATTTGTAAACTGTTTTCAGTTTATTTTCATAAACTATTTTGGAGAGCTTATGAAAATAAACTGCAAAAAAACTTATAGGCAATGTAATAAGTTATTTTTATAAGCTCTTACAAACACGTGTATAAGCGTTTATACCATAAGATAAATCAGATAAGCTCAAAATAAGCTCTTCCAAGTACATACATATTTCGTTTATTTTTAGTAGATTATTTAAGTTAATTATAATTAATGTACTGATTATATTTAATTTAAATTTTATTGAAAAGTATGCATACATATCAATGTTAATCGAATCTATCATTGAACTGGTAGAGATACTGATTTACAGTTAATTTGTTTGACCATAGTCGAAGTGGAGTTTAAATAGATAATAATTATATAAGTGTGTGAGTGTAATTATTTTTCTATTTTTTCTTGTTTTTCTTTTTTTTTGTGGCAAAAATAATATTATTATGAAAAAATAATTAAGGAGGAAAAAGAAATATAACATGATAGAAAAGAATAAAAAAGATAAAAATAAATAAACGCTTGAAAATCTCATATAGTGCGAAAATGAGGGGTGTACAAAATCAATCTAAACTGATCGAAACAAACAGAATCAAATCGAATTGAAAAAAAATCGAACCAAAACCAAATAAATAAAGTTTAGATCGATTTTTAAAATTATAAAATTTTCAGTTCATCGATTCAGTTTAGAACCATGCCATATGAAATAAAAAAATATATTTATATATATTATATTTATATAATTATATATATAGTTTAAAAAATATATCAAAAAGTTGTTGCATACTTTCATATTACATCATAGTTAAAATTATAATATATTATATTGTTATATTCTATATATAGTTAAAATTTTAATATAATATATTACATTATTTAAAATTCACAAAGAAAACTGGACTATGTTAAGAAAATTGCTATACATTTTTATCTAGTCTTAACTAATTAAGTGTTAGGATAAAAGATGAAAATTTTGCTATGAAATTAATAGTTGCAAAATCCCATTAATAATTTCAAAATTAATAATAGCTTTTAAATTCTATTACGTAAAAAATTTATCTGACTTGGATAATACTTCCAGATAAAAACTGAACCATGTTAAGAAAACTAGAAAAGAGAACATTGAAGACTTGGTATTTGATAAAGCTAGTGTTTTTTTTTTAAAAAAAAAAGATAAAAGTGAGGATTTTTATTTTTTTGAAAAATTATTTAGGATATCAAACCGTTCAAAATCGAACCAAACCATCCAAAAAAGTCAAATCAAACCGCCCAAAAAAAATCGAATAAATCCAAGAATTAGCAAACTAACTTGGTTCAATTTAGTTTGGTTCATGCTTAAAATTGAACTAAATTGAACTTTTATACACCCCTAGCAAGAAATAATTATATTTTGTAAATAATAGATTTTTTTAACAAAAAACTGATTTACCTATTTTTACCGGTTCTTGACTACTTTTTAGCTAGCTGGTTATTTGGGGTGAACACCGAACTAGCGGTCGATTCTCAGTTAAACCTACCGATTTGATCTGATTATGTAGTTACTGATACATATAGTCTTATATTTTATTTAATTAATTTATTTTTTAAAAAAATCTGAGTCTAGTCTAGATTTAAAACAAATACCAAAAAAAATGAAGTTTGAGTCACTGTCCCACTTTTACACGTTATTTGTATCCTATATATCTTTCTTTTTTATTTTTATTTTAGAAATCTCTTCTTTCTTAATTTATCCAACGCTTGTGTTGTGTCGCTGTAAGCAATTCACCTATGTCTCTCTTATTAATTGTCATCAATGTCAACATGTCAGCCAACTTTTTTTTTTTTTAAAATACCCAATTCCATAGTAAATTTCTATGAAAAAAATATTTGTTTTTTATAATGAAAAAAAATTAAAAGGCATATTCTTCAATGGTAAGAGTTTAAGATCAATTTTTTGCCTTATATATATCTTTTAGTAAATTACACTTTACTCCCCATAGAACTATCTAAATTATATGCCGCTCTCTTTTATTTTGAAAGTATATACAAACTCTCATGGAGCCTATATATGACCAAAATTCTCTAAATGCAATATTAATTTATTTTATTAAAAATATATATTTTTAATTTTTATTTCAATATCATTTAAAATAAAGTGTAACTCTAGCTTATTATTTTGTTACAAGATTGCAGGGGAGGATAGCATGACGCACATTTTATTTATTTTAATTTTTTTTAGAATGCGTGTTTCAAAATTACAAAAATCAGATAACTCCAAAATTGTTCAAAAAATAAAAAGAATATAATGTAGTATAGATTTGTATATGGACGATGGAAAACAAATTGGCACATCAATATCAAATTTTTTTCTTTGTAACAAGAAGAAGGACGTGTCATTTCTCAAGTGGGGGAACTTTTTTTTTGTTGTGAACATTCATTGATTGTTCTAAAGAGAAAGTTCTTAGGAAGAGTTGGACATGTGGATGCTTGCTTTTGCGGTATATGCATGTGAGACTATGAAATATGATGCATTTAATTTTTTGTAACAAAGTTGACTAGACTTTTATTACTCTTGTTCAAGACGAGTTCCATCATAAATATTAAAATTCTCCAAGTGTTAATTATTTAAAAAAATTATTGATTTAATTTTTAAAAGATAATTATTTTTTTAATTTAATTATTAAAATATAAATTAAGTATTTTAATTTAGTTCCTAAAAATTTACAATTATTTGTGTCAAATCATAATATCTAAAATTATTAACTCTCAAAAAAAATTTGTTAAAATTTATTTTGACAGATAACTAAATTAAAATAAATATAATTTTTAAAAATTAAATTAAAATATTTAATTTTTTAAAAATTAAATTGAGATAATTATAATATTTTAAAAACTAAGTTAATAATTTAATTTTTTTTTAGTCCACAAAATTTGAATATAAAATTTTATTAAAAAATATAAATATCAAAGTACTTGAATGAATCAAAACAATATGTAATTGATTCAATAATCCAACCCGCTACATTTAAAGGAGTATGATATGACAGTTGCGAAGGAGGGAGAGAGGAGTAATACAGTGCACACAGTAGTAGTGGCACTTGCATGGTCCCGCATCGTCAAGTCTGTAGGAGCGCCATACGGTGGGTCTCTCCTTAGTGGTTTTGGTTTTCCCTATGGTTTCATTTATTCCTATCTCACCTTGCATAAAAATATAATATATATATATATATAGATAAAGTTATTTAAAAAAACAATTTGAGTTGTAAAAAAAATATAAAATTATTTTTAAAAATTATACACTCATCGTACTTTGTTAAAGAAATATACATTTATTTTAATTTGATTAGACAAATTAATAACAAAAATATAAATAATTATTTATAAATTTTTTTCCTATTCCAACAACCAAGAATGTGGGTAATCCCACCCTAGATAAATTGGTTTTGCACATTTTAAAATAACAAAAAGTTACAGATTTAATCTTTAAAAAATTACTTTAAGGACGTTAATTTAATATTTAAAAAATTATATTTGTTTTAATTTAATTATTAATAAATTATATTTTATTTGATCTAATTCTATAATCAATTTATTATGCTATGATCCTGAACGTGCACAACATAAATTAGTTATCTTGCTAACTATAACTAATAAACATCCATGACCATGGCTAAGATTTGCCAAGTTGTAGATAATGCAATAACGTATTTAGGACTCCTCAGTTAAGGAGGTAAAATTTTCATTTGATTTGCTGAATTTGATAGTAATTCTTGTAAATTAATTTCAATTTGTTACTTATTTTATGGTAATTTCCTCTTAAAAATATTTTCATTACAAAAAAATTGTCTTCTTCTAAATCCTAATTGCATAATCAATCAACCAATTTGATAGAATTAGACATATGTACAAAGATCTTAAATTTTAAGTTTTCACAAAGAGACCCCAAATAATGAAATGAGAAATTAATCATTATCAAGAAAAAATTTCATGAAATTGACTTCACAAATATGTTACTCATAATCATAATTGTATATTCAATCAATCAATTTAATAAAATTAGACCTATGTACAAAAATCTCAAATTTTAAACTTTTACAAAGAGGTTATTAACAATGGAATGAGAAATTAACTATTATCAAGAAAAAATTTCGTGACTATGGGGAGTAAGAGTCTTGTGAATGTGAGTAGTAGAGAGGGACTGAGTCAACGAAAAGAATTAAAAAAATATTAAGGGGCTCAAAAAAAGGAGACAAAATAAAAAAAATATTTACATAAAAATTTGTAAACTTCAGTGCACCCCTCGGCTACATGTGGCTCTGCCACTGAGAGTATGGTTAGCTTAAGCAATGGAGGTGTAAATAGGAGATGTTCTCCCTCGTTTGCATTATTTGTAGGTCTTATTAATCGACTCAGTGACGCAGCTTCTTTATTGTCTAATCATCAATAAGGTAATCTTTTGCTCATTGGTTACTTTTATTGCTAAAACACCGTATATACCGTTGTCGAATTTTAAATGAGTAATGATGTGAGTAGTTCAATCTCCATAGGGATCTAAATCTCCACTAATTAATGGATCCTTTTAAAAATGCTCGAGGATTTGTACATAGTATACCATATATGTATTATTAAAATGATCTAAGGGTTAAGAGATTGATCTCTTTATAAATTAAGTTTCACATAAACTTGCTCATTTTAAATTAATTATTGTCAAAATATTATTTTGATAAACTAAGAAATAAAATTGAGACAAACAAAAATTTCAATAGAATAAATATAGTCGTTTGATCTATTAGATAACAAATTATGACAACAATAATTTTTATGATTAAATTAAAATTTTAATTAAAAAATTATAATTATTAAAGGAAAATTTTCTGAAACTAAAATTAACGCATTGTATGAATAAGAGGAATGCTTTAAATTGTCTGATAAACATATTTTAATTTAAAATAAAACTTAAAGTTTTTCTTACTACATTACTAAAGAATTTAAATACATAATATGTGTTATATGTATGTGTATATAAAGTATGACAGTTTATGTATTGGGGTTAAGCCGTTAATAAAATAACTTATTGTGAATTACTTAGTCTTGACGCGAACAATTTATTTATTTATTTATTTTTATCGAGTTAGGACATCTAAATTAATTAAAATGCAAGTAAGATGATCAAGATTAAGTACTACGAAATATTTATGATGTGTAGCTAAAAACACTGCAACAATTTTAATTCGAAGTTCTTGTATAAACATCAGTGCACTTTAATCGCTTGACCCAAGATTGGATGACAAACAACTTACTATTATAATCAATACAACTAAAAGTCTATTTACAAAATATGACCCTCTCTTCTTCTTTTTTTCAAAAAGAAAAATTGATCTATTATCAAATATTTGAATTATGTTATAATTATTGGTTCACTAGAGTTTTTTCCTCCGCTCTAATTTTTGTTGTTGGAACCACTAATATTATTAGGTTATGTCTAATTTGGTTTAAACTGAATTTGACCACAAAGTATTAGATTTTTTAAGAATTAATTTTCTGTATTTACAAAACTTGAACTTAAAATTTTATATAAAGAAAACAAACAACGTATCACTTGAAGCAGTTAGTGTTGATTTGACTATCCTTAATTTGGATGTTGGAATTTAGTATTGAGCTAACAATTGTGTTGCTATTGTCTCTGGGAATAAATTTGTTGTTGGTCTTTGTGTGAATTGTTAGATTCGAGATTCAACAGCCTAGATTTTTTTAAAATATATTAAAATCTGAACCGTTAAATCTCAGATCTAATAGTTCATAGAAAAATAAACATGACATTATCTCCTACTTGAATTCACTCTATAATTTGTTGAATATTCTCTTCAATTAGTTGATTTTCACGGATATATTGGCCAAAATTAAAAGTAGATTATGTTCCATACACAAATTCAAGTACCATATATTCTTTTCTTTTAAGTTTTCAAGTTAATGAAAAATACTAATGAGGACTCCTTTAAGTGACGCACATGGACTTCTCTAAATGTCATGTAAACTCTTTCATATAATATATCAAACGTTTAACTGTTAATTTATGACAAATGAGATAAATAAAAAAAAAGAATCATTTGGGGAAAAATTTAATTAGCTTAGTCAAATGTTTAGGATAAAATTTAAACTAAAATCAATTAATATGACATGTTGGGAGTGTAGATGGATCATGTGAAAAAGTTCACATTAATATTTTCTATTAATTATATTAACAGTATTAGCCTTAGCGACAAAATCGAAACAAAAAAAAATATGAGACAAAATTAGCATACAAAAAAAGTTCTAGACAAAATTGAAACTCAAGATAAACATTAAATACGAAAAAAATACTTTTATCTATTATTATTATTTTGCAATATTCACAACAACCAATTACAGCGTGTGTATATATATATATGAACTTTATATATTTTGATGATATTATATGTTGATTAGTGGTCGGCTAAACACCTTTAAGGGCTGCTGTAATAAAATAATTAACACGTCAGTTTGATAGAAAATATGAAGCTTGCGTCATCATATCAAGCACTATACTATATTTATACCAACCAACTTTAGCTTACATGAATTAATTAGTTAATTAATGGAAGGATTAATCTATATTATCTTGTTTTTTGCTTCACTTGGTTCAATTCATTAACCCCTTCAACAATCGCACCTTTAGATCATAATCTATGTTCTAATTATTAATTAAACCTAATTTAGGCAAAATCAAACAGATATACATAGTGTTTCGTTATGAAACTCTTGATTGTCATCAAACTGTTTTTAGAGAAGTGAACAATTGTGGTGATATCCTTGTTTAGATAGGTTGTGTCACGTATCCTTGCTTAGATAGGTACTCATGGCACAACCTGTTTGAATTCATGAAAAGTCTCCTTTTGAATTATTTCTTGTGCTACTGACTGATTTCACTTTTATGATATTTGTTAGATGCTAGTTCTCTGTTTATCTTTCTTCTTTATTGTTTCATTTTCTCTCAGTTGTACAGAAAAGAAAAATATAGTGCTTCGCTAAATCAATGATAGGCTAATTACCAATAGATAGAGGCTAACAACGGTTTGGCGCACTTAATGAGCATTAATATCCATTTATTATGGGAAATAATAATTAAAATTTAAAAGTAAAAATTTATTGTGATCCCTTAACTTGATCTTATATTTTACTTTCATCCTTTAATTTTATTTGACTTCCATTTGGTCCCTTAATTTTATTTTTGGTTCACCTTTATCCTTTGATTTCATTTTATTCCAATTTTTCGTGGTATAATTTTTAAAAACAGCTCAGATTTTTGCTTCCTTCTAAACTATCGAAACGCTTAACGAAAAAATGAGTGGTGACTTTGATCTCTCCAATAACGTAGCTATAGAAATTAAAAGAATATGAGAGCATTAGTCACACTAGAGTAATAAGTTATAACTAGCATAATAATACGCAAGAAATAAGAAGATCTCACTCAATTTACAGAAAGGAATGTTTAGAGAGTGGTATAACGAATAATAATATTATGACAAATAAAATCTAAATTGGTAGTGTTAAACTGAAGGAAATATTTGAGTTAGGGGTTTAAATTGGAACAAATTAAAATTAGAAGGACAAAAAGTGAAGCTAATTAAGATTTAGTTAAGAAACCTATCTGAAACAAGATAAAATTAAAGAGATAAAAATAAAAACAGAAGCAATATTAACAAATGAAAAATATAGTTAAATTTAATTTATAATATGTCTTTTAAATATACTAGACCAATGCGAGACATTGTGCTTTTAAAATCTTTCAAAAAAGAAATGAACAAACTCAAAGAATATCCTCACTCAAATAATAAAAGAGAGAAAAAAAACAAAAATATTATTCATGTTTCTAAACTTTAACTCAAGTTTCAATTAAAATTTAAAATAATATTTCGTGTTAATTATATCCATATATTTTTAATTATTTTTTATTATACTCTTAAACCTATTGCCATTCAAATATTTTAATAATACGTGTTGATGTAGCTCACATTTTGCACACATCAACGTACACTTGTACTAATGCACTATAACTTTATTACATAAGATTAGAATTTATAATTACAACAATCATCCCAACTTGCCTCATAGTCATTATATTAATATTGAATTCACAAGAGTGTTTTGGCCACTATAAGTTTCAATTCTCATATAACAATTTGGATTAATAGATACTGATGTATACAAAATGAGATGTCACGTTAGTATCTACTGTTAAATATTTGAATGACATTAACGTTTAACGATATAATAAAAAATAATTAAAAACATACGAGATATGATTGATGAAAAATGAAATTTTGAATTATCATTAAAATATGGATCAAAATTCTGGGATGTAAATATTACAATGTCAAAAAGTTATTATAAGAATGCGTTTGACTCATACATCACTTGTTTGTCTCTAATAGATCAACACTAATTTGGAATTGATCTTGACAATACTTGTTAGAGTTATAATGGGGATTTAAAGATAATCCTCAAAAGGCTTATCCATATATATGTGTGTGTTACTCCTCTAAGACTGCCTCAAAATGCATTGCCTATCTCTTTCACTTTCCAAAACCATTAATTCTTCAATAAAATGAATGCGTATGCAAGTCAACTTTTGGATGGAGCTAATTACATAACAAACGCCTAATTAAATTGCATTAATCCTTCACATTTTTCACATAATATAAAATAATCCCTAAGTTAATCTCAAATTAAAGATATTGGAGAACCCATCCCTTCTCAACATATATATATATATATATATATCACATTCCCATATCACAAAAATCTTCCAAACAAATCAAGCCAACTAAAAAGGATATAATCCTACTTTTTGTATGGGTGATGATTGTGAATAGGGCAATGAGGATTATATTCCCATTATTATTAATTATTTCATATATATATAATTATTTCATATATATATATATATTGCCGTGTTTGCCTGAAAAGCCAAAAGCATGATATGTTTTATCTATATCTGTCATTTTCCCACCATTAAAAATAGAGCACTTGCAGTTATCTCAAAAGCATATTTAAATTAGCATTGATTCTCAAAGTGCATGAGTTGTTCCCACACACTTTGCCTTATGTTTGCATGCTTAGCTAAGGCTGGTTTGTAGTTGGTGATGACTTAGATTTAGGACTCAGGTAAGATCATTGTGCCACGTCATCCATCCAGCCGACAGGCTAAAACAAACTGCCATGTCATCTTTTGTATATGGATAAATTACATTAACCTCCCTTCAGCTTTACCTAAATTACACTTTACTCCCCTCTAGTTTCAAATATTAATTACATTTAGCTCATGATATTTTTATATATGTTACCTCTCCTTTAGTTTTTTTTTTGTTTGGGTTTAAATCAATTAACTTTTTACGAAACATGAGATTGTAATTTTATTTTAGCATTAGGGTAAATCACTATAAAAAAATGTAAATTTTGGAATAGAATTTTTTTTATCTTAGATTTCATCTCTATTTTTTTTATTTAAAAAAGACTAAGATGATTTTTTTTTTCATTTTAAATTCCATCTTCAATTTTTTTTGAGATGGGTTTAGAGAATGAAAATAAACGGATTTAGAGGCAAAATTTTTTGTTGTCTCTAATTTTTTTTAAATTAGAAATGAAATTTGCAATGGATTTAACAACAAAAATTAGAAAACGAAATCTTTTTCCTCTAATCTTTTTAAAAATAAAATTTTAGTCGATATTTGCCATAGAATTATCAAAGAAAAATTGAGACAAAATATTTCCATCATAAATTATGTCTCTAATTGTTTTGAAGTTAAATTACATATAATATTAATTTTCATAATATAGTAATAAAGCATTAATCATAGTAATGGTAGGTATGCTTAAGATAACCACAAGTCGTAAGTTTGATTCTTGGGAAGAACATTTAATTGCAAATTAATTTTGTTCATTCGTTTGCCAGTTGTTGGTTGTTGTATATTTTTCTTTTAGAAATAAATTAGAGACAAAAATTTTCAACTCACATTCCATCTTAAATTCTGTCTTGGATTTGAAATGAAAATTTTTCTTTCCATCTCAATAAATTACCGATGCGTGTTTCAGAGATGAAAATTTTTTTATCTCATATTGTCTTGAGATTAAGGAATTTTTGCAAAATGGAGTCAAGAGTAATATTTAAAACTAGAGGAGAGTGAAGTAGTATTTAATCAAACCTTGGGACAGGTTGATATAAGTTATTAACCTTTCAATTAACGTTTTGTAAAAGAAGTTATTTTTTTTTTGCACAACATAAGACTGTAATTTTATTTTTAATATAATGGTAAAAATAATTAAATTGATATTAAGCTTCAACATGATAATTTTTTTTAGAATATTTTACTTTTAAATAATATCAAAATGTCTTAACTTCAATAATATTAATTCAAAGAAGGCTAAATGTAATTTTACAATAAAAATATAAAAAATAATTTTGTATGGTGAGGTTCGAAATTGAAACATATTTTATGATTAAGCACCCATATACAAACTAAGGAAAATCATGGTACACATAGATAGTGTGTTTAATCTCACTGTCCAGGAGGGATGTACTATGAACATCACATCTAATTAAATATCTTTACTTTTTGAATATGTTGGGATGATTATCCATTTTTGTTTCTATTGGTTTAAAGAGGATATTAAGGATTTGCTTCATCTAACTTTTTCTTCAACCATAAATTATTTCTTAATTATTTTTTTTCTTTTTGGTATATTATAGCTTGAATGTGTAACACGTTTTGGGTGACATCATCTATATTGATGTCACTAGTATTTTATGTGTGTATGGTACAAGAAGAATTATTTTAGATGTTGGTGTATGCTATATAGGACATTGTACATTTTATCGCATGATTATTTTATTTTTATAAAATATATTGAAACTTTAATTTTTACTTTTATGGTGGCAATTTATTAATATTTTCATAATGTCCTAACTTTAGAAAGTTTGATATATACCAATTAATTTAACATCCTTTCTTTGTCTTTTTCTTTTTTTTAGTTTCAATTAATATTAAAATTTAACAATGAAATTTTATAATATTTATATATAGGAACCATTATCTTTGCATAAAGAGAATATACTATATTTATTAATTAATTTATTTATCCCAAAGGAAAAAAAAACTTCGGTCGAGTATTCTATATCTTAATTAGCTCTTCAAAGGATGAGAAGATGATAAATTTAATCATAACTTAAAATAGACGAGAGATTTGTGTATTTATTTACCAGATTCTCAGTTATCCAAACTGATAATTAATCTTAGAAGATAATGTGAAAACATAAAGCGAAGTAGATAAAGTACAGAACCTAGAAACACATTTCGAATAATCCTTCTAGTTTAAACTTTTGCTATTTGCATTATTAGAATTTAGAAAATCGTTTTATATTTTTATCCTGATTTTGTAAAAAGGAAAAGGTATGGATGAATTTAATAATATTTAATATTTAAATACTTTTAAAAAATAATAAAATGACGCGAAAAGAGGTTTGTATTCCTATTATGGCCAAACATAGGGAAAAAAATGATAATTAGATTTTCGTTATGAAATGAAACTTTCTTCCGCGTCATCCACACGCATTTGTTAATTGTTTTTCCAATTTTCTAATTTTATTTTATTTTCCTTTTTTTTGGGTCAGCCCTTCACACTTCACACCCAACCAAAATTTCCAAAAATAAAATAAATTAAATAAGTCGAATTAATAAATTATTGCTTAATTAATTCTTTTTTTAAAGGAAAAATCTAATTTGGATGCTGCAAAATCTTCATGAAGCCAGATGAGAGAGGGATGCTAGTTCCAATATTTGAAAGAACAGATAACTAACTTGTCTCGAGTCGTTAAATTTAAAATTTAATTATTTATATTTTAATTAATTTTTTAAAAAAATATTAAAATTTAAGTCGTTGAATATTAAATTTAATAATTCATAAAAAGATAAACAATTGATCGACATATAATATCTGATGGTTGCTTCATATTATGTTGACATGGACAATGGACCCCACATTTCTGGTCAGACCTAACGATCATATGCAATCCACTAAGCATCTAATTATTTCATTAATCATATCTCATGAAGAAAAATAAATCAAATAGATTCTGTAATTTGACCATGGTTAACTAACTAATATTTTGCATTTATTCAACGTAAAGAGTAAAACTTTCTTCAAATTAATACTTTAAAAAAAAAACCTTCGTGATTTGTAGATTTTGAATAGTTACCACTGCGGTTAACTAACCAATTTTAATGATATTTACCATAGTTCAAACTTCATTGGTAAAAGGTCTGACTTTAAAAGTGATTTTTTTTTTTTGGGTTGAGACTTGAGAGTGATTTTAAATGATATACTTAATTTTCTGAAAGGTTGAATTGTGCATATTCTCAATTTAAATTAAATTTAATTTATTTTTGATTCATTTTATGAAGAGCTTTATTTTTGAGAAAGTTTTGATTGCATGCATCGATCATTTTATTTTAATTTTTCTATTTAGTGATCGGCGAAAATCTTAACACGTGTATTTAATAATGAAGAATTTGATATTGTAAGGAGGTAATATTTATATTGACTATATTATATGTAATTATGTATCTTGTTCATACTAAAATTGTGATTTTTTTAATTTCTAAAAATAAAAAAAGAGAACAGATATTTGAATCCGGAGTGTTGACAAATCTAACAATAGGGGTTATGGAAGAGTACATTTTGGATACAAACACTACAAAAATATTTGAGGTTAGGTTAATTTAATCAGACAGATTCTCATAAAATTGAGACCAATTCCATATTCAACAAAAATTCCATGTGGAAAGATTACGTACATATATTCTTGTGGAAGGTTAACAGTCCCTACATTTGTATTCAGGACCAATAGATTCTTTACTCTGCTAAAATACAGAAAAAGGTATATAAATATCTGAGTCATTTCCTCATAATCATTCAATTAGTAGGCATGGAGAAATCATTTAAATATTCTTACTTTAATTATATTTTTACCAAAAAAAACATAGACTTAAATAATCATAACCATATTTTGTCATTTAATAAAAATTAACGATTTTTTAGTTATATATATATATATTTACATTTGATTAGAGCTACTATTATTTAAAAAAAACTTAAAATTTTAACTAATTTAATTCTAGTTGAAGCGAATAAAAAAATGTAAAATTTTGATTGCATTGATTTTTTTCCTACTCATAAGATTCAAATTTGAGATTTTATTTAAAAAAAATTAATCAAGCCACTTGAACCAACAAACATAAGTATAATAGTAACATGAAATAATAGTATTTTGGTCCTGTGTGTTTATTTTACGTTTCATTTTTGTATTTTATGTTTAAGAAGTTATATATTAGTTCTGTATATTTCAAAATTTATTATTTTGATCCTTTAATTTGCTATTAGAACATTTAGTCTATTTAACATAGTTGACATGCAATTCATTAAATATTAATATGACCTATTTATATGACTGTTGATTGGATATTAACGATTCATGTGTAATTTTCAAAATACCTAAATTAGTTTTAACGAAAAAGCATTATGTGCATTCTGGCAATTACATGCAAGTCAACAATTATATAGATAAGTCATATTAGCATTTAAAAGATGACTTGTTAACTTTGTACATAAATTAACAATTCTAACTAAAATGGACTTGTCTAGTAAGACTTTAAAATATTGAGAACAAATATCAAAGGACCAACATAAAACCTAAATAAACATAGAGAACTAAAATACCATTTTTGCCTCAGTATATAAATTATATATATATATATATATATATATATATATAGATTTTGGAGTGTTGCATAGGAAGATTCTGTGTACATTCCATTGCCATTGGCGGAAAGCAATGATGACGCTACAGCTGGCGTTTATGCATTGTTTCTATAAAGCAGCCAATTGTATGAGTGCCATACTGCCACTTGGTCCTTAAAGCACATTTAAAAACACATGTTTTAATTATATTTTTTAAAATATTAGAAAAATACATTTTGTCTTCTTTTTAATTGATCATATCTATCTAACAAGTAGTAATTAAATCAATATTTACTTTTTTTTTTAAAAAAAGTAGTTATTAATTTAGGCCACAAAAATTGGTAACAAGATCACTATAGGGATATATGGATATATAACTCCAATATTGGTTATGGCATATAAGCGAGTAGAGATTTGTTCAAAAGAATATGAATTATGGATTGTTAATCATTCACAAAAATTTTAAAAAGATTGAACTCTTCTAAAAGAAGTGATTATAAAGATTTTATTGATTTTTTTATCAAGTGAGTAACGTGTGCAAATTTCCAATATCTTAATATTAATAGAGTAAAATTATTAATTTAGCTCATAAAATATTATAATTGTCTCAGATTAATTACTAAAAAAATTAAATATGTATTTATCTCAATTTGATTCTTGTCGTTGTTAAATCACAAAATCTAATGTTATCAAATCTTAAAATTTTCATTGCAAAAAGTCAGTTTGACAGACATAGTCCTAAAAAAATTGCATATATTTTAATTTGATTATTTTTATTGTTAAATTTCAAAATTTATTGTTGCAAAATTTAAAATTTTCATTGATAAAAGTCACGTTGACAATATATCGACAAACAAGATTGTTAAATTCGAAATATAAATTCGACTCGTAAACTTATAAGAGTTTACATACATCTATTCTCTTTTAATAAACTATTAAAATTATATATATTAACACATATTAATGTCTTAATTCATAATTAACATAAAAAGTATTTAATATCTTAATTCATATTGTATAATTATCTAACATTTTTAGGTTTCAATAAAAGCCCTAGTTGTGCATTTTAATAAATACCAAAATATACCAAAAGACAAAAAAAAATATTTTGAAATGCTGCTGAGTCAACTTGGTGTATACTTAGCAAGTTTGACTGAGTTTAGTCAAATTTGGCCGAGTTTGATTGAGTTCCAATTTTAGAACCAAATTTACTTGATTTAGAAACTTAAACTTACAAATTCGAACGAGTTTAAAAGTTAATCAATAGTTTAACAACTATGTCAACAAACATAATTTTGCATAAATTAAATCGAAATACTTGATCTTTTAAAAATCGAATTAAATCAACTATAGTATTTTATGAACAGAATTAGTAATTGACTGATATAAATATTAACAATAAAAAAGAGAATAAATGAAATAAGAAGAAGTTGAGAAAAAGACCCAGACAGACTTGAGTGTTTCCTTAGCGCTGTACTTCAAGGAGACGCGGGAGCGCCCTACAACCATTGATTGACTATAAATTTTACCTAAACAAGTAGGTGCTACAACTAATCAATAGCTATGGAATGCTAAAAACTCTCCCGAAAAAAAAAAAAAAAAAAAAACCCTGCGTCCAATACGCAGAGCGGAAAACAGAAAAACTCGAAAGCTTGTCTTGACTGAGTAAAGAGAGGATGAGGATGCATAAATAATTGGATTGGTATGTGTTGTATTTAGTGGGGCCCACAGTACCCCTGTGTGCCACATAGGCAACCCCAATTGGTTGAGAATATAATAACAAAGACGCCAGAAAAGAGCAATTTGCAGGAAGAGGATTGTCTCGTTGTTTTTGGAAAATTTCAGAGGGCCCTTGGATTTTGCCTAATTTGTCATCAACCACAACACACTAGTTTTGTTTGAATTTTCCATGGTTTTGGATTTGGCATCCACAGATTTTACCAAATGCCCCCTCTTTCAGTTTGACCTTGTCAAATGGACTCTCTCTCTCTCTCTCTCTCTCTCTCTCTCTCTCTCTCTCTCTATATATATATATATATATATATAATTTAGATAGAAATAAGTTGGAGTTGTTTCATGACAAATTAAGATTTGGATAGAATCAATTTTGCAACATCTTAGTTTATTTTGATTTTAAATTTTTGATAATTTTTATTTAATACTATTTGAAGCCTTGAACATAAGTTCTAATTAATACTATTTTTATGGTTAAAATATAAAGAATCAGCGTCAAATTAAATCAAGGAGTTGTGCAGTTTATAATATATAAGTCTCCTTAAACTTTTAATTTTATAGAAAATAATATCTTAATCCTCCTTTTTGTCTAAGTTGCAAGCTGACAAATTTTAAGTTGAGAAGAAGGAAAAAAAGGAACGTTTCTTCGATATTATCTTCTCATTTCTTTAAATAGTTCAAACTTCAAAGGTTTTAGATGAAAAAATTAACATATGAGTTATGCTGCATAAAATTGAAAGTTTATGAGAGTTTAACGCTAAATTTTTAAGTTAAAGGAATGAATTGCATAGCTCTTAAATTAAGGAAATTATTTGCATTTTAGCCTATTTTTTATCTATATTTTGACAAGTAATTGACAATAAATTTAGAATTGAATTCAGTCATGATTTAATATTAATTAGATTACGTATGTTTCTTATAAAAAGTTAAATTAAATTATATAACGAAATATGAATAAAAATAACACAGAATTCTTGGATACTACTACCACTAGTAGTGAAAATGAATTTCTTTGGTTGATTTTCTATAATTAAAACGACGTAAGTTACATCTTGATTTCAATTTACTGTGGGTTTTGAGAGGATACTAACACATGAGAATCTATGCTTTTAATTAGAAAATGATGATCAATTTTCTTTTTATTAAAAAATGACAACCTATTTTATTGAGATATTTTACGTATAATTAACTAATTATACAGAAGTAATTTTAGTAATAACTTAATAATTCACATAACTTCAATCTTAATTCTTAACTTTTAAACAACTTAATGGCATTGAGTTCTATGTTCACCAATTCTTCTCTTTGTTATTATTACTAGCTATGGACTTTCAAAATTTGTTTATAGTAAGACTTTTTTTTTCGAAGGCATTATACTTTTTTTTATTATTGAAACATCACTACTTTTTTGGGGTAACTATTGACTTTCTTTCTTTGAAAAAGAAGGCATAAATTAATCCAAAAAAAAAAAGAGGAGTAGGTTTTGATTAGCATATTCTTGAGTTGAGTATACATGAGATTACCGACTTCTAGAAGTAAACAAGAAACGGTACTTAAAAGTCAATGGTCAAAACAATAATTATTAATTCACTTAAAATATTTTTTCTTTGTTAAACTAAAGTCTACTCAGTCAAAAAAGTTTGCATGTGCATGCTCCCTCGCAGATAAATACTTAATAATCTAGTACCTGCTTTTGTTGTCTTTAGCTTTACCCATGGAAATTCTATGCTGTCAAATTTGATGCTGTATTTTTTCCAAGTGAAAAAAAATAATAATAATGAAGGAGAGTTTTATTAGTACTTTTAATAACATTATATGCTACACTTTTTAAATGGTTTAAGTACTCTTTCGAGTTATCCATCATATATTCATCCTTGAAAATTTTCAACATATATTCAATCTTAATTAATATATAATGTCCTAATCCTAATTTAGTTAAAATTATATTAATGGCAACAATATATTTTCAGAAACTAATATGATAATTTATTTTAAAATTTATTAACAACTTGATAATAACAAATATATATTTTTGACTATATTATTATTTTAGTTGTTTAATTTTAAGTTATGAATTCATTTCACATTATTATTAAGTTAATTCTTTAAAAATAAGTAAATATATAATTTAATTTATATTGAACCTGTAACTTGTAAGAACTAATTTTTTTTACACTTAAATTTTAAGAACGTCTAGACTCTAAACACTCAATTCATATATGTAATGTTCATATAGTTATTGGAGTAATTTTCTTTTAAAAAAAAAGAATCAAAGAATACCAAGAGAGTATGTCGCCGACACAACGAGCACAAAGATGATAATACAAACAGTGCGATAGTTGGCCACATCATTAGTGGAATATAGATACAAGGAAGAAGGACAATGTATATAATGACGTTTTTGTTTGCTTCTGCTACATGTAAGTCTCCTCTTGAGGATAAGCATTCACTTTCTCTTTTTAAATTTCTTCGTCAAAAATATTCTTTATCTCAACCAATCCAAAACCAAATGCTTAAGTCTCACGATAGTGAAGAGAATGTATTAAAAGTTCTTATATAAACTTAGACATTTCTTTTCTCAAGAGTTAGCATTGAGATATGAACTAGGTAAAAGTATTATTCTCAACTTGGTATCAAAATTGATTGATCTCTCGATAGTGATGATTTGTTCATATTGATCACCATTGATTCTCGTGTAATTCTACACTCCAAATATCCAATTTTGGATGTGTGGGATATTTGTTGAAGTCTCACATTGGTTAAGAGAATGTATTAAATGTTAGCGTTTCACATATAAGATATATTTATATACACATGTATTACTATCTGTTAATTAAGTCTTAATATATAATCTTTATAAAGTGTATAATTTTAATTGGGTTTATTTGATATATTCAAAGTTAGTTTGCGGTGATGGTAAAACTCATTATAAGTATAGATACCCAACCTAATTAATAATAGTGATGATATATTATTAAAATAGAGTCAACCTATGGGTCGACCCATAGGCATATGAAGTGGGTTATAGTTTCTTAGATTATATAAGGTCAACTCAATTTTTTTGTAATACACACCATCAAACACAAAACAAAACAAAACTTCCATATCAATCTAGAAGAGCATAACTTGATAAAAGTAAGAAGCTATGGATCATGGTGCGCTCTTATTTTGTTTATATTCAATTAATGTTGTGTAATTGCCCTATTAAGAAACTATTAAACAATATATTCATGATTTGAGTTATACAACATTTATATAAAGTTTTATTCCGCATAGAGTGATAATGAATTTGTGTTTTTTGATGAGTTTATGGTGTTAGAAACATCAACATTAAATACTCTTTATATGGACTTGGATATTCCTCTCATCAATAGCTAGCTTGTGAAGTGAATTAGCTCCAATTATCATTCTTTTTTTTCTTTTTAATTTTTTTTATTAAAGGGTGTTGTCAAGCAGCTTTTATTGCATAATATCAAGAGATTACATGAACAATACTTGAAGGCATAGTACTGACCTGCATTCTATCAATATTCAAGCCGAGACCATACTTAGCTAGCGTATGAGTTGCCATATTAGCTGCTGTTGGCGCCCACCTAAAGCTAATTGCAGTTAAATCCTTCCTAGCCTAAAAAATAACCCCCATAATAAGTTGAAGATAAGATAGACCTCTTTATCGTTCAACATGTCAATTACACTTTTCGAGTCAGTTTTTACAGTTATGATATGACACCTTCTCTCTCTTGTGCACTTAATACCCTTTGGCACAACCAAAGCTTCAAAAAAGAGTGGATTACTAATATATGATACTTGCTTCACCAATGCCCAAACCCCCTTCCTACCCTATCCCTAGCCAGACTAACAATCGTACCTCCCTCTTCTTTCCTTAAGGCTCCTTCTACATTAATCTTCAGCATCGACCTCGAGGGCTTTTCCTATCTTTCATTAGTATGATTAATTCTATCTTCCACCTGATGAGAGTTAACTTTCTCATGCTTCTCCTAGAACTCTATACAGCTCCTCCAAATATGATTAGCAACATGTGGGGATTTTTTTAGTCTTCTAGCATTTTTGTTTTCCTATACCTTATGACAAACCAAAATCAAAAGGCTAAATTATTTTCTCGACCATGAAGAGTATCACTAGCCCTGAGCCAACTAGGATACACAACAAAACTTCAAGCCATATACATTGGAGATATGTATAGTCAATGAGGCAATGCCACATGGTCTCTTCTCTTTCACACCAAAAGCACTTCCCTTTGATATTCAATTCACAAGAATTAAAAAAAGAGATAGTCAGTAGAATGCCCTTAAAAGCCAACTACTAAAAATGTTTGTACCTATTTGGTAGGGGTAGCCTATAGAGCTTTCTCCAAAGGTTACTACCCAGTTGACCTATTTGGTTATTTATTAAATGCCTTATCTTTTCACCAGGCAACATTTTATATATAATACCCGCCAAATTTGGAGTTATGTGTTTTGGAGTATTACGGTACCTTACATCGTTATTTTGGTATATTCAATTTAGTTATTTTTGTTTTTTCTCATATTTAATCAATTCTTTATAAATGTTATTTATAGAATTGGGGTAAAATGACTAGACTAAATATCTTAATGCTCTGTAGTATATTTTTGTGGATTGTAGAGTTTATGAGAGAGGGACTTGATTTAATTAATTTGAGAATTAATTAAGGAATTTTGCAAAATGAGTCAAGTGGGTTTGGATATTGCGTATGGATACTAATGGGTTATCCATTGATCCATTTGGCTAACCTTAGGTTCATTTTCTCTCTCTTCTCTTCATTCACGATCAACACATTCTGGAGGCTTCATTCTTCATCTTCTCTCAACTCCTTCAACCCTTGCTTCTAATCTCTCCGATCGATTTCTATTTTCTGATTTGGTGTTATATCTTTGCTCGACTTATTATTTAGGTCTTTGATGAGTTCCTTGCCATTTATCCTCTGATTTGAAGTGTAGAATTTTAGCTTGGAATCGATGTGAGAAATCCTACCTTACCTTGTTTGCTTATTTAATGTATATATTAAAAGTGTACTATAAATATATCTATGTGTGTGTGTGTGTGTGTGTGTGTGACATGAAATTAATACATTCATGTTATGCATTAAAATGTGCAAGTGTGAGATTATTGTGAACTTTTCCTGAAATGAAATGCATATAGTTACCTATGATTATGTAATGTGATTGTGTTTGATCTTGAGAGAAATGGAATTGGAGTTGAGGGATCCTATGAGATGAAATAAGAGTGGAATGAAATTACTATGGTTACATAGTATTGAATATGATATTAATCCTTTTAAGGAAATGGTGAAATAAGGTTAAACTACAGATTTATCCCTTTGAGGACAGGGGTGAAATGAGGGAGGATGCGGCAGGGGCCGTGGGGAAATGACCACTTTATGTGGACAGGACCCAAAAAATGTCTGAGAACTTAAATTGAAATTGTATGACTTGTTTGAATTATTTGAAATGTGATTTGACTTGATCTTGAATGTATTTGTTAATAATTGCAAGGTGATTTCAATGTGTATGTTAATAAATATCTTGTACACCAAAACTTAGATAATTGTATTGTTAGATCAATTATGTATATACCTATATTGTGTGTGAATATGGTAGGATTCTCTCAAGTAGAAGTTATCTTCAGTTTCAGGTATGAAAAACTTCTTAGTTTAATGATGTTCACGCCAAGATTATCTTTATATTGATTCAAGGTAAAGGTATAATATTTAGGTCTTATTCTAAGTTGTATAAATCTAGAAAAGCTCTGTAATCGGATAGGTTCGTTCAACAATGTAATGTTTATGACTGTAATATGTATGGAGAACTTAGTTTAGCTATACTTTCTTATCTTTTGTGAAAAGAGGAATAGTTCTCTTATTTTAATTCTTAAATTGTGTAATTTAAATTAATTGCATTTAAAAGAATAACCAAAATAAGGATTAGTATTGTGATTAAGAGAAAAATAGACTTACGGAAGTAGGGTAAAATTCACTTTCTGTGCTGATCACGTACTTAGATTTTGGGGCGTGACATTATAGCAACCTTTTATAGTGAACAACCCAACCTTATCGTTGCTCCAGCACCATTCATCTTTAATGCTTTTCTCATTTAGGGGTATATTTAAAATTTCTTTAGCATCATTTGGGGTAAATATCTGATTAATCATGTTTGAGTTCCATCGATGTTCTCCTAAAAAATGGTCATAGATTTTGGATGCCATATTGATCTCAAGAAAGAGATTAAATGGGTTTTGGTCCATTCCCTTGGAATACATTGGTCGCTTCATATTGATATTGATCTTCCATCTCCCACTCTCCTAATTAGGCCTTTCTTCAAGGTCTCATGCCCCTCCACATTGCTTCTCCAGATGTAGGATGGGAGTAGCCAATGTTTGCATGCAAGAAGTCCCCCTAAGGGAAGTATCGCGCCTTGAACAAAGAAAAAAGCATCATGTTCTCTTTATTTAGGATACGCTAGTTCTATTTGGCTAACAGTGCCAAGTTGAAAAGCTTCAGATCCCTGAATTTGAGATCACCAAATTTCTTAGGTACCGTTAGCCTATACCAACTCAACTAGTGAAACTTTCTCTAATCTTTGTTTAAGCCCCACTTGAAACGGGCTATGATTTGGGTGATCTCATGACACAGATTGGAAGGCAAGACAAAACAATTTGGGTTCTTTGACTTTTGGTATCAGTATTATATGGGTATAGTTGATGGCTTCGAAATTGCCATTATTGTTGAGCACATACAACACTGTCTCTATGACCTTAGGACTCACAATGCTCTAGAAATTCTGATAAAATATTTGCCACATATCTATCCATACTTGGGGCTTTTATAGGACTAATTTGAAAAGATGCGGTCTTGATTTCCACATAATTTCCTCTTCATCTACTACCTTATTTAACTTTATTTCCCACTTCTTGATCTCTTGAATATTTCCACCCTTTTCAGGTTTTTGTGTAATATTCTTTTGACATTCTTTAATTCTTCTCCCCATGATACCAAAGATATTTTTGTTCCATTTGGTCAATGCAACACTTGTTTTTTCTAAAGCCTTAATTGTATAGTCCACATTTGCCATCCTGTCAATAACCCGGCTATGTTCTATAACTTTTTTTCACAATCTAAGTGTTTAACCTATATATTTTCAAATCTAAACCACTTCTGCTTTAGTCTTCTTGAAATCTTAGCTTCTTCAAAGTCACTGAAGTCATTTAATATTGGGAAATAGTCCAAATAGTGCTTAAGTAGATGGAACAATAGATATTTAGAGAACATCACCATCTACTCAATTCCGGCTAATGATTTGTCTAGCCTCACCTCTATGTTTTTCTCTCCCTTTCTTTTGTTCTCCTATGTGTATACATATCCAGTAAATCCCAAGTCCTTTAGTCCACACACATCCATCGTCTTCTGAAAGAGCTTGATTTAATTATATTATCTTTCCACACCTCCTTTGTGCTCACTACTTTTCAAGATTTCATTGAAGTACCCCGTGATCAACTTTGGGAGGTTTGATCTATCTTTCAAACTTTCAAGCACATTCTAACTCTTATACCAAAGATGTGTTGCCAGATACCCTTAAAACCTAGTGAAACGTCATGGTCCCCTTACGCTATCATTGATGTATCATCATTGATGGATACATCAATATGGTTTTTAGATTAAGAAAATAAGTTTACATTTCCAAAGTCATTCCATGTAAAATAAGCCCTCATTTCCTTCCCACACACTAAACATAGAGGGAAAAATTGAACCCCAACCGTCTATATAAGCTCTTGGTCTCTCTATACATCAATTTCAACTTGCATAAGAACACAAGGCTCAATTTAATTTGTTATGTCTTAGTGTTATACGCAAAGAGCTTATCGCTTGGGGGTTCCCCAACCCCTGGCAGTTCTATGCTAAGACCTTCATTGCTATTAGTGGGCTTATTGAACGAGCTCTGCTGCTATAATAAGAGCTTCCTTGCTAACCTTCTTCTCTTCACATTTACACTTCTTTTAGATCATATCTTGTTCTTCCTCTATCTTGTTCTTTTTCATCACATTGTTACAAGTTCCTTACATCCTGGCCATAAAAATTGACCTTCCTCTGCCTTATTATCACATTCCTTACTATTCTCTTCCATAGTTTATTGCTTGTATTACCCATAGCTCCTCCTATGATCTCTAGTCTTTGCTTTGGCTGGCGCAAGCTCATTTTCTCTTTTTGAGAAGCTTTCATGACTCTTTTCTCGCTACTACATAAGGTATTTGGGTCTTGTCCCTAACTTTTCAGTAACCCTTCTGGCTTTATAACTTCCTCCTGACCTACTTTTATTACTGATGCTAAAACCAAGGCCATGCAAGCCTTTTCACCTAAGCTATTTTGGGTCTTGTCTTCCTTCGCATTGCCTTGTTCACTCTTATTCCCTATTTCTTCCCACTGAATGTTCATTCCCATATTTTCTAGCCTTTGAACAATCTCTAGATCCTTGCCCTCATCATTTTGACTCCTAGGTTGGCTTTGGCTCTGTCTCCTCCTATATTTCACATCCTACCATTATGTTCCCACTCTTTTGCCTAATTGGCTCGCCTTTAACCAGGGTCCTAGCTCCCTTGATCTTGCATTCCTTTCTAGAGCTTTGTTTCATTGTTCTTCCCTGTGCCCCACTTTGCCACAATAGTAGCAAAAGTTACATAGCCTCTTATACCTAAATTCGATCCAGTGCTCACCTTCTTTCTCGTTCGATGTCATCACTCCCCCTAGTAGATAGTTGTTTACATCAAATTTACCTTTTGCCTTTAAGGATGTTTCTTGATTCAAACACTTCAACATCCAAAACCTTGCCCAATTTTGCCACAATCTTCCTTCTCACCGCCTTCGTTCGACAATGCTCTAGGAGGCCCCAAGTTCGACCCATAAATTAATGTGACCGAAGGCTCTGTCCTCTATCATGATACCCACAAGTTCTTGAAAGTCCATGGTCCACCCTTCATGACTCATTGAAGGTCTTCCTCTATGCAAAAAAAGAATTGGAAGGATCTCATCACTCTCTCCTTCACTCTAAATCCCTCTGGGTTTTCCCAAATGCCCGAAAATGACGCTTCCATTGCACCACAATTCCCAAGTTTCTTTGTAATAACCTTGCCCATCAAGCTTCTTTCACTTGCCTATATTCCTTTTGCAAAATCTTCATCCCTTAATTCTACCACACAATTTACTTCTGGTCTTCTCCTCTATCAACATTCTAGTTGTCGTTCCATCATTCTTGGACTGCAATTGGGCCTACATTGGCCTTGCATGGTAAGTTTGATGACCTACCACGAGTCAAATGCACCCCCACACAAGGAAAAAGATGCAGAAAGACCACCCCAAAGTCTCGCCAGAGCAGGGGATGCTTCCAAGACATTTTAGGGCACCACTAGATCGAGTTTTGTAGGGCACGAAATGAGAATGAAAGGCTTGACGATTTCAATTACCACTCTTACACTAAAATTTCAACTATGATTTACTTATTTAGCTATATGCATGTTGAAAATTCTTTATGATGTTGAGTTCACTTAATTAAAATATGTGAAATTTAAAGTAATTTAATAGATATTTTTCAAAATGTGAAAATTTAGCCTCTTTAAGAACAAATCTTTTTATAACATTATCTTTTAGGTTTGAGAGTAAACAAGAAACTAATAATTAATGATATGATTACATAACATTTTAGGTTTAAACTTAGAACACATTGCTAAAGAAATTGGATATTTACATGATGAGTTGTGTCTTTCACGAAGTTGAGTACGTTTAATTTGTCACCACACATTTCACTGTAAAATCTTATTTTCTTGAAAGATTTAAATGAGATATTTAAAATAAATATGGTGATAAGAAAATCACCAAAATTTAAAAGCAACTTTAAAAATGTTTGTTATCTATTTTTAATTTAAAGCATAACATGGCTTTTCAAAAAAAAAAAGCCTAACATGGAATTATTTTTGATAGCTTAACATTTTATAATTGTCTATTTAAAAAAATACCATCACATAATATGTTTTGATTAAAAAAAATTGAACGCAAACATTAGTAAAAAATTGATTTTTTTATCATATAAAAAGTTCAACATCGAGAATATTAGATAAAACACAATGAGAAAGTCGTTGCAGATTGGATGGGATAGAGATGGCGGAGACTTTTCGTTGCCACTAAGGTCAACCAAGTCAACCACTTTGTCCATTAGTGACTACTTCAATAATTCAAAACTATATTTATTTATTTTTTTAAAATTAATTAACTTATTTTTAACATTTTTTTTGTTTTAAAAATTCAGATACTCTCTTATGATTTTTCTTTTTTTTCACTTTCATATTAAGAAAAGAAAAAGTTTCAATCTTTTATTGCTTTCTTTTTATGTTTTGCTAAGTTAATTTTTATAGACAGAAAAATAGATTGAAGGAAAAACCTTTTGTACATCGTAATGACATGAGAATTAAATATAATTTTATGAATAAGAGGAATATCAAATGTGAGTTAATTGAATCTTTATTAGTGTAATTGACTATTAATTGAATAATTAATTAATAGTACAATTTGAGATCGCTGCAGTGGCAATGTACAAACGCGTATATGAAGTATAATTGGAGATTTGATTTGTCTTAAGCTAATCTGAACTATGAAAATTAAACTGATGTAGATATGTGTTATATGCATATCAATGTTCAGAAAATCAGTCATTGAACTGATTGAAGCATTGATTCAAAGGTTAATAATCGAATAGTAATCAACTGCGGTTAAACCTGTAGTATTTGAAATATATAATTAATGTATATGTTATAGATATTAAAATATTAAAATAAATAATATATAATATTAAAATGTTTAAAGCATGTTATAAATATATATTTATATGATCCTAGATCTTTTGCTAATAACTTAAATTTTTAGAAATTTCTTAAAAATACATAATAATATTCAGTAAAAATTCAAAAAAAAATTTAAAAATTCAAAAATTTAAAAAATTTAACCGATTAAACAGATCGATTTTATCAATTTGAGATCGATTCGACCGATTTTCTACCAATTAAAATAATCACCAATTTCTGGGTTCAAACTGGACCAAACCTTGCCAATTTACTGATTTTCTAATCAAACTGATCAGTTTGATTCGATTCTTTGAATTATGATGCATATATAGAATAACATCATTGGGGCAAAAAGTCAGCAAATTTGGATATTTTTAATGCTTTGAACAAGATTAATAAAAAATTGGATTAATTAAAGTCAGAAAACTAACCTTGAGGGTGTTAGTTTTCCATGCTTAATTATGTTTCCTAATTTATTGTGTTAATCTATTTATTTATTTATTTGTTAGAATAATCAATATTTAAAATTTTATTTAGTTCTCATTAAAATAATTCGAGTTATGTTGCAAATTACAAAGGTTAAAAACTCTCACAAGTTTTTTCGTTCATAAGATTTGAATTAGATCTTATCTAAAGGCACGTGTGTCGAGCTACTTAGATTAATTTTTTAAAGAATAAAAAAATTTATTAAAAAGAATGGGTAAGTGAGTATTTAAATTCTGAAATAATTACAATTTAATTAATAAAATATTAGGAAATAAAATATATCACATTATTCTAAATATTTTATTGATATATTAAATAAATATTTTAAATACTTAATCAGTTTAGATGTTCACTTATTAACTCCTCGTTTTATATATATACACACACACTTCATGTAATCATGTGTGACATAAGCAATCATTATTCATATCATAAAGAAATGAAACAAAATTTTAAATATTATATGAAAATTAAAAATATCCATTGTGTTTTATAAAGGTATACTTAGAGCGAGGAAGCTATAAGTTCCTTTTTTTCTTTTTTTTTTTGGATAATGGCTAAAAGATTCAAGAGAAATTATATTAAGAAAAATCAATAGATTGTATTGGTTAGATGCAACAGAGACTCCAAAAGAAAATCAGAGATGAAAAACAAAAAAAAGAATAAGTCCTAAAACCTATCAAGGAATATAGAGAAAAAATATACATCGATTTATCAACCAAAAGACGCAAAACAATGTATGCCGCTGGAACATTTGATGTCGTTCTATCTATTCTTCATTTGATCATATTGACAAGTGTTTGCATGTTTTGATTAATAATGAGTTTCGTTTTCTCTAAAATTATTCTTAGCCGCAAAACTTCCTTAAAGGATTGAAAGCCAAACAGCATACCCGAAATGAAAAAAAACACAAAGTGAATAGAAAACCACCATTCGAGAGAGAAAATACTCGAAGGAAACAAAAGAAAACCACCACCCTAGAGATAAACTACACAAAGGGGATGAAAGAAAATAATTACTCAGAGATATTTACTCTGGAAAACTTATAGAGGATGATGAAGAGGAATGGTGACTAGCCTCCTCCTAGCCACCGCTACCGAGAAAACCAAAAGCAATAGCGATCTCAGATATGAATGAAAAAGAAAAGGGAGTGCACTTTCTCTCGATAACCACCTCAGAGCATTAAGCAATCGTTATAGGTTCCTATTTTTATCTCTATATTAATTGTCTAAAAAAATGATGCCAAATTCATTTACAGTCATGGTTTTCTTTTGCCATTCTTAGAACTATTTCGTAATTCCTTTTTATATAATTGATGAACAATTTGACCTTTCGAAGCTGCCCACAAGCCACAATTTCATAATCTGAATTTTTTAAGTGTCTAATTAATTAAGTAATATGTTTTCTTTCACTTCAATGTAGAACATTCACAAAGGTATGTTTGGTAGTAAAATACCCCAACTTTACAAAAAAAAAAATGGTTTAGTGTTTTTGAGTAGGGTACTTTAGACAATTTTTTACCATTTTTTTTACTCTTAATCTCCATGATAATTTAGTTATAAAATTTGGAAAATGTTAGACATAAGTGTTGGCTCTTCCCTTTTGGATCTACTGCCTTTTGGTTGGTTCAAATTAGATCTGATTATGGGCTAAAAAGCCTATTTAGTTTGATAAAATGATCTCAATCGAAAATTAGAAATAAGTCCAAATAAAAATGTCTGAAAAAAATATAGGCTAATCTCGAGTTTTTGTCAAACTCGGCCCAAGTCCAATAAGTTTGAATCAATTATATATATATATATATTTATAAATAATAAATTACATATTTAAATGATAAAATATTAGATATATGATATAGAATATATATTTTTTATTCAACAATATTCTATTTAGATATGTAATATTAAAATGTATAATTTCTATAATTTGTATTTTTTACTTTTTATTAATATATAATATATAACCTATAAATAATTTTTATATTTGACTTCATGTTCAATTATTTACCATGTATTTTATGTTATAATTGTATAGTATTATTGTCCGGGTCCTTTATTTAACATAAAAATAAGATTTACTCATAAATCTTTAAAGATAACATGTAAAATATAGCTTCAAATAAAAGAGTTTTAATCGTTTTTTAAAAAGTTCAACCTATTTTAAACGAGCCTAGTCTATTTACATTTTGTACATTACTGGATTGAAATAATTAGTTGCCAAATTAAGTTGTATAATTTGAAAATATAACAATGAATTTATTAATTCAAATATTTTCTATGCCTAAAAGCCCTTCAAATGCCTCAACAAATATTTGGTGTGAAAAATGTTAAGACATAAATATTCGATTTGCATATTCAAAGTCAGCTATTATAATAATTGAGAGCGGCTCCTTTATATGTAGTAATAAAAAATGTAAAATAAAATTAAAATTTTAATTATCTAAACATTCATCTATTTAACTATGATAGTCTATTTGATGATCAAATAATTGAGATTTTAATTTTATTATATATTTCTCGCCACCAAACATATTTATTGGGCCATTATTTCCCAATTATCTTTAATCTTGCTTCAGACGCACTTGAAATTACTCATCATATTCACAAGTTGTTTTTTTCCTATGAATTCAAACTCCTGATATTGCAGATATATATATATATATTCTCCACACGTGCATACTTGTATAAATTTCTTTATTTTTTTTTTTGGTTTTAATTCAATGCATTTACTGATTAGGCTAGTTTAATTATTAGTCTTGACCTATGTATGCGCCAATGCCTAACTTTGTTATATAAGATCAGAAAATCTGGCAAAAACAGATGGGATTTTTAATACAAAATGATCAAACAACAACACATAGTTTGAAAAGCATTCTATATGGATATATTAAACTGTTAGATATATAAATATTACAACCTAACATCGATCAGTAGTTAATTTTCCAGCATCATCTCCATTGATTACTGATCCGATAATTGAGCCATAATACAAATGAATATTATAATTAAAGCTGAATATACACGCACCAAAATTAGGAATTTGTACACCATCACCAACTTGATAAATTGGATTAATTTATTAGGTCACGCGATCATGTTTGGTAGTGATAAAAAAGATAAGAACGAGAATATGAAGGTAATAAATTAATTTGAAATTAACCCACACTAGACTTTCGTGCACTTAATTTTGTCGATCTGAAATTTTATGCAAAGGGTTAAAGATCCATCGAACTTTGGTGAATTTGTATGTGAAGTAATTTTCACTCAAAGATAAGTAAAAAACATAAAGTTTATAAATAGCTCAATTTTTTTAAGAAGTTAAGTTTTTCAATTATTAAATCACTTTAAAATTTATGTGTATGGTTATAAAAAATTATTTTACAGAAATTTTAATGTAATCTAATAATAAAAAAACTTAATCTCCTAAAAGTTAACCTCTTCCTAACCTTGCCCATTAAAGAATTGGCAAAAGGAGAAGTCTAAGAAGTCATAAAGTCATAATTTGCACACTCGCTTTAAACAAGTAGTCAACTTGTCATTCAATAATTTGCATGCATAGCTTGGTCAAAGTCAAAAGTAGGTTTAGATTCTTCTCTTTTGTGACTTGGAATTTATTATGCGGTCAAAGTCTCATTTAGGGCAAGCATTTTGTTGCAAATTGGCTTGGATTTTTTCAAGTTTAAATTTTTCGCTATTTGATCGATTTAAAATTCCTTATGAAAAATGAATAAATTATTGATTTAATCTTTCAAAGATTATATTTGTGATCTTAATTTATTTTCTATAAAATTAAGCATCTCAATTTTATTTTTAAAATACTGTGATTACATTAATTTAGTATTTTCTGTTGCTAAATCTTCGAATATGTAATATTTTACCGCAAAATGGGGCAATAATACGATTGGCGATGCTAATGCTAAATCTGACCTAATTATATACTTCGTGTTCTCTGTGCAGGAATATTACATTTTCATTTTTTTGGGTCACTTATTTAAAAATATATTAGGCTTTAACTAATTTTTAGGTGAAATTTATCACCTACAATAAAAAGATGAAAGAAATTTGAAGATGGAAGAAATTTGTCACCTACAATGAAAAGATTGGTTCAAATTGAATAAATTGAAAGTTATATATAGTAAATGAATAAGATTTGTGTGTTAATTTGCCTAATGTGATTAAGAAAAGCAAGGAACTTACAAAATTAAGATTCAAAATGAGTAAATTGAAAATGCTTTTTGAGTCATTTACAATGCAGTGTACATTTTCCGTTAAAATTTTAACAAAACTAAATCATAAGACACTTATGTGCTAACAATTTGTAGCTCAGACCATTCAAATGTCAATTTTCAAAGTAGAGAATATCAAAGTTCTTATATCTTTGCTATTTAGTTTTTTGCTAAAATTAGAACATATAGAAAAAGTTTTTTTTCAAAAGAATTAATTATGCAGTATTGAATTGTATTCTGATTAGAGAATTATATACCTAATAACAAACATATATAAAAAAAATTACACTTAAATTTTTCTTTTTTTGCAATTTACCCAAAGAAAAAAGATGACGGGCAAAATAGGAAAATGAGGAAAGTAACTAAATAATTATTTATCTATTTTTTATGTACCCTAAGTCTCTACCCAAATTTCTTAGTCAATGGTGTGAGAGAAAACTTTAAATTTATATTTTTGAGTTGTCCCAGTTAGTAAGTCAGACTCGATGTTCTAATTTAGTTACAAAAGTCGACAAATCCCCCGAGTTTTCTTAAACTAGCCCAAAAACTCTAATGATAATTGGTTTAAGTTATTTAGAACTATTTTTTTCTTGAGCAAAGTTTCAAATTTGAATTTTGTGAATTAAAAAAATGTTGAAAAAGTTTTAGACATTTATAATCCAACTCTATTCAAACCAAAAAAGTTAGAATCTAAGAAGTTTCTAAATATTGATGGTTCAAATAAAAACAAAATCTCTCATTTTAATTTTCTCAAATTTACTTAAAATTTCCTTCTTAATTTTTTTTTAAAATGCCCTAGTCACCTTTGAAATTTCTAATTCACTTGTTATCCTGTAATTTCTAGAAATTTCCTACGAATACTTTAATTTCCTTGATTAAAAATTACAATTTTGGGTTATTACAGGTCATAATGCAAATCACTTTTGAGGCACTTTTAAACTACAAGAATAAACTGCTTTTGGGCAAAACCATATAGAAATAAACTATATTTACCCTTATTATATTCATTTTATGAGAAATATCCATTTTTCAATCAATATAATAGACTAAAACAATTCCATCTAAAACATTAATTATCGGTAGGTTATTAAATAATTATGATAAAATAAATTTAAATGAATAAATCTGGTAACTTAATTACATCACATCAAATGAATTTGAAAAAATTATGGTATATTACTATGTAATTGCTATATAATTGATATAATTGGTATATAATTATTATAATTGCTATATAATTGATAAATTAGATAAATTTTTCAATTAAAATATAATATGTTGTTATTTGATAAATTAACATTTATTATATACTAATAATCAAATAATTAATTGCTATACAAAAACTAACATATAAATATTCATATTATTTATTTCTCTTCTTAAATAATTATAATAAAATTTAAAATTACCTCCATCAAATCAAACTATAATAATGAATTATCACTCATTACTTCTTTATTGCACCATCATCAATGGCCAATCTCCTACCTTTATGGAGAGGTTTTTAAAAATTGACCATCATTATTGGCCAATTTTGGAGGTTTTTTCGTTTTTCAAAATTAAAATTTTAAAATTTTAAATTAATGTAGATATTTATATATTTCTTTCGAATATCTCATCTATATTTGCATATCTCTTTTTCTCATATAATTTTCTTTATTTTTTCTCTTTGGTTTTGCTTCTTCTTCCTTTACATTGATGAAGGACAACAATGACGATTTATCATTAAAGGTTTAAAGTAATGTTTCTTTCACATCATTTAGTATCATAGCTCAGTTTTCTTTTTATTTGTTTTTTCTGGTCTATGCAGTTTACGTATTGTTTACATTCACGATTACTGTTCATTTGATTGTGATTTTTGATTTTTTGTTTCTCTTTCGTTCTTTGCTTCTTCTTTTTTCTACTTTTTTCATTTCTGTATTCGTTCTCTGTTGTTGTGTTTCGTGTTTCTGGTTCGTTTATATTTCTTTTTGATCTTCTAGTTTTTTATTCATGTCTGTTGTATTTCATTTTTGCATTGTTCTGGTTTTCTAATTCCTATTTCACTTTGTTGTTTCTGTCATTATGTTTTCTTGAGGAAAGCAAGTCATGAGAAAGATCAAAAGCTTAAAGAAAAAATGATGCTATTGAGGTAGTTATTTGTGTTTGAACAATATAATTTGACTATTTTTAAATTAATTTTTTCCTGATTTTCTCATCTAATAAGATTAATGAATAATTCCTTTTAGGCTTACTTGAGCAAAGTGTAGAGCCCTCCCTATGAAGAGAAACTTCAAGCAATGCCGAGATTACATGTGTGTAGATTGATTGAATGCTAATTTAGGATTTAAAATATTAAATTTTAAAATTGGGATGTGATGTATATTTCACTTGATTATCTTCTTTTGTTGTTTTAAAATTTTGTGGATATGTAAGTTATGTTTGAAATTTCAATAAACCTATAGTTGTTATCATTGTTGCTAATCTAAATATATATTTGTAGAAATAGAAGAAGAAACAATCAAAGGAAGACAAATATTTTGATCCTAGCAGACTTATTAGGTTATTAACTTTTATTTTAACTCATTTTTATCATTAATTAATATATTTATCTAAATTAATTTATGTAATATTTTTTTTTATTTGACGTAATTCACATTCAATATTTAAAGTATTTGTATCTAATGAATCATCTTATATGTATCTTAATATGACATAAATGTCTTCTTATTTTTATACATGTATTCTTTTATATATTTTTTAATTATTTTTATTTATTTGATAAATAAAAATTGTGACATTTGTATTAATCCGTGCATCGCACGAGTCACAACACTAGTTGTTTTGATTACAATAGTGCTTCGTTTATAATCAACTTTTTTTTCGTTTTTGTTCTATGACGATCTTCCCTCCCCCATGCCCTTATTAAATATTACGTGCCAGTGTTAAATACACGTTAACCTTAGCTAGATGGCTCATTTGATTTTACGCTTTAGTATGCAGAAAATGAAAGGAAAAGAAAAAGAGAGGAAAAAGAATGAAATATTTTATTAAAATATCTCAATTTTTTTAAAAAAATTAAAAGTTAAAAATTTAATAATTTTAATAAAAATAATTTAGACAATTTTTCATTCTGTCTTTTTGTTCCTCACACCTTACCAAACTTATTAGTGAATGTCCTCGTAATGGCATGCGCTAGTTACCTAAGCAGCTACAGATGAAATTGCTTAGCTTGCTCCTGCAATTTCTAATACCAAGTTTCCAATTTTAATTATATAGACAAGGGGCTAGTTTTTTATTTATATTATTTTAAATAATTTAAATTTAAAAATAAATTTAAATAATTTGTTCATTTATTAAACTCTGCACTATCTACATGTATTTTATTTTATTTTGTTTCATTTTGCCTAAGTATTAATATATGACTTTGGAATCAATGATCTTAAAGTGGTATAAAGTAGTATAAATATTCACGTATTCTCCAATCCCTCCAGTGCAATCTGAGCAGTTGAGAACCAATGTGCAGCAATATATGCAAGTAGGGGGTCCACGTTGCCTGGGCCAGGCTTCCCTAGCGATTGGAAAACCTGGAAAAAATTACAATCAATAATAGTATGTTGAAATAACTTCTGTTTGGAAAACGATATGCTTTAATATGTCAGGTGCTCAAAATGAAAGTTTTAAAAAAAATGTGAGAACAGACCTTTCATCTTTCTAAATTCTGATGGCGATTATGCCCTCCTAGCGTTGAACATTAAGCGAGGGACTCTTTAGTGGCCAGTGCACTGCATTTAGCAAAAATAATTTAGTGCCATTAAAAAGACAAACAGAGCAGGAAAGAGACATAATTATCAGCGTCAAAACCAAAAAACACGAAAATAGTTATCATCTTCCCCATATTTTAATTTTTACGACATTCCTTACGTCCTTCTATTGCATGTTTGGTTTCTTAGGGTATGTTTGGTTTGTGAAAACATTTCCTGTTTTCATTTTCAATTTTCATTTCCTAAAATACATTTCCTGAAACACTGAAAACATCTTTTTTATGTTTTCAGATTTAGGCTTATTTTAAGAAATATTTTCAAGAAAACGTTTTCAGTTAACTCAACCAAACGCATTTTCAAGTTCATTTTCTGTTTTCAGTGAAAATGAAAACAGGAAATGCCCAAACCAAACAGACCCTTAGTATCTCAGCATTCCATGACACAAAGCATTAAAAAGCAAACGCAATCATAAAGAATCTAACATTAGAACCTCAAAGGTATTCTTGAATATTGTGCTTCAACTCACCAACCAGCCATTTTTATGAGAAAAATCCAGTAGAATCTATCTATTTTGCGGAACTTATAGAACCAAAATTACATTTCCATTTGAGGTAAGATTACTTCTAAAAAAAAATTGTAGAGGGAGAAGGGCAGTAACATAAAACATTCAAAGTGATATAAATATGGATAGCATTGTGAATATTTCAAACACAAAATTAGAGTAACGGAATCATTCTTGGTTCACTAACGATGTGAGCATTCAACTTCATGGTTTTATTGACATGATATATCAGCCCAACTACTAGTAGTCAGTTGAACCTGGCCATTTTTTATCATAATCAAAATTTAATACAGAGCAGTAATTAGTTTCAGCATAAGGTGGTTTTAGGTCTTTACTTCGTTTAAATTTCACACATAGTGGTTATAGAAGTCATCTTGAATTCTCACATAATAAAACTTTTAATTAATTAGGTTCTTTGACATTGATTTGTGATTTTTAATTGTTAGAGTATGAGGACCGAGTAACAGAACCTGCAAGTTAGACTGATACTGTCACTGTCTAATATGCCAACCGGATATGCTCTTCCATTGAGTGTTCTAACAACTGGAACTTGATTGACTCCATGTTTCTTCATAGCCATTTGAGCAGAAAGAAGATCCATATCAGGTGTAGCAGTCCACGGCACACTACATATCCCCCCATGTGAAAGGCATAGTTCTGACACTAAAAGCTCCTGCAACCCCAAAGTCACATTTGTGAGGTCCCAATTCACTCGAATAAGTTCAGCACCTGTTTTAGTTGTATCTATTGATTACATCAAAAGCCCCTCCAAGCTCAACGGCAGAAGCATTCTCTGGAACTTTGAGCAAACTGAGATTTTAAGTTCTTACTTGTTTATTTATTTTTCTTATTACATTTGGCTAATACAAAGCTACCGAATCTCTACCAGTGAAATATTATTACTTACACAGGCACATTATCTTCAAGTCATATTTACACTCGGCAAATTATAAACTAGGATTTTTTTTTCCTTTTCAAATTACATGTAAAGAGCACCTATTATTTATTATTTCTTTACTTGCGTAAAGCATATGTGTGATTTTCAATTATCATTTAAATAAATTTGCATCATATATTACAAAGAATTAGTAACGTAGTTACCATAACCTAGCTTTTCTTTTTTATGAATGTGTAAAATCAGAACGCAGAAGTGCAAAACAACAGTAAATCATAGATTTCACATCCAATTAAAGAATTAGTACCTTGGGTCGTTTGCTTCTTGCTTTTGCAAATTTGCTGTTCTCTTGAATGTCTCTGAGCGTCAATAAGCCAATCAAAGTATGATCAGTACCAACAATCACTGCACAAAACTGTTTCTCTGCAAGCATGGAATTTACTACTTCTGTAAGCGGTGTGCTCAATGACACTGTCACATATCTTGTCTTCATGGCTTGTGAAACAAATGTTTTTCTTCTTAAATATATGGTTTCAACATTATCATCCTGTACACCAAGCAAACTTTCAACTTGACACAAGTTACTTGAATTAGATACACTTTCATCAACAGCACGATTAGTAGATGACTCAATTGAATTATAGGAAGATATTTTTGGAAGAATAATTGAATTAGAGTTCTTTAAATTGTTCTCTTTTGTCCCCAAGCCATTTCTTCTCTTTGTCTGTACAGATGAAATCCATGAAGACAGGCCTACAGCTCCAAGTAGTGGTAGAACAATCCTATAGTCCTGTGTCAATTCAAACAGCAGCAAAACTGCAGTAAGAGGCACCTGACATACTCCAGCAAGTGTTGCAGCCATTCCAACCTGCAAAAGAGGCTTCAATTGGATTATCTAGGCTATCATTTCTTGACCACCAATCCCATATATTTTTCCTTTCCTGAAACCACTATTAATTACATTTACAAACATGTTAGTCCTAGTTCAGATTCATTATCATTTAATTTGTTCTTACATTATATTTCTTCCAAATTTGGTTTAAGAATTCTATTTCTTTCAATATTTTATAGGTTATTTTTCTGAGATCAACAAATGATACACAATTTATTTATTATTACAAATTTTAAGGGTGACTGTATATGTAAGCATGTGCCGAGGCTCACTGGAATGCCAGTTGATCATAGACATAATATTAACCTGCTGAGGTTGTCCTTTTTATAATATCATCAGCAAGTGGAGATTGAATAGATGGTAAGTACTTTGAAAGTTTGGACGAAAAGAAGCAAAGTGGAGATAAAAGAGAACCAAAAGAGAAGATTAAAAGAGTCTGTCCTTTCCCTTGATTGGATGTTTGAAAAATGAAAGAAAAGGAAGAGGAGATATGCTCTAAATCTTCCATTTTAGGAGAATTGAAAAAATAAGAGTTTAAGGGAATTTGGAGATACTTCTTATCCCTAGCACTCATTTGTTTTTACTGATAAAACTTATATGGGAGAAGCAATAATCTTACCTTTTTTAGAGATTATAATAAAACTAAATATTAACTTTCACTTCACAGCTTAAGCTTTTGAATTACAGCAATCTATGACATGGTACCGGAGTCTTTTTGACAAAGTGGACTTTAATTTTCAGGATGACAAAAGAGAACAAGGTTTTGTGGAAGGCGGCCATGTTTGCAACTATGTGGCGCCTGTGGATGGAAAGAAATGCAAGAGTTTTTAAACAACAGTTCCTGCCCCCTCATCTGCTATGGGATAAAATTTGCTACATTGCTTCCCTTTGGGTCTAGGCTAGCGGGATTTTTAAGGAAGGTACATTTGATAGATGTTCATCGGGATTGTCAGGCTTTGTTGTATTAGCTATGTTTTCGGGCTTTTTTGGTTTTTTTGTTCTGATTTTTGTCTTCTCTAGGAGGACATCTAGTCCTCTCTTTGCTTTTGTTCCTCTTCTTTCCTTTGTATCTTTCTCTCTCTTTAAATATATTTCTTTTTTGATTAAAAAAAAAATCTTTGCTGCCCTCAATCTTCTACTTAAAAATTAGTTTCAGCATGAGGTATGGTGGATCTATACGTTGTCCTCACTTTCAAGTCCATGGGACTTTAGTGTAAGGAGGTATGTGGACGATTATAATAAAATTATTTATGTATTTTTTACTTAACAACTTAATCCTTCAAGTTGAAGATGTTACTGACAACCTTTTTTCCCCTTCCCTTTCTCTCACTTCTCAAGTCGTCAATTAGATTGCATATGGAGTTTATTATGGCCTAGGCATCCTTTTCTTTAAATATCTATGTTATAGTGAAATATGAAAATGTTATAAGACAAATTTCAACGAGATGCTTTTAAAATAACTTGAAAGGACTAAAGAAACAGGCTTAAGAATATCAAGATACCAAACCATATATAGCATAGTAATTGAAATCGCATTGACATGCTATTCTGCCAGCGATTCAAATCTACATGTGAATCATTATGGGCTCAGAATCGTGCAATTGAACCACCAGAATCGTGCAATTCTAGCCGAAACAGTGAATTGCATGGTTCCAACAATTCCAAGACCACTTGTGTGTCAGGTCACGAATGCGGGACCTTCATGACCCAACACACTCGAGAAGAAGAGTTAGTCTCTCTTTTTTTTTTCTTCTTTTTTTAAATGGTTAAGTTTGAATGTTTCACCAAGGAATCAGTGAATGGAACGCACATGACTGAATAAATCAAAGGCACATAACTGTTGAGGACTGGAAAGTTTTTAAATGAAACGCATGCCATTTAGTCAGTAAAAATGGCAAAAATAGCAGAGATTTTACATATATGGCAGAATGAAATAAGTATGCTACAATACACAAATAAGGAAGGGACGCAATGCATCAGGATTCAGATTTCAAAGATGTTGGACGGAGAAAAATAAGCCTCTGAATGGGGGATTGTAATCTGATTGAAAAGTCAAAGATTTAACTTCAAAACTACATAACAGAGCTCATAGTCTTCTGCCGCCACCAATATTTTTTTCTCTTCTCCTACCCATTTTACAACCTCTTCAACCTCTTAGTTGTCTTATGTTATTGTTTAGAACATATCTATTCATTATAGTTGTGAATCTTACAATTGGATACGATTTACGATACATAATTCATAATTTAACTTAATGATTCAACTTTGACAACTATCATATATAGAATTAAAAAAATTTTAAATATTAAGTAATCACCACTTGATCCATGCGGAATAAGAGAGTTCCTCCACTAAGAAGGCTTATGTTTCCATCCATGGAAGTCATATTAGAAAAGATCAAATAAACCTCCCCTCTCAAAGAAGAGAAGAAATACTCTATTAAATTATGCAAGAAATGAGAGATTAAACACCTAAAGGTAAAAGTTATAGAGTGAAAAAGGAAAGAATGCATAGAATGTTACCAGGCCATAAGCTTGGGGTGAAGCCACTTCCAATACAGAGAGATGAATTGCAGGATTGAACTCAGCAACAACAAAACCAATAAATTTCCCATATGCCATGCCAGTAGCTGCACCAATAAAGAGAGATGGGGCATAATACCCTCCCACTAATCCAGAAGCCCGGCACAGAGAAGTTGCAAAAATCTTAATGCCTATTAGCTGAAGCAGTAGGTCAGTGGAAAGACCCTTCAAAAATGGCCGAGATTCTAACAAAATGTCAACATTCTCAAAACCCCAGTAGAGGATTTCAGGATATGCCAATGCTATCAGCCCAACAGATAAGCCACCCAATACAGGAAATGAAGCTCTTGGTATACCTGTGGCCTTGTCAAGATTGTCAAAAATTCCCATCATATATGAAGTGCACCAAGACAGGGCCAATGACACGATACCACAGAAGATACCCAACAATAGATACAGTGGGAGCTCTGAAACAAGTGGAATAACTCTTACCGTACATATCAAATTGTTACTTGAATATAGGCCTCTGAAAATAGGAAGCAATGTTTCAAACAAATCACCTTTCACCCTTAGACGATAGACAATAGAGTTTTACATATATAGTGCCAAATCTAAGTTACTACAAAAAATATTGGAAAGATGAAATCTAGATCTAAAGAACGTTTAGATTTATAAGTTTAAAATCTTGTTGTGATGACAATTGCCACTGATTTATGAACTGCTGCTGATGCTCAAACTGATAGCTTTAGCAGTAATGATGCCTCGCATCTGTGACTGTTGTACAAGGTAGAAGCAGTCAAAGATGCTTTAATGTACCATACTAGAATAAGCATAGTTTGAAAAGGAAATATACGTCTTGGTTGTTTGGTTCTAAGAACGACCCAAAGATGGCAAGATCAGGCATTCCAGTCAGCAATGCATAGTCACACGAATTATTATATATTATGTATATACAAAATTGACATAACACAACTGAACACGGGATCTTATAATCTAAAAACCAAGCTGGAAAGATCAAGATAACATAGCAGGGTTATAACCACCCTAAAAACTTCCAATTATCTTTTAGTTATAATTTGTGAGAGGCATGTCTAATGTCATGGTTCTTGATGTATAGGTACATATTTGACAGGGCAGACAGAAATGACTAGAACAGTGAGAGGAAGTTAATGAAGTCCACAAGACAGACAAACGCCATATGTGTGGAACAGTATATCAACTTCCCAAAACAAAATAGAAAGAAAAAGGGCTTACCACCAGGTGAACGGAAGTCATATTCTGGAACTTTGAAGGCTGGTTCAGACCCAAGACCAACCTCAGAAATCACCGAAGCTATGACAGCACTAAGTATTACCATAGATGTAGTATTTGTAAGTGATAAAGATACGTCTGCAGTTGATGGCCATAAGACAGACTCCACTGCGAAAAAACAACCAGCAACAGCAGCATTGAAACCTGATAAGAAAATACATTAGATTACAGAATAATGCCATGTAACAATAGAGCAATAAAGCGCAAATTCTTCATGAATATCAGCAGCATATTACACATTGCAGGAAGCTACTTGGATCATATGTACTTGTCACCTGAAGTGCTAATCCTAATAGAGAAGAAGATGGAAAGTAGAACACTCATCATTCAGAGTCTTTTACAGATACATGCCAGACATGATATGGCAAACAGTACCCTAAGATTTACCAATCACCCATGACTTGTCTCACAGGCGAACTCTTAAAGTCGGAGGAGCTCACATGTATTCGTTGGTACCACTTGGAAAGTAAAAGTATGACAGGTAAATATTAACAGTTACCCGAAGAGAGCCCAGCAGCAGATCCAGCGGCCAGAAGAGAGAGCATTCTGCCGGAACTCTTGTTAGAGAGATAACCGACAGCTTTGGCAATGGAAGTACCGATATCAACGCTGGGACCCTCAGGGCCCAAGGAATTCCCAGTGCCTAAGGTAATACTAGCTGCCATAGCCTTCAAGATAGGCCGGGAAGCAGACTTGAGATAAGCAGATTTGCCAAGCACCGGATATTGCTCTCCGGGAGAAGCAAGACGTTGACGAAGCAGGTTCAACACGGCGACAGCAATACCCCCAAAAGCGGGTACTAGGACGACCCTAGTCCAAGTTACCTGAATAGGCTCTTCTCTCAACCACGAGGCGCCTCGATCAGGAAATCCATCCCACAACAAATCACGAATTTCATGGACCTGCCAATTTTAAATAAATTATCGTGCATTCTTCATGTTCAATTTACAGTATCAAAGCATGAGAAAGACAAACAGGAAAGTATCAGTTTAAAATGAGTGAATATAGTTGCAGGGAGTGGCGAATGTTAATTTAAAAGTGTAGCTTACTTACTATATGATTGAAGAGAACCACAGCGACGCCAGTGAGAAGACCAACCAAGCACGAAGATACTATTCCTGAATTTCTACTGAGCAGACTCCATCCTGGTAATCCTAGCTCTTCTGCTGTTCCTTCCTCAATGTCCTCATCCTTGGTAGCAGTTGACTCGGAGTGGGCGCAATCTTTATTATCTGGGAGAGCAAACAGAGACCTGGGGCTAATTCGGCATTTGGTAGGGTAGCCATTTGCAGGTTGATTTTTCTTCGTAGAATCAGGGAACGTCCAGGAAGACGAAGACGGTTTTAGTGAGTATTCATAGTTTGTGGAGAAAGATGGAAGAATCCGATGATGCGGCCAAGTGGAAACTCCAATTACACTTCCCAAAGCTACCATTGTTCACCTCACCATGCCATTCTCCCAACTATATCCATTATCCAACGCCAAACTTCTCTCTCTGTCTCTGTCTCGCTATATTTTTGCATCACATATGCGTCTGGTTTGGATTCATCTTCTTGGCACGCCAGATAGCCACAGGATTTATTTCAAGAATTGGATCACATTCCACTTTTTAAAATCACACTTTCTCTCTAATATTTTCAAAAGTCGTATTAGTATTACACAATGAATTATAAAAAATATAAAATTATTTTTAAAAAGTTATATTTATTATGTTTTAATTAAAAAATTATACACTTGATAAAAATATAAAAAATTACGTTTAATTTTTTGGCCTTTTTAAAATATATAAAATCTCTCTTAAAATTATAAGTACGATAATTATAATCTAACTTTATATTTTTTGTCCAAAAAGATCTATTGAATTTTTTTTTTATTTAATAATTTGATATCACTTTTTTTTTTCTAAAATACATTTTATTAACTTAAGAATATCAACTTTTACATATTAAGTTATACTTTTTTTGTTGTTAAGGAAATGTCACATTCCTACATTTGATACACAATTTAAAAAAATGATTCCAACGAATGTAACATTTTTAAGAATCAAAGATTCCTAAAAAATCTCTTATTTTTATTTCCATATAGAAATGTGAAAAATGATAAATTGGCATATGACAAGAATTTTTTTTTTCTAAAATAAAATTATTACTTTACCCCTAACCTCACTCATGACTAGCTAATGCTCATTCTTTTAAGTATACAAAGAGGAGTGTAATTTAAAAAAAAGTTACAAGGATGTAATGTACACCCTTTTTTTTTTTTTATGTTTTATCCGTAAAGTAGTTCTCTTGTGGGATTAACACAACTCAATTTCAATAGGATCAACTAAAATCATGAATTTCCAATAATTATATATAACATAACTACATAATTCTAGAGTTGTTAATTTATCCAAAATTCCTGTAAAGATTATAAAGCATAACTAATCACTAATTTAAAAGAATAAGAAAAGAAAAGTGCACCTCAATTTATTGCTACCAAGCAATTCAAAAGTAAAAAAGAAAATTTAATTTAGAGGAGATTCTTTGAAAGAGAATTAGTTAATGTCACACAAAGAACACACACAATAATAAAACAAAAGTGACAGTCAGTTACTTATATAGACATTACTCCTTTGAGAAAGTATAATTTTAATTTTCTTACATGTAGATCTTTTGTTTGACCAAATAAAATTGTTCAATCAGAGTGTTGGCCAAGCAAAAGAGTCAGACTAAATTTTCTTAAATCAAGCTCATTGACCCATTAACAATAATAATGATCTACCAGAGTTTACACAGCAAACATACCCTGCCTGTGGGACTGTGGAGCTACAAGTAGAATTTCCAAAAACTATACAACAAAAAACATCATCATCTTCACTCTCTCCTTTTACATATTTCAGATAGAAGAAGAAATTAAGCTTTTTGTTTTACGCATAAGTATAAAGAAAAAGAAAATTGAGTGGTCCATATACAACAACCTCTCCTAGTTCTCTCACACTGGTTTTAGTCTTTGGGGATTTGTTTGTTTTTGACGTGGTATGAGAGTTTTAACTCTTGATCTCATTAATCATTAATTTCAACCCAAGGTATCTTGGCTTACGTTCTCTCGTTTAACATATAAAGTTTTTTTCAAAGGATGTGTTAGAAGTGTAAAATTATTTTGCCAAAAAATATTTTTTTTACGTAAGCTTTAATTTTATTCTTATTTTTTTACATTAATTATATCTTACATGTTTTATTTTTATTTTAAATATTTTTTTTACTAATGTCGTCTATTATATTAACAAAAAATTTGAATTAGAATTGTCTAAAGTGTGTCACATGTTGTGGACCATCCAGTCAACAATTTTCATCATTATTGATACCAAAAAAAAAACCATTAGTGTGTCATGTATTGAGTTATAATTGCTTAAAGTGTATCACGTTGTGAAGTTTTTATTATTTTTTTTACGTCAATTATATCTTTCATATTTTATTTTTATTTCAAATATATCTTAAAAATTAAATAAATCGTTTATTCTAAAATTTATATAAAATAAATTTGTCACTATAACACATAAAATTTAGAACCACATTGAAGTATTGGATGAAAATTTTAATTGTTAGTATGGAGTGCTATGAAAAATTATTGAATATTCAATACATGTGTACTAGTGTGCAGCATGCAATGTCCCTCAAATTAATTATCAAATCGTCATTGTTCATATTTATATGAGCTTCAAGTGAAAAACCGTGAATGATTCTTGTTAGTTTTTTTTGTTTTTGGTAGACAAAGAAACTGAGAATAATTAACTTCTAAGAAAAATTGTGGGCGAGAAATCAGGAAGAAGCATGGGTCTTCCAAAGTGCAATTTTTCTCATCACCACAAAATCTTATCTTGGCCACATGTTCTCTGAAAGTTCTTACAACTATTTTTTTACCAAGAGTAATCTTATATCAAATGGAACTGTAAATTTAGTTTTATATGTTTCCACAAAATAGATTATTCTACTGGATTTCTCTTTTTCAATATTATTTTTCAAAAAATGTAATATTTCTAATTTTTAATTATTTTTCAAAAAATGTAAGACACCTATAATTAATGACATTTTTATAATTTATTATACATATTTTCAATAAATATAACAATGGTACACACATGTTGTCCTCCCCATCAAACACAATTTAAAAATATAATTATGAAACGAAGGACCATTATTTCATTATTAAATAACAGTTAGCAGGTCATAAAAGCACTAAAGAATTCATACTATTCAAAATGTTTTTTTTACGTAATATTAAAAAAAAAAGTAATTGTTCCATGAACCGTGATTGCACCCAAAAAGGGGGAGAAGAATTTCATTATAAATAAGAGTTTAATGGAATGTCTTAGACTGATTTTCTCCAGAATTTGTTGTTAAGTAATGAGAATAATTCTTGAATGGTCAAGAATTCAGGTTCATTAGATCAATGTTCTAACTCTGATCACAGATCGCCAAGCCATTAAAACCTGCCTTGTTTAACAGTTCAGATCCATCTACCTAGCCAGATCATTAACAGTATCTTGTTCAACTTTCACATTATGTTCATCAACTGTCTGACAACATGTATCTAAAGCCTGCAAGAAACAATTTTGGTGAGAAATAAATTAATAGTGACTATGCACAATGAGCAGAACGTAGTGACACCTATGTCTGTATGTAAATGAAAAACAAGTTCCTGCTTTTTCTACTCATGTGACTACATTCACCTTTGCGCATGTTGTATCAGCCACTGCAGAATTGGAGCCTCTAAAATGCTCTCCGGTTCTTGTCTGGCCCTCCTGGAAAAGTAAGCCAGCGTTAGAAATGTAACAGAACACAATTCAGTTTAAGGAATGCACCTAGAAAACACATACAATGTTACGCATAAATGAGTTGCCCAATATATGATACATGCACATGAGTCCGCGACGTGATATATGCTAATAGATTGTTTATTAGTATCCAATAAAACTGTTGGTGACTAGAAATGCATGTGAATCTCAGCTGACTTTGCCTCAAATGATTTTATTTATATCTCACAGGGGATGGAAGGGAGAGACACACAGGGTGGAGAGCAAAGCAAGGCTCTAATACCATTAAATACGAACCTTTAGGAGAGTAATCCTTCAAAAAAAAAAAAAATCCCACACCTTGCAATTAGAATCTCATATTTCCAATGTGAGATTCAAGTCCTCAGATTAGAATCTCATATTTCCAAGGTTTATACAAGGTTGGAGAACTGTTGGTAACGAGGTTGGAGAACCCAAGGTTTATACAAGCCTCAGATTAGAATCTCATATTTCCAATGTGAGATTCAAGTCCCACGCCTTGCAATTAGGCCACGACATTCATTTCTTCTTGATGTTGATAAATTATTTGCTCTTGAAATGTTGGACCTTGTAACATAAAAAAAAAAAAAATCGTAGCGGTGCATTAAAGGTCGTGATTTTAGCACTCTTCCTTAGTGATTCTTGTGAAAAGGATTGCTTTTCACACATTTGTCACCGCTTACTATGGTACTGTAATATGATTATAATGGTACGAATCATTCTAACAGACAGCCTAGAATCCAACAAGCAAAACAATTTTGGAATCCATCCAGAACAAGAAAATTTTAGGTTGGATTTTTTTCTTGTTCTGGATAGATTTTTTAATGGATTTTTTCTTATACATTTTAACCCTATTTGTAGGCCTTATAAAACTCGAGTAACAAGAAAAACACCTTTTGGAATGATCCTAATCCCTTAAGTATTGCTCTAAGAGTCTTATAATAACCCCAATATTACCTAAAAGAACACAAAAATATCATAAACCAAGACATATTTATAGTTATCCTACATCATAGCATGACAAATATTCCTAGTTCACATCAGCATCTTGATAAAAATTGCAGGAACTCGTAAAAGGCATTGTCTAATATTACAAAATGATCCTATGTTGCAATCCATAACCTGGATAGAACAAATCCAAAATGTGAGATATCTAAATTTAAAGTCCTAAACACACTTGTGCTTCCCCCTAACTTATTAAAACTGTCCGGAATACTCTCATGCTCAGGCTTCCAGCTTCATAGGTAATGTGGACGTTCATAAAATCTATACACTTGAGCTGATCAGCAGCATCCCAAAATCACTAGAACTATATCCATTTCAAGAAATTGAAACTTCCAAGCAAAGGTGCCTTTAAAGGATAAGTGTATGAGCATGAGGAATTCACTTGTTTTTTCGTATTTTAAAAGGTCTTTTTGGGAAGTTAATGTGCCTTTATAGGTTAAAGCCTTTTTGTAGATTGCAGTTCTTAATAGAATTAATAATAATGATCTGCGTCAAGTCAGGCAGCCTTTTAAGGCTTTATATCTTGATGTTTGTGTGATGTGTTTAAGGAGTTCTGAGACAAATAGCCATCTGTTCTTACATTGCGAGATGGCCTGGGATATTTGGAACAAGTTATTTAGTCTATTTGATAAGAATTGGGTATGCCGTTTGTCCAAATGACCTTGGTGCTCTTTTTGTGACTAATTTTACTAGCTTTGGTCATAAAACAACAACAACATAGCCTTATCCCACTAAGTGGGGTCGGCTACATGGATCGTACGACACCATTGAGCTCTATCAATGACCAACAGCTTTGGTCATAAAAAAGAGAACAAAATTTTGTGGAAAGCAGCGATATTCCCAATTGTGTGGTGTATTTGGATGGAAAGAAATGCCAAATTTTTTAATGATCAGTCTTTGCCTCCTCACTTGCTGTGGGAATAAATTCGCTACGTTGCTTCCCTTGGGTTTCGGCTAATGTGATGTTTAAGGGGGTGCCTTTTACAGATATTTATAGAGATTGGAGAACTTTGTTGTATTAGCCTTGTTTAGGGGCTTTGAGAGAAGGTTTTTTGTTTTAGCTGTCTTTTTTTAAGAGGATCTCTTGTCCTCCTTTTCTCTTTTTAATTTTTCCTTTTCCTTTGTATCTCTCTCTTCTCAGTAATAATATTTCTTTTTTCTATCCAAAAAAAAAAAAACTTCCAAGCTACATAATTGACCTAATATCTGACTATCACGATTCTTTGTGTCTGTCTTCAAATTATAGTAATTTCAGAACCTATCATATTTCCTTAAGTAAGCAATCACTACTTTGATGTGGTGAAGAGTATTGACTAGTGTCTTCAAACCCACACATAAAATCAATTATTCACGCATAATTGTAAGAGATTAATGATTGGACATTGGAGTTTTCTATATCTCTCTACCAGTAAGGAGTATGAAAAATGGGTCAACTCAGAAAAAATGAACAAATTAACAGGAGCAGTCTTCAATTAGAAGCCTATAGCAGATATTACCTTAGTTGAATGTTTTAAAGTGAATTTTCCTAATAATAGTTGATTTCATGGTTGGAATAGTGCCTTAAGAAGAGCAGAAGGTACTGTTAATCAATTATAATATTGGAAGTTACAACATATTTTATGCCTGAAGATATATTATATAATTCTCAATTGTGTCTGAATATGTGGCAACAGAAAGCAGATTTGTATATAGTTTTTAACAGCATATATCACATGTTCTCTTGTTTTTAAAATCTCAATAAGTAACTTGTCATAACATAATTACTCAAAAGACTTGGAGAAAAGAACATACCAGATCATTGAGCTGAGGTTCTACCATCTCTCTCTTTACTTTGCTTGGGAAAGGTTCACTGACTAGATGAGTTAGTAAACTGATGAATAATGATGACAATGATATTTAATACATTAGGAAGGGTAAGCAAAATACCGTTCATCATCAATGTCCATTTCAGAGTCTGGATCCCATTGCTCATCTCCATCATCATTATCTTCTTCTGCCTAGAAAAATTTACATATGCATTTTTTAGGGAGAAAAGAAAAAGGATTAACTATGTTAAGTTATATAGTGAGCTAAGTTGTATATTCTATAGTCCCACATTGCTTATTTTACCTGTTGTATAGTCTTTTGTGAAGACTAGTTTAAAGATATGCGTGTCAACTAACAGGTTGGGCTCGCGCTAATTGTACTAAATATACCACTCTTGCACTTAACCTAACCTACCAGTATATATAGACACACAGGAACCTAACAAAGTACAACAGTGAACCATTCACACCTAAGTTAATGACTTAACTACATGAAGAAGAGGCTAAAGAAGAAACAAATTACCTGTTTGAAGGGTGGTGGTGGATGAAGAACCTAAGCACTGTAAAGCCTAAAACAAGGTTAACCAGGCAAATCTGTCTGCACTCATGGTAATAGTTGACTTAACAACAGATTAGGCCAAGTGTAGACAATGTCCCTTCCCGTGTAATGGCAAATCATTGTACCTGTGTGACTACCCTTAGACTACAGTGGTTGCCATTCAACTCGCAACAAATTCTTTTAACGGGCTTGATTTCTCTGCAGTAATAGCAAATCTAAGGAACACCATCCTCTCCTCCACCATTTTATCCTCCACCTTGGCCTCCCCAAGCATCAAATTTACTGATTTCTCTACCTCTACCTTTACTAATCAATGCCACAAACTCCTCATATTGAATTGCAATGGAGGCACCTTTTTTAAGTCTTTGGATATACATAGTAGCATGGCATACCCATCATTAAGTGATGGAATTTCTTCCCCAGTAAGAAACCAAATGCGAACAATCTCAACTGAAGTCAGCAACAAAACACTTCACTGCTATCTGCCTTTGCTATTCTTGAAATTTCTTAATCTCCACAATGATCATAATCATTGCCCGCATTGAAATGTGAATCATATCAATTGGCCAAGCACTGTAGTCTTATATGTCATATTATCCTAAAGTCAATAAATGAACTGCTTCCAATTTGATATTGTTCATTTGGATGTTTGCAATCCTAGACTTGTTATCTTTGAGGATGACTATTCACGTATTACTCGACTATATTTAATGAGGATTTGTGATGAGTTATTTCTATATTTTGTGTTTTTGTGCTAAAATCATAACTAAAATCATAAAACTTAAACATAAAATCACAAACTTACAATATGTGCACTTCACATTTCCTGACCTCCCAGTCTTTCTTACATCTTCTTGAATATCTTGTTTCAAGAAAGTCGGCCACACTTCACCAAGTTAGATCCATTTTTCTTAAGTGTATATTTTTTAGGGGAATTTTCGTCGCCAATAATACCATTGCTATTCACCAAATTTGAGCATATATCTTGTATTTGCAAATGTTAATTTTTTTTTTTAATCCCACTCCCTTTATTTTTTATTGTTGCTCAACGCAAACAGTGATGATGACTTTCTTGTTTGTTAGATTAAATCTTCCACTATCTCTCCCAGCTACACAGATACCTCTGAACATGTTACTATTAGGCCTCATCCAACTCCTATTACTCCATTCCGTCAATTTTATACTTGTTGCACAAAGTAAACAGCTGTGGCGCCCGTTGACATTGTTAGAGATATTGATGAAATGAATCACGAGTCATTTCCTAAAAACTTACACTTTTGGGTTAAAATAGCCAATGGCATGGTACCTATAACATCTAGAGTTTAGTCCCCACTCCCTACTTTTATGAACAAAGCCAAGAATTTTTTTTTTTTAGTCTTAAAAAAATATTCTATCTTGTATTACCTAATTTAAGTCTTAATTTATTTGAGTCAAAAGGGTGTATGTGAGAGCTGAAAATTAAAATAATAGAACATATTATACTATCATATTCATGTGGCCTATGTAAACTCAACCCACTAAAGCATCAGCATCTCCTTTAATATGAGAAATCAATTCATTACTGCATGGAGCTTAGCTACATGTCACATACCTTTTTCTTTCTGACTAACATTATATTTCCATTAGCCTTCCCAATTGAGATATATGTATTTGTTACAACCTTGGAGGAGATTCTCTCCCAAAAGACCAGCCTTTTAAGAAGGTAGAGCCTCCAAGGTCACAAACCCACCGAGGCAGCTCATACTACCCAACGTGGGACTTTAGTAGAATCCTAATAGACCCTCACCCTTCAACGCTGTCGTTCACGATTGCTTCAATCTAGGTAGCTTACTTGGCCATCTTTCTAGTCACAATCCTCCTAGGTAGCCCCTTCGGTCAGCGACTCCACTCTAGGTAGCTCACTCAATCTTGTTGCTATAAACTTCATGTCGAATGGAGATAAAATTATATTGTAGAGTTTGAAGAAGAGTTCATGATGAAATCAAAGCTACTTTAAGGTATTTCTTGATCAACTATCTAGATAAGTGAAGGGAAAATTTGCAGCGCTTGTTAGCAATCTTTTGAGATAATTCTTAAGGTTTGGGATGTTGATTGTGTTTTACAGCTAAAGAAAATTCTGTTTGAGCTTTGACAGCTATTCTAAGAGAGGCAAAGAACTCTAGGAAGGGGAAAACCAAGCCTTGAACAAGTGTTGAGGTATATAGAGTATAAGTTCTATGATGTTTTTTCTAATACATTAAATGTGTTTACTGCATAAGTTCAGTTTGATACACTGCATACTAGGTTGAATGTGGCAGATGCATGTCTTGAATATGGGATGGGAGAGGAAAGCAACTAAGAAATTCCTCTCCAGTGTCAATCAACCAGATACACTTGTTGGAAATGTGAAGTGTACATATTGCAAGAATGGGATTGCAATTATGAGCAAGTCATATCTTCTTTGTTCTATGGATACTTTAGAGTTAGGATTTTAGACAGATAAAGGGTAAAAAAAAAAAATGGATTTATATATAACATGTAAACCAAAAAATCGGGAGTGTCTAATGATCTTTCAAGGTGTTTTGATAGTTCAAACGAAATTAAAACAGTAAGGGGACTAGTTTACCTCTGAAACAGAACAGAAATACCAGGTGAGTAGGTTGAGGGACTAAATGAAGGAATTTGGATTTGATTTTTGGTTGGAAGGTAAATAAATTATTAAACTTCATAAATAGAGAGTTTCTTGATTTTACAAGAAGCTTTGATAACTCATACAGTACTAAAGTAGCAAGCCTGCTGGGTTAGGACTAAAACAGAATAGTTTTTTTCTTTTTTTAATCAAAAAAGAAATATTATTGGAAAGAGAGAGGTACAAAAAGGAGAAAAAGAGGAAACAGGGAAAAGGATGACAAGATATCCTCCTAGAAAAACAAAACCAAACCAAAAAGGCCAAAAACAAGGTTAGTACAATAAAGCCCACCAATCTCTAAAAACGTTTACAAAGGGCACCCCCCTAAAAAACCCATTAGCCGAAACCCAAAGAGATGCATTGAAACGAACTCTATTCCACAACAAATGAGGAGGAAGAAATCTTTGTTTAAACACTCTAGCATTCCTCTCTGTCCAAAGACACCACACAGTCGCATACGTAGCCACCTTCCACAATTTTTTTTTTTTTTATAGAAAAAGAACTGTTATTAAGAAAGAAACATGGATACAAAGAAAGAGAAAATGGGGAAAAGTAGGATAAGAAATCCTCCTAGAAAAACAAAACAAAAAAAGAAAAAGAGGCGAAAAGCCCCATAACAAGGCTAATACAACAAAGCCTTCCAATCTCTATAAATGTTTTCAAAGGGCAATCCTTTAAAAAAACCATTAGCCGAAACCCATAGAAAAGCAACGAAACGAACTCTATCCGACAACAGGTGAGGAGGGAGAAAACTTTGTTTAAAAACCCTAGCATTTCTCTCTAGCCAAAGACACCAAATAGTCGCAAACATAGACGCCTTCCACAAAATCTTATTCTCCTTCCTCAAACCAAAACCAAAAAAGTTAATGTCAAAAAAGGCACCAAGATCAACAAGGCAAACCCAACACTCCTCAATGAGACCAAATAATCTGTTTCATATATCCCAAGCCATCTCACAATGTAAGAACAAATGATTATTAATCTCAGAGTTTTTAAAACACATAACACACATTAAGAGATAAGGCGTTAAAAGGCTGCCTAATATGACGCAGATCATTAGTACTAATTCTATTGAGCAAAGCAGTCCAAACAAAAGCCTTCACCTTTAAGGCACCTTCACTTTCCAAAACGACATTTTGAAAAGGGACACCATATGCTGTTTACGAGTTAAAAAATTAAAGAAAGAGGCACAAGTGTAGGTACCCGAGGAGAAAATCTTATTCTCCTTTCTCACACCAAACCTAAAAAGTTAATGTCAAAGAAGGCACCAAGATCCACGGGGCAAACCCAACTCTCTTCAATGAAACCAAATAATAAGTTCCAAATATCCTAACCACCTAGCAATGTAAGAACAAATGACTATTAGTCTCAAAGTTCTTAAACACATAACACAAACATTATGAGATAAAGCGTTACAAGGTTGCCTAATCTGACGCAGATCATTTGTATTAATTCTATTGAGCAAAATAGTCCAAACAAAAGCCTTCGCCTTTGAAGGCACCTTCACTTTCCAAAAAGACTTTTTAAAAGGGGACGCTGCATGAGGGCTATGAGTCAAAAAATTAAAGAAAGCGGCACAAGTGTAGGAACCCAAGGAATCCAAATTAAAACTGAGCTAATTGAAGGGTCAAATGTAGGAGATTGGATTTGACATTCAGATTCTGGAAAGTTTGGTGACCATTAGGTTGTCAGATCTGTACTTTTAATCTTAAGAAAGTTTCGGCAGAATATAGGACCAAAATAGTGGCATAGTTTGAGTCTTTCTCACCTTCCTTATCACATATAGAAGTAAACCTTCAATTGTGACTCTTAAACCTTAAAAATGAATTTAGCACAAGATATTGTAGCCTTGTTACTTGTCCATACTTATACCCAAACGGCATTTACAAGATGGAGCATTTTAAAAATATCAATAAAAGCAAACATGAACATTCTCCTCAAAGCTTAAGAACCTAAAGATCCTTTGCCTACTTCAGTACTGATGTCCATATTGATCTTTAAAAAAGTAAATGTACTTGCACTTACTTACCCTAATTCCATTTATATCTCATATATTGGTCTTTCTATCTCCATCCTTCTACTGTCAAGGTTAGTTACTAATCCTCCCCCACAACCTACCATTGCCTTGCTCCTCTGCTAGTATCTTCTACAAAATGCTATAGTTCCATCACCGTCAAATCTCTTGTAGCCTACCTTGACCCTATCATTGTCCCAACCTATAAGGTAGATTACTTTAATACCCTTAGTCCTTTGTTAAACTGACCTCTGTTAAGCATGCTATTCATCTCTCTTGCAGCTACAACTACCTGCCATAAGTCTTTCCATCAAATCAATGCCAAAAATGCATTCTTACATGGCCACATATAAGAGAGTAACTGCAAAACTTTATTGCAAATACTAAGACGGTGACTAGGCAAGTATGTCAACTTAATTTCTCTGTTTTTCAACAATTTTACACTGAAAGCTGCACTCAATTTGGCATTTCCATCAATTTTTTACAAAGTGGTAATGCATATGAAAATCGTTTAAGGTAGTATGGTCATGTTCAAAGAAGGCAGTTGGAGGTGCCACTGAGGAGGATTGAGCAGATGGTATAAAATTCTGTGGAAAAAGATGAAGGAAGACCAAGAAAGACACTTGGATAAGTCATTGAACGAGATCTTTTGATAAATGAGATATCTAAAGAGTGGGTCATTGATAGAACTCAATGACATCGTGCGATTTATGTAGTCGACCCCACCTAGTGGGATAAGGCTTTGTTGTTGTTGTTGTTGGTAATGCATACGAAAATTTCTCTTCTCCTTTCCAAAACCACAAACAAAAACACCCACCCACCCAAAACCAAAAGAAAAGTGCTTGACAACCTTGACAGTAAAGTAGTTGTATGAGAACTACAAACATACTCAAGTTGTTGGGTATGCTGATGCTAATTGGATAGGGGCACACTGGACAAACCATTACAAGATATTGGGTCTTTGTTGAAGGAACAAGGAAATCTTATATTTTGGAAAGCAAATACTGCGTCTAAATATCATGCCATGGCCTTGGCAATATGCAAACTAGTATGGATGAAACAGTTGCCTTAGGAGTTGCAATTTAGAGAATTAGATTACATGAAACTAATTTGTGATAGTGAAGCAACACTACATGTTGCCTCTAATCTAGTTTATCATGTGAGAACCAAACACATAGAAGTTGATTGTCTGTGGGAGTGTTAGAATTAACAGAGTGTGTGAATGCCAACTACGTTTGTTGTACGCTAACTATGATACCACTTTAATTAGGGCTTTAACATCTCCATAATTGTAGTTTAATGTCTGTCTTGTAAAACCACTGACCACATGTAGATCAAAACTCATTGATTACATTTCCTACAAAATGGTTTTCTCTTCAGCTCTCTGTCATTTCATAAGCTTTTGGAAAACTGGCTGTCTATAGAAAATCTTATGTGAGAAAAAGAAATGGATAAAACTAAAAAAAAAAAAATGAAAAGAATTAGAAGTTTACCTCCCCAAGATCAGTATCAGGAGGTCTTTCCTGAAATTGAACACTAGGAGCATGCTGCAGCTTGGAAAGATAATCAAGAAGCCTAGAACGGATTTCATCCAGTAAATGATGGGAATTCTTGTTTTCCATGTTACTTGGAGCAACATGGAGAGTATAATCTGGACCAAAATACTCATAATACTCATGCTGCGGCATTTTGTCATCAACTTCTAATCCAAGAGCAACTCCTGTCTGCCTTAACATATTACACATTACAATTTTATGTGGTTAGACGTGACAATTCAAACAGAAGAATATATCCACTATACATCATAACTAAAAACATGGTGACCAAGCTGAAAATCAATGACTAGATGATAACTCACCCCATTTGCCACCAAAACAAAGACAAGGGAAAAAAAGGCACTAAATTACTGAGAGATCCAAGAGTATCTTACTTATAATACACATTGAATAGAAGACTGTAAAAGAGAACAACAACTAGAATACTTTGAACTCAAGAACATCACCACTATTACTGAAATCATAAAATTAGGCTTAATTTTGTTTGCTACTTTTATAAACAAATAGAAGATAGAGTATTTTGAAATTTCAAAGCTACTTCAGTTATAGTCAGATATAATGGTCCTTTGGACCTTTCAAATTTAAACTTAATGTGTTACATTAGATAAATGACAATAATTTAATCAATCACAAGAACAATGTACCTCATAGCACCAACATCGAGCAACATTCCGAATGGTGTAACCACCACCACCCAACAGCAAGAGGGGCACATTGAATGATCTCATGTATCTGACACATTCTGCATGACCCCTGATTGAAAGATTAAAGCATCCCAGTCTATCTCCGGATAAAGAATCAGCTCCACACTGGAGAACTACTGCACCAGGCCTAAAAACTTCCATCACCTTGCCAATTATTGGTTTGAACAAGAAATGATAACTCTCATCATCAATCCCATCATCCAGCGGAACATTAAGGGAGTAGTATTTCCCCTTTCCATATCCAATATCACGTATATCTCCTGTGCCAGGAAAATAATCACCAAATTTATGAAAGGAAACAGTCATGACCCTATCAGTAGTGTAGAAAGCTTCCTCCACCCCATCTCCATGGTGGATATCAATGTCCACATATAGAACACGCTGAAACAAATATAACAGGATCATTTCAGATAAAGGATTTCGGCTTAGCATACAGTCACAAAGATTAACAATTTCAGATTGTTGAGTAATCAGACTGCTCCAACAAGTGCACAAGTCAAACCAATATCTAGTAAAAGCACAAGACAAGGCATCTAGCTTACAATCAATATTAAAAAACTTAATTTATTCTAGAAAATTTTTACATTTATAATAGTCCTTATGTTGATAAAATACGTACACATATTATTGTTGAAACTAAATTTCATTAATTATTATCTTTTAATTGATTTCTTAAAAAACTATTTTGTGAATATGTTCTTCATTTTTTATTATTAAATTTTTTATTGGGAAAAATGCAAACCCTTCCCCCTTCCCCCCCCAACAAAAAAAAAACATCCCACCCAGGAAACATGAGTCACTTGCATATAACCCTTGAACTTTCAAAATTGAAGAGTAGGTCCCTCAACTTTCAAACTCCAGAAAATAGATCTATGTCTATTTTCCTTTTAACGATGTTAACTCAAATGCTAAATGGGACTTCCCCATGATTGACGTGGCACTGGGAACAACAGGGAGCTTACCACATCAATTATGGGGAAGTCTAATGTCACGTTTGAGTTAACATCAATAAAGGGGAAATAAATAGAAGGGCCTATTTCTTAGAGTGTGAAAGCTGAGAGACCTAATTTCCAGTTTTGAAAGTTCAAAGGGCTATTTGCAAGTGATTCATAGTTCAAGAAAGGTTTTTGCAATATTTTTCCTTTTTTATTAAATTATATAAATTTAAAAAAGTGGTTATTTTAACCACTTAAGGGTGTTTTAGTCAAAGTGAGTTAGTTGTAACTTATCTTTTGGTGCAAAGGGAAGTCCATGTAATTTTGCAATATAAAGGCCATGATATAATTAAGCCATCTCTGAAAAGGGGATTTTAAATTACCACTAAGAAAATTAACTGACTTCAATTTCTTGTTTAGTTGTCCCTTGTTCTATTCATCTTTTTGACATCCCATTTTCTTCACTTGATGCTAATGCAAGGTGTCATAATGAGAAATATTGAGAAACCTCATATAGGATAAGTCTACAAAGTAAAAGCGAGTGTTGAAAATTTGGGAGTTTATTATCATCTACGAGTCTTGGAGTTTGTTATTATCTAGGAATCTCTCTCTTATGATTATTCTCTAGATTTATTCTAAAAGTAAGAAAGTTAGTTACCTTCAGTGTTCTGTATTTCATCTTTATCTTTAGGAGTTCATCTTGTATAATATTATACATAAAGGAAGGTGTATAGAAGGCTAAGGTGTGGGCGTAATCTTTAGCTACTAGCCTCCTACGTTTTGCCATCTGTTTTACTTTAACATTAAATTTCAATATGGTATCAGAGCTGTGAGCTACCCACCTTGATTCCCAACCCTAGCTTCCATTAAAAAGGGTTGGACTTTGTCTGGAACCCTTCTCTTAGCAAAACACCCCAGAAAAAATTAATAGCTAAAAGCCAAAGAAAATCTTCCCACCTCCCCCAACACCCAAAAAAAAAAAAAAAAATTGGCCAAACTGGAAGAATAATGAAACTTGAGACTTGAGAGAACATGACTCTACCCCTTAGAAAAAGGATAATAAGATGTAAATGGGTTTTCAATTTCAAAATGAAGTCAATGGAACAATTAAGAGATTCAAATCAAGATTTCTTGTAAAGGTACTTACCCAAGCTTATGTTGTGGATTACCAAGAAACCTTTGCACTAGTTGCATGGATGAACTATGTGTTTTGTTATTTTGTGCAGCTAATTTTAGCTGGGATCTTCAACAACTAGATCCAAATGTGAAAAACACCTTTTTGCATGAAGACCTAAAAGCAGTTTATAAGTAAATCCCCACTTGGATTCACACATCTTAACATGTGAAAATTTGGTTGAAGAAATCTCTACCTGTATGCCTTCAAATAGTCACCTAGAGCTTGCTATGACAAGTAAGGTAAGACTATATTGGTCTATAGATACCTTGAATGTTACACAGACCACACCATGTGCTACAAGCCGTGTCAAGGGGCAGGTTAAAACCCTTATTGCTACCGACGCTAATTGGTTTAAGTGATTTGGCACTTGTTCCTTTTGAACAAAGTCTCGGGTTTGAATCTTGTAAATGGAGAAAATTATAGCTGGGAGAACTTTACACCTCTATGGTTCAACCTAGCCCAAACTAGATTACTTAAAGCACGGTGGATTTCCGGATACTAATGGTTCAAACCAAAAAGCCCCCATTGCCTATGTTGATGATAGTTGTGATAGGTAATGAAATCACAAACTTATCTAATTTGAAAGAGTATCTTGCAAAAGAATTTGATATGAAACATTAAGGCAAGCTGCATCACTTCATGGGAATTGAAGCTGCTAAAGCAGATAAAGTATGTTCATTTCACACAGGATGTATGTCATAGATCTCCATGCCAAAATTGTCATGCTACAAGCATACTTTCTACTATGAAAGGAACATTGGCTTAACAATGGAATAAGTAAAGAAGTTGGTGCCAGCAGATATTAAAGACTTTTGGCAAACTGGCGTACCTCTTTCCATTATCCACCTAAAACAAGCTATGTTATTAGTGTCACAAGCCAATTTACCCTTAGTCCATGAACATTACATATAAATGTTGTGTTTCAGATTTTGAAAATGCATACTGATGTTTGCCATTCTTTTATGTGATTACCTTTTGATAAGGTATTGTTTTCTGTTATGGAGTCGTCAATGCTGAGATTATGGTAGCTAGGTATTAAGTTTAAATGTTTCATCTTATTTTTTTATTTATGCAATCAAGGAAATTGCAACCAAAACTCTTGGTACGACATGTGGGTCATGAGCTCATAATCAATGAAAACCCTCATTGTGACCCTGAGGGTTCTGTATCGAAGTGGCACTAGTAAAAGAGTTCTCTGTTGGGTTTCCTAGCATGTAGCCCAAATAATGGAGACTAATTGGGAAAAGGTCAAGATGGCAACTTGTGGGAAGTAGGTAGAAGACTTCAGAAGCTACGTGATTCTGCTAGACAATGTGATCATGCAGAGCAGCTGCGGAAATGTCAAGGGGGCACTCATGAGAAGCTAGTCGAAAGAATCTTGGAGCAGTTTGTTTGTCAAGACATTGTCAAAGGGAGTACAAGTTGCTTAAGTTCTTGAGTCGACGGTTAAGTCTTTATATAATTTATTGTTCTTTGTTCTTACTTTTTATTGGGTCTAATTTAAAACAAGCTGCAAGCTACGAAAGCTTTAGCCTGTGGGGGAAGGGGCGGGGGGCATTAAAAGGTATTATAGTATCTTCAGGATATAAAAAAGTCCTGTAGGTTAATGAATTTACTTGAATACACACAAATTAAAGGGTAAAATTGTATTTTTATGGCCATAGAATTAGCAAAAAGCAAGCTCAATAGATCAGTGCTATACACATCATAATTAAGTCCTCCAATAAATATATTTTCCCCCTTTTTTCTCCTGACTTTTGCAGTCCCTATTTTCTCAACAAAGTTACATGAAAAACTGAAAGCCAAATGCTTTCCCAGAAACTAAGCTAAATATTTGATGTGTAATTACCAAGCATGAGATATTGTCTACTTCCAATAACCTTATTGTTCAAGTAATTCCATAAAGATGACATTTTCAATTGGCTAAAAATATAGAATATTCCTATGTACAGCAGTCTTCCAGATGATCTCAAAAGAGAAATATCAGATAGCAAAACTCATTTATGTCTATAAGTATATATTTATAAAAAAACATCAGAACAATTTTCTTTACTAATAAAAAGCAAAGATGCTTTGGGATTTGGGTTTTTTGCTCTTTAGTATTTGGCAGGTAATGCTTAAAATAGCGGAGGTCCTTGCTGAGCAATTAATGGTTTCAATAAATTTGCATAATCCAACAGTGGAGGTCCTTGTAGGGTAATTATGGACAACAGGCAACTAAGGTTCCAGGAAAGAGTTTATGCATGATCCATCTTCAGGTTTCTTTCCCTTTTTGTACACTCAATATTATCTTTTGTTATGTAAATTCTCATTCTATAAATTTTTGGGCCTCCTAAATATATCCTCCATACTTGAGGTATGATCCCTCATGTTTATTCACATTATTTTAAGCAGGAAAATATTTGAGTAAAAAGATGTCAATATATCTATTTTCTTATAGTAATGAGTCAACATATCTATAAAGAAAAAAATATAAAGGAAAACAAGAAATACACAATATTCGACAAACCTCATGCTGTTTCAGAAGTTCTAAGATGGCTAGGACTATATCATTAACGTAGCAAAATCCAGAAGCCTCACACTTCTTGGCATGATGCAGCCCACCAGCCCAGTTGATGGCAATATCGCATTGGTCATGATTCAACTTAACAGCACCACCAACTGAACCTCCAGCATAAGTTTGACAAAAAGAGTAAAGACCATCAAAGACAGGGCAATCTTCACCAACATTAAAGCGCTTGAGTTGCCTAAGCTGATCCTGCTGTGATTCAGGAGTTATGCTTCGAAGGAATGAAACATAATCATCAGCATGAAAACGGCAAAGATCTCTGTCTCTAGCAGGAAATGGCTTGAGGACCTGCATGTGCTGAAGCAATCCGTAGTGGGCAAGAAGGGCATGTGTCATCCGAATTCGATGTGGCTTCATAGGGTGACCTTGCCCATAATAGTAATTTCCAACCTCGGGATCATAGAAATAGCAGACCTTTCTCTTCACCCCATCAGGAGCAGATGGCAGAGAATTTCCACCAGTATCCATGTGTAAATAAGGTTCTGTTTCTCTGTAATCTATCTGTTTGTCAATACTAAATTATCTTAACATAATTTCATTGAAAAAGAATTTGTTTGTGTTTGGGGGGGGGGGTAACTATAAGGGTGAATACTCCAAAATATAATGAAGCCAAAAAGAAACGAACTGGATATGTAGAATTGAAACTATGGGATAACAACGATTTTGATCAAACAGGATATTAATATTCAATAGAAAACCAAATAATGAGTAATAAAGAAAAGGTAATGTCCTCCGTAATGAATAGAGAATAAAAATCAGAAATAAGAGAACTCTGCGTATATGTAGGTTTCAGTTCCTTTTACCAGTTAATAATGCCTTAGTTTGCCGAGAAAAAAGAACAAACTGGCAAAAGAATTAACCTAAAAAAAAAAAGAGACAAAGCAATAACTGGCGGCTAGGAATACCCATTTGGGCAACGGTGAAAATGGAAAGATGAGACCAAGCAATTACGGTTTAGTGGGAAGTATCAAAGCGAGAGAGCGGAAAAAGAAAACGAAAAAAGCTGTTTCAAGAACCTACCAGAAAATGTAACAAGAACACAACACGCAACCAAAATAATTAGAATTATAAATTGCTACACTAATGGATGGATGAGAAAATGAACATAAAGACATAGCAGTTATTGATTCCGTAATTCCCAATTTCCCATATAAAAACAAAGAGCAAGAGATATCTTCGATTTCCGCCTACCCAGTAGCTCCCTTTAGCCCACCGAACGATGACAAGACGACGAAGGAAGAAAGAAGCAACTCCCTCTAACCAAAACTTGAATCTGTCTGTTCAATGATATTTTCGAACTATTTATCTGTAGTTCATCGCTTTTCTTCTTCCACGCTAGTGCAAGAATTGTATAAATACGAGTAAGGTTAAATTATACTTTCAATAATTATAATTTCACTCAATTCTTAATTATATCTCTATAATTTAAAATTTTATAATTAAACTATATATATTAAAAAATTTAATTTATCCTTAAATTTTTTTGAGTTATTAATTATATATCATTTTAACATTTTGTATGAGAAAAACTATATATATATATATATATATATATATATATATATATATTTAGGGATGGCAATGGGCTGGTCAAGGACGGGAAAACTCACCCTCGTCCCTTTCTCTAATCCCCACCGAAGAGCAAAATTCTTTCCCATCACTATTTCTTACGAGGTGCCAAGTTCTTGCGAGAATATTAAAAAAAATCATAAATGTAAAAAAAGAGACAATAAATTCATCGGAGCAAACAGCCATTTAGGTCATTTAGGTCTTTCTCTGGAAATAAAAAAAATGATGTAGATTTCAAGAGAAGGAATAGATAATAAAAAAAAATCCCTTGCAAATAAGAAACAACATATTTTTAGAGAAGTAGATTTCCAAAATTGTAAAACAAAGATGATGAACTCACTGAAGACGGAGATGATCAAGAGACGAGAACGTCTGAAGCAGAGACAAAGACAATAGTCATTATGTAATACCCATGAAAAATAAAATATAAATATTTGTTTACAAAATACTGTTACTATTTCAGTATACGGTACTGTTCACCTATATAATACTATTTACGTATATGATACTGTTCACTTATACAATTGAAATATCAAGTACTAGATGTGGTTTGGTCATAAGAGAAAACTAGAAAGAAGTTCGTGGGAGAAAATGACGTTTTATGTGTAAAAATACACTCAGGGACTAAAGTGAAAAGACTGAATTGAAAAGAAACTTAAAGGTTTAAGGTGAAAGGATAGTTTTCTCTTTAAGTTTTGAATAGTAACAAAACAATTCTAAACCGCGTTTTGCATAGTAAATTGTATTATTAGAAATGTTATTTTCATAAATAGTAAGTTGAATATTTTATTAGTGCATAGCATCAAATAGTACCTTTGACTTTTCCTATAAATAGGCCCTTTCATTTCACTTCTAAACTCATACTTTCAACTTCTCTTCTTCTCTCCTTAAGTTTCTCTTACTCTAATGCTAGGCCTCTGAGATTTTGGGCTTTTCCTTTTCAGCTTAGGTAAGGATACTATGCCCTTTCTATGTGTTTCAAATTTTAAAAGTTATTTTCTTAAGTATGCTCTATGGTTGCGGCTTTGGCTGATCTTCCACATCAGAAAAATTGTCCTTAGCTACTTACATATTATTTTGATTCTCTGATTACCGAAATAGGATGTAAACTGTGAAGAATACATGTCTAAGAAAATTCTAGCTAAGGAAAGACCTGATTTTTAAGTGTGTCCATTGTAACCCTCCACTCTTTCCTGGGAACTTACCTGGTGTACTCTTTTACAGATTGTATTCTCTATTTCTGGTATAAACAGTCTTCATATATATGAATAGTGACTGTATGTACGAATAGTATCGGTATGTATGAATAGTATCCATATGTATAAATAGTATCTGTATGTATGAATAGTGACCGTATATATAAATAGTAACTATATATATGAATAGTGACTGTACTTATGAATAGTGACCATACGTATAAATAGTAACCGTATGTATAAACAGTGTCTGTTTAAAAACAATCATAACTTGTTTTCTCTAATCTTTCATGAAAATCTCTGTATCAGAATACTGAAATTCATCTATGTACTCTTGTCCGTAACAACTTAGAGAAGTGATACTCGTACGAAATCCAGGTGAGTGAAACGACCCCGTTTTAATAGAGTTTTAGCATTACTGGTGATAAAAAGTATGTCGTAGGACACTCCCAAGATTCATAGGGGGAAATTGAATTCAGAATGACAAATCTAATGAGATAATTAATCCAGAAGTATGGATAAGACGAAGCAAGTATCTCATGATGATATGAAATTTGAATCTTTTTAAAAACAGTTTAATTGTTATCTTGATTTGTGGTTTATAAATCTATAATATAGTTATATGCTATACCTGTTATATGGATGAATATTCTATTGTAATTCTGATTATGATATGAACTGTTGTACTATTGATTGTGATTGAGCGGGACAGTACCCCCTCTCACGACAAAGCGGAAAACCCGGTTGAAAGGGTGTCTTGACCAATGAGTGTGGAGACAACGATTCCCTTAGTAGGGATATAGCCCGGATTGGTGATAAATCCGTGAGGCGCCCTAGCTAAGAGGATGAGGTTGTGCATCATGGCGGAAATATACAGAATTGGTGAGCTGGCCTGTGTGCGCTCTCCGGGATATATTGTCATTGATGAGTACTAGTAACGTTTGTTGAATTGGTTGTGCGTCATGGCGGAAATATACAGAATTGGTGAGCTGGCCTGTGTGCGCTCTCCGGGATATATTGCCATTGACGAGTACTAGTAACGTTTGTTAAATTGGATGAATTTTTATCTTCTTGTATGTAATTTCTAACTATGTCTATTGGTTGAGTATGAGCCTTCTGGTATACTTGCATGACTGGTGATGTATTTGAATTTTATTAACGCGAGGCCGATTCGCTCACGGAGTTTAAAAGCTCACACTCTCTGTACAAATTTTTTTTGTTCAGATCAGGTTGACAGCGAAGAATATCCGCTAGAGGAGTATATCACTTTAGACCTTCCCACTGTCGGGTAGGCCCATCTATTGTTATAGATTATGTTGCTCTGTAATCGTCTAGGACATCTAGGTCAGGGGTTTGGTATTTGGCTTGTATTTCAGTATGATAATGTATTTTGTATTGAGAATCTATCAGATAAGAAACTTTGATATATTTTCTTCGTATTTATTAAGTAAGTAATGATTATTTTGAGAATATAGAGATAATGATTAATAATCTAACTCATGGGTTGAATTTGTCAAAAGGCTTACAGTGATGGATATTCATCATTGTGCCGGTCATGTGCCCAGAAAACGGGTCGTGACACATTAGAGTAGAGCAAAGATGATGACGATAGCAATTGAAGGCAGAGCACGAAAACGGCGACACAAGAGAGACTTGGGCATGAATACAGACGACAAGAGATGCAACGACGGTGAAAGACATTAAAGGCAAAACACAAGAAAGGCTTGGGCATGACTACAGACGACAAGAGACACAGCCAAAAGACGACAAGAGACACAAGTGAGACGAGCGAGAGAGGAGAGAAGCAGTCAAAGAAGAGTGAAGTTTGATTCTGATTACAGATTAAGAAAGGATTTAGAATTAAGGTTTTATTTTTTAAAATTAAATTAAATTATTTTAATTTAAAATCACCGTATTATGAAAAATAATATATATATATATATATATATATATATATATATATATATATATATATTAGGTTACTATTTTGGGGGACACAGATCCCCTATTCCTGAAATAGAGATTTTTTCTTGGCTCGCGGGGCTCCAAATGCGAGGATCTCCTTGATTGCCATACCCCGTATATATCTAATATTTATATCAAATAAATAATAATTATGTATTAATTTGCTTTAGGTGATTAGAAAATAAATAAATTTGTAAAATTGGAATTCAAAATGAATAAATTAAAAGTTATTTGCATTAAATAAATAAAATTTAAGTAATAATTTGCTTTAAATATTTTAGAAATTTGCAAAATTATGATCCAAAAGAACAAATTGAGGGTTAATTATATCAAATAAATAAAATTTAAAAGCTAATTTACTTCAAATGTACAGATAAAGAAGGAACTCGCAAAATTAGAGTTCAAATGGGGTAACATGGAAATTTTTTTAGAAGTTTCCTACACCTCATGTGACTTTTCTTTTAAAAGAGTTAAGGGAGTAAATCACAAAAAATTACAAACCATTTAATTAGCACTTCTTGAACCACAAGATATCAATATAAAAGCAGACCAAATTACAGGAACTTTTTTAATTAATCCAAGAATAAGATATAACTTTTAGTTCAAAATTACTTTATTTCTTCTAATTTAATATATGTTATTCAACACTGTAAATTGTTTCCTCTGCCAGCAATTTGTTTGATCAGTACTTATTTCCCGACTGTCAACACCTAAAATGAAAGATTGTAGTATCACCTAATGTTAGCGTAAATTTATATATATATATATATATATATATATATATATATATATATTAAATGCTAATAATTTTATTTGAGTGGACATACATATTAATTATTGTATATGTATACATATATTAGCACATATATGTTGTTATCTATAATTAGTTCTAAATTATTGATCTTTATAAATATTTGATATATTAAAGTTAGTTTGGGGTGTTTGTTAATTAATAGTATGATATTTGTATGTTTGTCAATTAATATCACACAATGTTAGTGAATATATATATACATATATCAAGTGCTAACAATTTTATTTGGGTGGACTTACATATTAATTATTATATATATATATATATATATACATATATTGGGATATATATGTTGCTATCTATAATTAAGTCTAAATTATTGATCTTTATAAAGTATATTTTAGGTTAAACCTATTTAATATATTAAAGTTAATTTGGGGTGTTTGTTAACTAATATTATAATATGTGTAGATACTTGACCCAAATTTATAATAGTGATTGAACTTTATTAATAAACGGGGTCAACCCATTGGGCCAAATTATTGGGCTTGATAAGTTAGTTATAATTCTTTGAGTTATAAAGATTTGGTTTTTAAGTTTTGAGAATATTTATAAATATGTAAGTGTGTGACATAATATTCATCACACAAAACCTAATTTGTGAAAAATCACTTTTACTAACCTTGAAGAACCTGACCTTTTGGAGATTGACTGCTACTGATATGTTGAAAATGCATAGTCACCAATACAGTCTGAGTCGCCTCTAAAAAGACATTATCCTAAATAAAATTATTTCGCGTCTGCAAAACTTCTTCCCAAAATTAAATAGACTCATATGAGATTTACTCAAGAACTAGAAGAGCAAGAACAAAACTCAGTAACCCAAAGAATATAGAAGAAACGCGAGAGAGAAGAGGAGGGAGCATATTGTTTTGTGTGAAATATTAGGGGGGAAGTGTGCCTTTTTATGCAAATCTGTAACAGAGGCAGATAGGGATGAAAGTTGTTTAAAAGAAAATTATAGGGCTATTACAAATTTTTAAAACAAATTAAGTAGTCAAATTGAAATTGTTAGCCCTTTGATTTTCTAATGTTTGACCAAATAAATTTTGCAACTATCATTTCACCTTTGTTTAGGTAAGCACAAAAAATAAAATAAATTAAAATTATTTTATTTTCAAATAGAGTAAAATAAGCTCAATCGACTTTATTGTGCACGCAAGGGGACAAATCACTGATTTGTAGTACACTGATCTAGGATTGTGAGCATGCGAGCCCACCTCTTCCCTTAGTTCTTTATAAACCCACTAACAATGTTAGGATGTAAAACCTCATCCCCTTATTGTTTTAAGTAATGTGGGACTAGTTTACTCTTTTTTGAAATGCAAAGGTTTTGTAAAATACTATCTTCTCGATAGTCCCCCATATTTCAAAAGAGTTTTTAAATGAAATAGAATTTTAGGTTATTCATAGGTATAGACACTTTGAATTTGGTGTCTTTTAGACTATGAACTAAACCTAGACGGATAAGACTTAACCCACAGAAGCAAACTTTTATTGTAGATTAAAGGCCTTACCAATCACATCATAACCCCCCAGTTCTTGCTATTAACGATGTTGTGTGCCTTATTTTGGCCATGTGCGTGTCTGGAGTTCATGAGTGCTTTAGAGATTTCGCCACAATCTCATAGGAGCAGCCCCACTCCACACTCATATAGATAATTTCATCAAGTGTATTTGTAATGAATACACTTCTCTCAAATAAGGGCTATGAAAATCATTAAAAGTTTTCGCTTAACCTCCTAATCAATGAATTCTAACACTTTTCACACTTACACCATAGAAAAGGGACTGAAAAAATAGTGCTACCAGAATTAACAAATAACTTGTTATTACCTATATAAACTTTCTTTATGGGATCTCCAATCACAAAGATTGGGTTACCATCACTATTAATTTTCAATTGGCTTAAGTCTTATTTCCCTTGATCTTTGAATAATTAATTTTTTACCCAAAGGTTTAGTCAAAGGATTGGCCAGGTTTACTTTTGACCTCACATAATCGATCGACATTATTTTATCCTTTGTCTATTGCTTAGCCACATCGTGTCTCAAACGAATGTGTCTACTCTTTCCATTATAAATTTATTCCTTGAAATAGCCATAGTTTCTTGGCAATCACAATGCAAAGACATAGATAGTGCTGGTTTCATACCTAATGGTATGTATGTTAAGAAGTTTCTCAACCACTCAACCTCATTACTAGCTAACTCCAAAGCTATAAACTCTAACTCCATGGTATACCTAGCTATAATAGTTTGTTTAGCTGATTTTCATGACACTGCACCACCACCAAGTGTGAACACATATCCACTAGTGGATTTTGTCTCATATAAATTTGAGATCCAGTTAGCATCACTATATCCTTCTAATATAGCAGGAAATCCACTACATTCGAAATTATAGTTAATGGTACCCCTCAAATATCTCATGAGTCTTATAAGAGCACTATAATGGTCATCGCTAGGATTGTGTATATACCTACTTAATCTACACACAACATATACTATGTCAGAATTGGTGGAGTTCATCAGACGCAACAAACTCATAAGAATATGTGCATACTCTGATTGAGCAATAGGCTCTGTCACATCCCAAAATTTACATGTGAGATAAACATAAAATACCTAAGGTGTACCTCCGTGGTACCCCTTAATCTCTATAAATATTCTTAATATCCATAACTATGTGAGTCATAAATGTTTCAAGAAAGATATTTTGTATACATATTCAGAAAATGTTCAACATTCATACACTATACAGTACTATACAACCTCCCAAGCCTAGGTGACCTACTAGATTACAGAGCATTTCTAATCTTCACCAAATCTATATTTATTTGTTTACCAGACAAAAGTGTAGTATATCCTTAAAGGCTATAAATTCTCCTCCTCAACCACTGAATCTGAAAAGATAATCATAGAGAGTGTGAGTTAATCAAAACTCAGTGAGTAAACAACTGTACATGAAAATATCACAAGCACAAATACCACATTTACTAATACAATCAATCTATCATTTATTTTAAATAATTATAGTATTATATTTGTCTGAATTTGCGTATGATTTCTTGAGTGATCAATCCCTCAATCACTTTGCATTATGTGCCATAAATACTTGCACCGAGTGACTTGAGAATTTAACCCTCAAACTCTTTGTGCATAAGTTTTCACAGTTATACACTGAGTAGTATGGGACTCTAACCCTTTTAAACTCGTACATAGATTTTCACAGTTATACACCGAGTAGTATGGGACTCTAACCCTTTCAAACTCGTGTATTAGATCCCGTAGATCTTTTGCTTATCAATAAAATAGTGAGAATTTATCACAATACAATTACTATGAAATAAATTAATTTACACATACTTTTATTCCTTTGAATTTCTATCATCAATCATAGCAATCATCATATATTGTCAATTGAAAGATTGATCGTTTAACATTTCAATAATATTATAAATGAGACTTATGTTGTACTTTGTCTAATAATATCAAATTAGTCTAGTAAGGTCATTCACTTACAAAGTGTTCCAGTTTATTCAAGGAACTACCACATCTAGTTATTTAGTCAACTAGAGAAATCAATTCACAAAGGTAATAAAATAATTCACAATGGTATTGTAATTTTTCTCAACTTGAACATACACTGGTAATCTTCTCAATTTTACAATTAATGCAAATGGGATTTATATTGTGCTTTGACTAATTTACTAAATTAATTTTGCAAGGTTGCCTACTCACCTGGATTCCATGCCCTCGGCGCTCCCACCTTGCACCTCAGCCATCCCTATTGTAACCAGGTAAAAACCATTAGGGTTACAAAATAGAGAAATTTCCTATCACTACTCTCGACCTTTACTCACATATCAAGTTATAACTCCTAACCGATAATGAATATCTAAATGAAACTTATACCATTGGAAACTAGACTCAAAGAGCTTTTCAACGATATAAAAAAAAACTGATGCTACAGTAACGGTCAACGGTCAACGCAGCTACAGTAACGTTGACCGAGTCAATGCTATAGTAACGAGAAAATCTGGAAAAATTTTCTCGGTGAACAGTAATTTCTGGGGAAAATTTTCGGATGTTCTTCGTGTTCTTCATCCAAAAATCCAAAAATCATATCTAAAACAACATTTCTTTTGATTTCTTCCATGGGTTTTGTTTCTCAATGTCTAATGAATATATTAACACCAAAACCCCTAATTTTTACCAACAATCCAAGCTCAAATCTCAAATTTTCATCAAGAACACTAACTTTTTCAAATATCCAAATTCTACGAATTTCTCCTAGTTTTCTCTAAATTTCTTGTTCTAATAACATCATAAACCACCTAGGAATGTTTTAGATTGACATCCACACTTAAATTCATCCATAGAAATATTATACAAAAATTGCTCAAATTGATAGCCTAGGATTTGTTCTTGTAAGAGGAGGAAGAAAAATAAGAACATCTACTTACCAATCCTCTTCGGTTCCATGGCTTCTTCCCCCAAGCAAGATGGCAAGAATGGATGATGAAGGAGATGAAATGAAAGTTCTGCGAAGGAGCTGCAGAGGGCTTCAGGAGAAAGAGAGGAGAATATGTTTAATGATTGTATGTGTGGGCCCCACTAATATTTTTTTTGATAAAATTGCTCATAGCCACTCTAACTTGTAAGATTTGTTCACTTAGTTCCTTGAGAATGTATAAAAATTTCTTAAATATCGAATCCATCATCTTTTCAGTACCGGACTCATAATTCATTCTTATAAGCTTTATTCTTCCTCTAAGGTTCCTATTTGGTCATTTCTCAAAAGTACTTCATATTTTCTTTTCTTTTCACTTTAGTCCTTGAGAATTTGTAAAAATTTTAATTTTTCAAATTAAAATTTTGAAATTTCTATTCCCAAATTTTCTTTACTAATTCAAAGAAAGAAAACATATTTCACGCAATTAAATTTTTCACTAAACTTCATAATAGATTTTAAATATTAATACAAATTTCTTGGGATATTACAGGCTCACTCAAGTTTTTCTTCAATTAAGTGCTGGAATCCTAAGGAGCTATCATTGGTTTGTTATCAAAATGACTAAACCTTTTTGAGTAGTTTTTGAACATAGTGTTCTTATGATAGTAAAATACTATCACCTTTCCTTATGATTTTAACTCCCAAAATCACACTTGCTTCACCCAAGACTTTCATGTTAAAGTATGATGCAAGAAAATCTTTTATCTTATGTATCTCATTCATGCTAGTACCAAAAATTAGCATGTCATCCACATATAGACAAATGATCACACAATTAGCATCAATTATTCTTGTATACATACATCTATCCACTTTAATAGAAGTGAAGTCACCACAAATCAACACATGATTTAATTTTTTGTGTTATTGTTTATGTGTTTGTTTTAATCCATATAACGATTTAAGAAGTTTGCAAAATTTTCCTTCTTTTCCAAGTAGAACACAACTTTCAGGTTGAACCATGTAAATTTCTTCCTTTAAATCATCATTTAAAAATGTCGTTTTGTCATCCATTTGATGAATATAGAGCTTATATACTGAGGCTAAAATAATTAAAACTCTTATAGAAGATATTCTAGTAATAAGCGCAAAAGTACCAAAGTAGTCAATATATATATATATTAGTGAAACCTTTGGCTACCAATCTAGCTTTATATTTGTCAATTGATCTATTCGAGTTGGATTTTCTTTTGAAAATCCATTTGCAGCCAATAGTTTTTGCTTGTGGTGGTAAATCTACCAACTCCCAATTTTTATTTTTTGTAATTGAATTTATTTTAATTTCAATTGTTTCTTTCTACAATTTTGCATCAAGAGATGCAACAGTCTCAGAGTAAGTTTTAGGTTCGTTATCAAGAACATATGTATGAAAATATCTCCAAAGGAAGTTGCATTCCTTTGTTGTTTGCTTCATTTTAAATTCTCATGGACATTCTAAAATGTTTTGCATATATGTACTAGAAATATTCGTATTTTTCAAAAAAAAATATACTAAAAAAATTCTGCATTTTTTTTTTCAATTATAGTATTAAAATTGAGTACATCATTATTTGAAACAAGGAATCTCTATGCAGCGCTATGTTCAACATACCAAATAAACATGTAATCAGATGTCTCCAAGCTTCAGCAAGTCTCCAAGTCCTTCACCTCACACCCCCCCAACCATCTTTGTACAACACATAGCAACTTCAACGTCATATACCCCAACGCATACCAACGTTGTGCTCTTTTAACCTCACGTACACTCACTCGTTGCTTCAACCTTTCCGAGAATTAATTAGTAAAGGTAAATTCAAATTAATTTTCATTAATGCCTTTTTGTAATTTAATAATACAATTCAAGAACACACTCTAATACCTACGCCTTCTCTCTCCTCTTTCGAAAACACAATTATCATAGTACATAGAATTCTTTTACACATCAAGGAAATTTGATGGGGTTTGATCAATAAGATTCGTTGGAATCCAGGTGAATGAACCAACTTGTCTTTAATATTATCATAAATTTTAAAGTAATATGGTATAATGATAGGTAATGATCATAGTGGAAAAGATAGAATCCGGTTAAGGGATTCGAGTTTTAAGAGTTTTGTGTAATTCAAATGTTGATGAAATTGCTAACAGGAAATGTTAGGGAAAAATATATGGTTCGTGAAATAAATATGATTAATTTTGATATGGAATACCTTATGGTTATTCGGTGGAAATTGATATGACAATTTCATTGATTATTATATTGTTGAATATATTGACGAATATATTGGTAATTTTATTTTGGTGATTATTTGAAATTGGTTGAACAGTGTTTGTGTTTGGCAGGATAGTATCATCTTTTATGTCAAGCGGGAAATCTGGATGACAGGATAGCTTGACCTCTGAGAGTAGAGACAATGATTCCCTTGGTAGGAAGTTAAGTCCAGATTTAGTCCATAAGGTGTCCTGACCATAGAGGATGAGGTTGTGCATCATGGTAGGTTTTGATGAGATTGGTTGAGCGGGGCTATAGGTGCTCCCCAATATTTTTGCATTGACAAGTACTAATTCTATTAGTTTAAATTGTTTGATTGAATTGCAACTCTCTGGTATATATCCTTCCTTGTGATTTGTGATTTATGCCTATGCTTTTATTTTCTTACTTTTGCATAGCGTATTTTATTAGGGCGGGAATTGGCTCGCTCACTAATATATTTATCTCACACTCGTTAATTTATTTTTTGAGATCAAGTAGTGGAAGAGGAGTATCCGCAAGAGGGCTAGAGTTATTGTTGGACTTTCTCATTGTTGGATGGGTCCTAAGTTACTAGTTATGGTTTATTTAAAATTAGAAAGGTATGTGGTTAACTAGGACATCTAGGGGATCTGAGGCGAATCAATTATTTTATTGGATAATATGTTTTATTTACAATGATTAATTATAATGATTATTTCTATTTATTTTATTATGAATTAAATTCCATTGCAGTGAGATAATACGTTATTTGAATATTGGTGTGTTATTATTTTCCTTTTAAATTCAAATATTATTTTTTTAATTGTAGGAGATTATGAAGAATTCGGGTAAGTTATCCTTTGCCCCTTGTGTGTATATGGTATACGGTCATAATAATTTATATTATTTACATTATAAATTAATATTTATTTTAACTAATATTTGATATTTAGTTGTATTTATATTTATTTTAATTAATGTTTATTTATATTTAATTAATATTTCCAAATTTCAGTCTTTATTATATATATATATATATATATATATATATATATATATATATATATCAAACTTTGAATTGTTTTGAAATCTAAGTTGTTTTGATGTATGGCTTCTTCACGATGCGTGATTAAAACATGTTTTAGATATGTTGAGTTAATACATGAATTTCTAATTATATTACATATATTTAATGATAAATAACAATGAAATTAGAAAAAAATGGATTAGATATAATGATATTAGATAGACTTACGGTGTCACGGGGTTTGTGTTACTGTGCCGATCACGTGTCAGTTTTAGGTCATGACATCTACACACGAGCTCTTTTATTGTAACACCCTGAAAAATAGCCATGTGACTAAACATATATATTGGGGTATACCTTAGTGGTAACCCATAATTTTCCTCAACAGCTCTAATATCCACAACTAAAAAAACGTAAATTTACAAAAAAAATAAATTTACATAATAATTTCTCTTAATTCCCATGATATCGCGAATTATATATATACAATTTATATGCAATGTTGATAACATGAATTTTCCATTTCTTTTATCCCTATTTTAGTCCTTTTTACCGCTTTAATTTTGCCAATTCTCTAATTTTATTATATTTTGAAATTTATTGGGTATAAATTAATTATAGAGCTAATATGTTTTAATTTAAAATTTTAAGAGCTTAATTGAGAAAAACCCAATTTAATTCATATTTTTATCTTACAGAAAAATAAATATTAGAGAATTCATTTGCTCAGAAGAACTCCAACAAGTGCACAAAACTATGCTTGCAAATAAAAAACAAGAAGATGCAAAAACTACAAGAACAGAGCTGCTGCTGTGAGGAATATATCTTGAACTCCTGACATGTAATCACCAATCTAACCGTTCAAAACCAAGAATCACATGTGCTGAACCTGCTATCCAAATTTGAGCAAGATCAAACGGTAAACGAATCTCTAGTCACAATTTTACGGTGACAGCAGGAATTAAATCATTGGAGAGAAAAGTGCTGAGTTGAATGCTGATATGGCACTTTTGGGTGATGAATATGCTGACTAGGGCATGGGGCTCACTTCAACTCCTTTTCAATGCCATGTAGTCAGAATTTAGTGGCAGAATTCTTACTTTTTATAGGTCAGAAAAGCATAGCTGAAATATTAATTATGTACCTCTATTTTCCATGTTCTCTGCCATACTTTTCTACTGTTGTTTGCTACCTTTCTGCTGTTGTTTTGCTGTCAAAGTGCTACCACATCATAGAAGAAGCATTCAAGGAGACATCTACGATAGAATATTCCTTTAGGCATGTGTTAGATCAATTTTATATTTGCAAAACTGAAATTTATTAAGGGAGCTAAGTCATTTTCGGATCTGAAGTTTTTCAGCAGTGTTTTCCTTTGTTCTTCACGGTTTTGGCTGTCATGGAGGGCTAAATACCTCTTGTAATCAGTCTTGGTCCAGATTGGAGTTGTAATATGAGTTCCTAAACTTTATAAGATAAGTTTTATTTACTTTATTCCAGTATTCATCTTATTCTTTAAGCCTCTGTTCTGTTATGTTTACGAATGTTTCTAATTAGAGTTTCATGAACTTGACAATTAGTTTTTATTGCTTCATATGAGGATTTATCTATCATGGCTGGTTGGAATGGTAGAAAGAGATGCAAATGGCATGTAACAAAGGTCTTCTTACATGATTTGATTATCTTTACTATGGTTACAATAATATATAGTTAGATAAAGTTTTCTTTGATTATGTTTTAGCGTAATCTAGACTAGAAGATTTTTTAGGCTTTTTAGTTAGAAATCAAATTATAAACGAAATAAAACTTAGCATCTGAATAGAACTAAGAAGATTACATCTCCAGGAAAGATTAAAACTGGTTACATATTCTATTTTGTTGAGGATCTATTTTGTTACTGTTTTATAGTCCAGTATTTATTCTTGAATTTAATTTCATTTCTGTCAAACAACCCCCCCCAATTGTGTGTTTTGTAACTAGTGTTTTAGTATTTGAATAATTAATTAGTGAATTAGAAACATGGCTCCAAGAGTGAAACGACCTGGGGAGATCACTATACCGCAAAATTGCCACAATTTTAATTCTGGGCGATTTGGCATCGTAGTGGCGCGAACCAAACGTAAATTGCATATAAATAGATAAATTTCTAAGCGTAATAGAACTTAGGTGGCCTATGAGATTACAAAGCATTACTAATGGCAGTGTTGTACGACTTGGACCAGGCTGGCTGGGTCGACCTGGGGCCTGGCCTGGTCTGGCTCAAAGGATTATACCAGCCTACACACGACCTACCCAAGACCCGGCCGAATGGTCAACTTGGTGACCCAGTGACCCGCGACCTGAATTTCCTTTTTTTTTTGGTTCAGCAGCACTTACTTTACCAATTGTCCAGCATTCATACACGACAGATTCCCTTCAAGCTTCATCCATCTAGCACGCCCTAGCCTTCTTCACTGTTACACACCACGGCCGACCTCTTGCTACAAAGAGTCAGAGACTCCTCTGATGGCAACCTTCCACGGCCAGGTTGTCTCTCACGAGTTCATCTCCTCTCCCTCTCTGATAACAACAGCAACACCTTCCCCACGGCCAGCCTTACACGGATCTCCTTCCACGGCCAAGAGAGGAACACAACTTACCCATGGCCAGGAGACAGAGCACAGAATATGAGTACGTAACTTGGATGATTTCTGAATGATTTTGCTGAATGATGAATGGATTAGGTACTTAATGCTTTTGCTGATAAAAAAATTAGACTGAGTTATGTACTGAGTGATTATGCTGATCAAAAAATTAGGTTGTACTAAATGATTTTGCTGAATAAAAAAATGACTGATAAAAAAATTGCTGATTTTGTTGAATGATGAATAGATTAGGTACTGAATGATTTTGCTGAATTTTTTCTGAATGGATCTGGCTGAAAGTAATTGATATTGATTGCTGGATAATCATTTTTTGAATAGATTAAGCTAAATACTGAATGATTTGGTCTGAATGCTAAATTATTTTTTGATTTTGATTAAGAAATTTTTTTGTTAATCTTAGATTGTCATAAATGTTGTCTAGGAATCCCACACAAAAGTAAGTTGAGTCTGTGCAAAAAGGTACATCAAGAGGAAAAACAGACATAGCATGGGGTCACTATAGAATTGCTGAAGGCATTGGTTCTAGGCGTCATTTAATATGTTTATATTGTAACAAGACTTTCAAGATGGTGGAATTAATTGATTTAAATTACATCTAATTGGAATAAAGGGGGATTGGGAGGCAAGTAAAAAAATTTTAGTAAATATTCATTTTCAAATACAAAGTAGTGTTAAAGAATTTACTCAAAAGAAAAGAAACCTTGCAGAAGAATATGAAGAAAGTAATCAATATTCTGATGAGAGCTTATTAGTGATGATGTTGTAGGATTAAATAATTCTCTTATTAGGCCTTCTAAGGCTAAGGGAAAAGAAAAAAAGAAAGAAAAGAAGTCTATAAACTCTTATTTTATGCCTAAAACAACTCCTAGAGCCCAACCCACCATTAAAAGTGTGTTGCATAGCAAAGAGACGAGAGAAAGGTGTGACATTGCTATTACTAAATGGATGTTTGATGCTAATTTTCCATTTAATGCCCAACCCACCTTTTAATATATGAATGATTATGTTTGGATGATTTTATTTATGACTTTATGAATTATTAAGAATATTTATGACTTTATGTTTGCATTATTATAGATATTTATAAATTATTATGGATATTTATGACTTTGAATTGTGAAATTTACATGTAAATTATTTATTTTACTTATTTTTAAAGATATATAGATATATATATATATAATTTTAATTTTTTTTAATGTATTTACTCGGGTTAACAATTGACTCGGTGACCCGGCAATTGAACCAGTGACTCGAACGCTTGTCTGAGTTAATGGTCGAGCTAGTTCTGACAATATTGACTAATGGCATAAAGCCCAAAATTTGGTTCATTAAGAACCCTTCATCAAAATGGTGTATATCTCCATAAGTTGTTAATCTCTAGCGATTTTCTCTTCTCCTTAGCTGCTATATCTAAAAAAGATAACTATAGAGAGTGCGAGTTTATCGAAACTCAGTGAGCATGTGACTATGTAATAAAACAAAGTACAAGTACAAATAATAGTCTCACTACCATAATTAGAGTGAACAACACTAACACATACAAGTACGAAATACTATATAAAAAACGTATTGTACCGTGCGACCATAACTTCAGGTCCCTACACGAATCCACATTCCCATAAAACGATTCATAAAACAATTCTCAAACACATAAAAGTATAATTAAACATCCACACCAAAATACATTATGCTACAAGCATATGCATTGTATTTCTACATCCTCCTGTACTTAACACATTAAGACTTAGTCTAGAATTTTCCCCTTGGACTTTTATTTCTCAATGAGTTTATTTTAGAGGTCCACCTCTTTGTTCCAACTCATTTTAGAGGTCCATCCCTCTGTTCTCACTCTTTGACGTTCACAAAAGTATTATCCACATCCTTAGATTACTAGTCGGTTCTCTCTTATGGTGTGAATATGCAAATAATAATATGCAATGCATTTCCCGCACTTACCTCATTGAGACTTTGTCTGAAATTTTTTCTTGGACTATAATTGCTCAATGAGTTTATTCAAGAGATCCACCCCTTTGTTCTCCCTCTCCGACGTTCTCCCTAAGAATAACCACATCCTTGAGTTACTAGTCAGTTTCCTCTTGTCGGTCTACATTCTCACATAGTTCTTCTCTTTTTCTCTTTTCCTTTGTTTATGAAATGTATTCACACAAACACCAAGTGCATTCACATAAACACCACATACCACATCAATTCACCACTTTAAGTACAAGTAAACATTAAACTCTCAATCTCACAAAGTAACTCCCACAATTATTCAAAGAAATCCCCTTAATCTAGTTAATACCACTAACTAGGGAATTTCATTGATTTATTTTCATAAAAAAACTTAAATGGCAAGGTAACCCACTCACTTCGATGCCATCAAAGATTTACCGTGGAGGAAATCCGAGAAGCATGGCCAATGAATCCCCTGAAACTACTTGAAACCAAATCCAACAACTAAGCAATAGAATCTCCTTTTTTCCCATTTCCCCCTCTCTATCCAACACGGGGCGCCAGAAGCTTCCAAGAATCTACCCACTTGGCCCTTGGGCGCTAGAACTTCTATTCCATACACAAACCAAGCGCAAGGTCTTAGAACTTCCATGGCAGCCACAATTTTGAGCTCCAAACCCACCAAAAATTCCACTTTTTCATCCCTTTCCTTTCTCCTTCGATTCTTGCTGTCATATAGGTTTTCAAGAGTGAATTATGGTGATCAAAACCCCTCCAACAAACAAGAATAAAAATAATTCCATGGGTTTATTGAAAATTCACCATATCTCTTTAAAATACACTTTCACCTTATCCTTCCATGAAACCACTTCTATTCTTCCAAATTAGTTGTATTTCACCATTTCTAGGCAAAAACAATAGAAATAAGCAAAGGAACCAATTTTATAGCACCTTCAACCCAAAAACCCATTTTCTTCAATACAGGCATCAATGGTGGAAATAGAAGAAAAAGAGCAAGAAGAAGCTTACCTCAAGCTCTAGCAAGTCCAAAGAACTGTAAAGCAACCCAAAAACAAAGATCCACCGTAAGAAATGAAAGATCAAGGTTGGAAGAGTTAAGAAAACTGAACTTTCTCCTCCAAGTTCTCAAGCCTCCTCTGTGTGAAATGAAGAAGAAAAGAAGAGAGAAAAGAGAGAGGAGGGACTTAAAGGGTACTCATACCCAAATACCCCAAACTCGAGTGATCCCGATATAATTATTTCTCAATAATTATATTAATTTCACTTAATTTCCTCTTTTTATTGTCTTTCCTCAAATATCAAAAGTAACACCCGAAATAAAATACTCATTCTAGTTATTTATGTTTATCTCAATTTTCATAAATAATATTCAAAAAAATAAAGTAAATATGAAAATTAAAATGATAAATTAATTCCATTATTTTTAATGCATTAAAAATAATGTCACTAAAATAACACTATAAAATAATGCTATTAAAATAATAGAAATTTTTATTATAAAAACAGTAATACCGCCAATCACATGATCACAAAATTGGTAGGTATTACATTTTTCCCTTTAATAGAATTCGGTCCCCCCGAATTCAAAAACTTGCCACAAGACTTGTAAGGCGTCGTTTCAACAAACAAGGGGTGACATCTCTAAGTTCCCACCAAAGACTAACACATGTACCACCATATCTGTAACTCATATTCCCCATCCACATCGGTCCACGTTTCTCCGATAACCTACTCAAGAGTTACGTTTATGAGGGTCAATGTTCCCCAAGGCTTGATCGATGTGGGTCTATATTCTCACAGATCTATTACCGAGATACCACTCCCCAGATTTACGTTTCCATAAACCAATTCGTGGATCCTATATGGACTGACCCTGACATAAAGCTCCCATTTCGAGTTCTTTAATTTCAGAATGCAAACTAAAGTCCCCAGTCTGATGTAACAGACACAGTAGAGCTCCACAATCTCCCTTACATAATATAGTGCAAATCTCATCGTAACAACTTCTATAGGGACATACCACTATAGGGATCAGGGTAACTTAGCACAGAATCCTGAAACTTCGTCTTAATCCTAGTGAGCAGCCAATGATGTAAACACTTATTACACATAAGTTCCTCTATCTCTTAAAAGCATATGCCCTCAAGGTAACTATCCCGCACGATATTCGATTACCCCAGAAGCATACACACGACATGATATCTCGCTCATGGCTCACGCATAGCGTATTTTTATACAATTGTATACTACCTCTCATTCATTAGCCTTATCAATCCCACACTTTACATTACACATACCACAAACACAAACCACACGCATATCTCACAATAATATAAAAAATTTGTACCTCGTTCGAAGGCGTCATTCTACCCATAGGTGATATCCCTCTCATAGGTGATGTCCCGCCCGTAGATGTCATCCCATGATTGGCAGGTCATCCCTTGGGAGTCAATCTCAACCCGGGCTTCCATATTGCCATTACATCCACAGTCATAACACAAGAATAAATTATTCGAACCATAACCTATGCTATCACATACACAAATCCATATTCATATATCACACAAACAATTTTCCCTATAGATTTACTATCCCATGGAATCTCTACTCAAGAGTCCTGTTATGTGAATCTACATTCTCACGAACTAAATATCTCCATAAGGATTTCCCTATGAAGGTATATATCCTTATATTCCTATTCCTCAACCCTTTTAATTCTTAGGTACATCCCTCTTGGTCCCAGCCTTTGTGCCCTACATAGGAGTATACTTGAGCAATTCCCATAATAATAACCAATAACCATCTAACCAACACAAACCCTTCAAGAGGTTGGTATCGATTTTCATCCTTTCTTAGATGCTAGTACCTGACTTTCCACAATGTCAAGTAGCTATAATCACTGGGATGCCTATCATGGAAAACCAGTTTATGAGATGAATCTCTCAACTGACTTCTAGTACAAACCACTACTATGAGTCTCACCGGACTTATGTGTGTACTAAGGTTGTCTCAACTCTCAGTCCATTGGGTCATGTCCGTGACCAACAACAGGTCATGCCTGCAACCATAACACAATAACCTACAAGTGAAGGCCTTAACCCTACTCATATTATCTAAACTAGGCCCACTAAAGCCCATAACACACTTTCCCAACGCATACTTACTTTAACCACTAATTCTAGTAGGATTCCTTCTTCAAGAACTAGGAGCCCAAGGAGATCATCCTCTCCCAAATTTGGGGTCTTTACGTAATTACACGTATACCTACACTCTATACATGCTCACACGTGAGTAACTACACTTCGACACCCATCCTCAACCCAACCCTTATACCACCCAGGTTCTCCTTCTAACATCAAAGGGTCTAGGTTAGACCTAAACTCACCCCAGACCAGGTTCATGGTACCATTTCTTTACCCTCAATATAGAACACCCTCGATACTCACTTTATCAATATATAAAGATCCTCGACCACCTTCAGTCATACGTAACTTACTAAGCGTGTTACATATTCACTTCTATGTACACATTATTGTATTATAGGCCCCTTTTTTTATATATATAAAAAGGGAGGCTAAACCTCCCGTTAACCTCCTGCATCACGCTATCACCACCACACTTACTCAACTCTGATGGCACCCATGCCAGATACCTACTCGTACTATACTCAAACCATTCCCAAGTCATGAGATATCTACATACTCATCGTGATAGAAACTCTTGTAAACTACCTCTTACCTCATCCAACTTTCTCGGTGTAAGGACTTTATGCATCCTCACACCCCACACCTACTGCATCCTTACTCAAACGACTATTGAGAACTAGTCTCACAAGTCTTTACCCCCCAGGTGAATCTCTTCTTCCTAAGTACACTCATCACACGAAACCATTACTGACAAACCTTAACTGAATGGGTGCAACATAGACAAGTTGCCCCAAAAGAACTGACAGTTTTCTCGAGCCTCCTTCACACCAAGTTTTACCTCACTGTGGTGTCTCTTCCAAGAGAACCACATCATCTGCCTTGGTTCCCTCAACTATGTCTTACTATGCCAATGTCAGCTGAAAAACGAGATCGAGTATACACTCTAACTTGCATTTGTATAATCGCCCATATCCTAGCCATCAGCCTACTCCTCACGAAAATCCTTTCATCAAGAGTACATGACTATGCACGGCCCTTCTAAGACACCGCTAATACCTTGAAAAATGGATTGTACACCAATCTACAAAGGTATTGATTTATAAACACCCAAACTCTTCGCTCCACTTAACCAATTGTTCAAGCCACAAAGAATGCCTATACCTCCCGTAGGTAAGCATTTCCTACCCACAACAAAATGTTATATACGTATATATAATGTATTTAGATTATTCTTATGCTATGACCTCTTTCCCTTAATTCTTCCTAAACTTCCATGTTCCATAATTCATTAAAATACATTAATGAAAATTTCCCCAAGATACAGGTATAGGCTCCCCCCTTAAATTACAAATACTAGCAAGTTTTTCTTAAACTTGCAAAAATATATACAAATATATATATATATATATACATCCATTATGCGCTAGTAAAAAAAACTTATAATACTTTTTCAAAATACTAACCGATGCCCCATTTTCACCCTTACCACTTACAACCCAAGGTTTGTTCATTACAAACCAAGTATAGATACATGTATGAATATATACATATATTCCAGTAAACAATCAAGCTTACATACTACAACATACCAAATAAAAAAAATTATCACAGATTATTACACACCACATGGAAAACCCGTGTTTCCACAATACACATTCACACACGCACTCACATCCTCATCTAACAATTTACAACCACTTCATCGATAATGTAACAAAGCTACATCTAAGCAAGCTCGTGAGCTCCTAGTGCTTTGAGGATTTCTCCTCTATTTAGAGCCAAAAACCTGCACTTAAGAACAAACACTTCTTATGTTAATAAAATAACTTCTGACTAACTCCACCAAGGAGTAACTCATAAAAGAGACACACAACATCCTATAATGTCTTTCATGGAACCTAAACTCGTGGTCATGCTGCATAGTTCACAACAATAGGAAAGGACCCATAAAGAACACCAAGCTCTGTAATCTATAGGAGACCTAAATACAAACTTTACCTCGAATGCCATTCTATAACATTTTGAAAAATGGCACAAGACTTAACATACATTTTGGGGTATACCTTAGTGGTAGCCCATAATTTTTCTAAACAATCTTAATATACAAAACTAAGAAAGCATAAATTTACAAAAAAATAAATAAATTTACATAATAATTTCTCTTAATTCCCATGACATCGAGAATTATATATATATATATATATATGCAATTTATATGCAATGTAAATTGCATCTAAATAGATAAATTCCTAAGTACAGCAGGAGCTAGGTAGCGTATGAGATTACAAAGCATTACTAATGGTATAAAGACCAAAATTTTGTTCATTGAGTACCCTTCATCAAAATGGTGTACATCTCCATAAGCCGCTATCTCTAGCTATTTTACATCCTCCTCAACTGCTATATCTAAAAAAAATAACTACAGAGAGTGTGAGTTTGTTGAAACTTAGTGAGCATGTGACTGTGCAATAAAATAAAGTACAAATACAAATACCAGCCTCACTACCATAACTAAAGTGAACAACACTAACACGTATAAGTACGAAAGAATAAATATATATATAAAGTGTTGCCACCGTAACCTGCGGTCCTTATACTAATCCATATTCCCATAAAATAATTCGTAAAACAATCATCAAATACATAAAGCATAATTAAATATCCACACTGAAATACATTATGCTACAAACATATATTATGTTCCATATCCTCTCGCACTTATCATATTGAGACTTATTCTAGAATTCTCCCTTGGACTTTAGTTTAGAATTCTCCCTTGGACTATTATTTCTCAATGGGTTTATTTCAGAGGTCCACTCCTTTGTTCTCACTCATTTAAGAGGTCCACTCCTCTATTCCCACTCTCCTACACTCACCATAGGAATATCCACATTCTTGGGTTATTAACTGGTTACCTCTCATGGTATGAATATGCAAACAATAATATGCGATGCATTTCTTGCACTTACCTCATTGAGACTCTATCCAGAATTGTTCATCAGACTATAATTGCTTAACGAGTTTATTCTAGAGTCCCCATTCTCTAACGTTCTCCCCAAGAATAACCACATCCTTGGGTTACTAGCTGGTTCGCTCTCGTGGGTCTACATTCCCACATAGTTCTTTTCTTTTTCTCTTTTCATTTGTTTATGAAATGTATTCACACAAACACTAAGTGTATTCATGAAAACACCACATAGCACATACCACATCAACTAACCACTTTAAGTACAAGTAAACATTAAACTCCTAATCTCACAAAGTAAATCCCACAATCATTTAAAGAAATCCCCCTAATCTAGTTAATACCACTAACTAAGAAATTTCATTGATTTATTTCCAACTATGGTGTGAATGAGATTCATATATTAAACTTGGCCAATTTTAATAAAAAGCTTAAATGGCAAGGTGACACACTCACCTCGATGCCATCAAAGATTTAGCATGGAGGAAATCTGAGAAGCATGGTCAACAAATCCCTCGAAACTACCCGAAACCAAATCTAACAACTAAGCAACAAAATCTCCCTTTTTCTCGTTTTCCCCTCGCTGTCTAGCATAGGGCACCTAGGCGCCCTAGAGCCTTTCCAAGAGGCTCTCGACCTCTGTCCAGATGGTGCCTGGGCGCCAGAACTTATATTCCTTACACAAACGCTGGTGCCTGGGTGCCAGGTCCTGGAACTTCCACGGCAGCCACGATTTTGAGCTCCAACCCACCAAAAATTCCACTTTTTCATCCCTTTCCTTTCCCCTTTGCTTCTTGCTTTCATATGGGGTTTCAAGAGTAAGCTATGGTGATCAAAAGCCCTCTAACAAACAAGAAAAAAAATGATCCCATGAGTATATTGAAAATTCACCATATCTCTTTAAAATACACTTTCACCTTATCCTTCTATGAAACCACTTCTATTCTTCTAAATTAGTTGTATTTCACCATTTCCAAGCAAAAACCAAAAGAAAGAAGCAAAGGAACCAATTTTACAGCACTGTCAACCCAAAAACCCATTTTCTTCAATATGGGCATCAATGAAGGAAATGGAAGAAAAAGAAGAAGAAGAAGCTGACCTCAAGCTCCAGCAAGTCCAAAGAACCGTTAGCAACCCAAAAACAAAGATCCACCAGAAGAAATGAAAGATCAAGGTTGGAGGTGTTGAGAAAACTCAACTTTCTCCTCAGAGCTCTCAAGTCTCCTCTGTGTGAAATAAAGAAGAAAAGAAGCGAGAAAAGAGAGAGATGAGGGACTTAAAGGGTGGTGGGTCACTTGGTGACCCACAGGTATCCATACCCATATACCCTAAACTTGAGTGATCATGATATAATTATTTCTCAATAATTAATTATATTAATTCTAATTAATTTTCTCTTTCTCTTGTCTTTACTCAAATCTTAAAAGTACCACCTGAAATAAAATACCAGTGTAGTTATTTATGTCAATTTTCATAAATAATATTTCAAAAGAATAAAGTAAATATGGAAATTAAAACAATAAATTAATCCCATTATTTTTAATGCATTACAAATAATGTTACTAAAATAACGCTATATAATAATGTTATTAAAATAATGAAAATTTTTATTATAAAAACTGTAATACCGCCAATCACGTGATTACAAAATTGGCAGGTATTACATTTATCTACCATGTAATATGAGTTAATATGTATTGAATATATAGGAAAGAGAGCTAAGTCAGATTTATGAGTGGAAAGAGAATAAAGAGAATATGTAATGGTATTGGGCTTAATGTTCTGAAATATATTTTGGGCCCAGATCTAAATATTGTCCATTGTCAAAAACTTGGGCTAAGCTTTAAAAATATTTTACTCCAACATTTACTAACATGATGTTCATAATTTCTTTTAAAGTTTTATGTTTCCTTTCTACTACTCCATTAGATTTAGGTGAATATGGAGAAGTAATTTCATGAATTATTCCTTCATTTTCACAATAGTCATTAAATATTATATATTCACCTCCTCTATCTGATCTAATTATTTTAATTCTTTTATTTAACAGATTTTCTACCTCAGCTTTATATTTGAGGAAAGAATTAAAAACTTCATCTTTATTTCTAAGTAGATATACTTTAGTATACCTAGAAAAATCATCTAAAACGTCACATAGTATTTTTTACCTCTTTTAGTCATGGTTTGTTTTAAGTCTCCTAAGTCAGTATGAATTAAACTTAACAACTATGTTTCTCATTGTATATTATGATAAGACTTTCTTGTTAATTTTGATTCAACGCCTGTTTCACATTTATTCAGATTCATGTTGTTAAAACCAAAAATCAAACCAGTTTCAAGCATTTTCTTAATCTATGAAATACTAACATGTCCTAGTCTAGCATGCCATAAATCAACAGAATCAACTAAGTAAGTAGAAGATGAAGTCTTTTTATTAGCAACATTAAGGACATTCAGTATAAAGAGACCTTGATTAGCCTTTGCCCATAAAAATATTGTTCTTTGTCATTATTATCTTGTCAAATTCAAATGACACTTTAACCCCAACTTTTCCTAACAGAGCTACAGAAATCAAATTAGCTCTAATGTTAGGCACATGTAGTACATCATTCAGTGCCAAGATCTTGCTAGATGTGAGCTTAAGAATTTTTCCTTTTCCAAGAATGTTGGTGGTGCTAGAATCACTAAGATATATGTGTTCTTCTCCATCCTTAACTGGAGTGTAGGATGTAAAGGCATCTTTATTTGCACAAATATGCTTGGTAACCCCAGCCCAGAGTCTACCACCCATTTTTTCACATTGGCAATAAGAACAGCCTCATAAATCACAGCAGCGACTATATCATCTCCTTTAATAGAAATTGTACTTAGCTTAGAATGATTGTCATTTCTTGCTCTTTTTCTACAATGCACTACATTATGTACCAGTTTTCCATACACATAACAATTTTCCTTTTTCTTGAAAGTGTGGTTAGATTCTCTAAGTTTGTAATTAGATTTCTTATTTTTATTTTTGTTTTCACAACTAGATATACCTTGCACCATATTAGCTTTTGACGTCATTTCTTTAACACTCGCCATCTTGGACTTTGTTTTGTTAGTGTCCTCAATTATAATGTATGTAATTAGCTCTGAGAGTACTAGTTGTTTGTGTTTATGTTTGAGTTATTGCTTGTAGTCTTTCCAAGATTTTGGCAGTTCTTAATCAAGACTTTAGCAACAACTCATCTGGCAAGTTGATTTTCTCAGCATGGAGATCCTCTAACAGCTTATGGTATTCGTTAATTTAGACACTGATGTCTTTGTCGTTCGTCATTTCCCATTAGTAAAAATTACTGATAACAAACTTCTGTTTCCCAGCATCCTCCATAGTATATTTGAGAATCATCAATTCCCAAATTTTATTTGCCTCCTTGTAGGTACAGTAGACATAAAAAAGGTTATTAGATAATGTACTAATAATGGTGTATCTACATACCTTATTAGCATAATTCCAACTATCAAATTTGATTTGATCATCAATGGACAAAAATTTTGTTTCTGTCAGCACGGTTTTAGGACCCGAACTCGACTTGACTGGGTGACCCAGGGTCTGGACCGATCCTAGTCAAGCTTTTAGACTGGTTTGTCATCGACCCTGCCTACCCGATCAGGTCTTGGCCGACCCAGGTGACCCGTTTCTTCTTTTTTAAAAAAAAAATTTAACTATGAATTATTATGACTTTATAAATTATTGTGGATAATTATGAATTATTATGGATGTTTAAGACTTTAATGTATGAATTATTATATTTGGATGATATTATGTATGACTTTATGAATTATTATGAATATTTATGACTTTCTGTTTGAATTGTTATGGATATTTATGACTTTAAAGTGTGAAATTTGTATGTACATTATTTATTTTACTTGTTTTTGAATTTATTTGTAAATATTATTTACAAGGGTCAACAATTGACCTAGTGACTCGGCAGTTGAACTAGTGATCTGGTGACTTGAAGGCCAACCCGGGTTAATGACCAAGCCAGTTCCAAAAACATTGGCTGCAACAACTCCATGCATGTCCAGAATTGTGTGAACAAGTTCTTGCCATCTCTGGAAGTTTTGATAGTTGAACACTTCAATTTTTCATATATCCAGGAAGAGCTTGGAGAACATTACAAGAGGTGTGATGGACATAGGGACAACAGCAGCATTGGCTTGAGCAGTAGGGACAACAGTGGTCTAAGTAGCAGGGATAGCAACAATGTTGGTCTCCATAATTTCCTTTAGATTGTTGAAAATGCATAGTCACTAACATAGTCTGAGTCGCGTTTCAAAAGACACTATCCTAAAGAAAATTATTTCACATCTATAGAACTTCCTCCTAAGATTAAATAGATTCCTCTGAGGTTTACTCAAGAACCAGAATAGCAAGAATAAAACTTAGTAACCCAGAGAACAGAGAAGAAACGTAGGAGAGAAGTAGAAAGAGTAGATTGGTGTGTGTGAAATATGAGGGGGGAGGTGTGTCTTTTATAGGTGCAAATCTGCAACAGAGGCAGACATGGATTAAAGTTGTTTAAAAGAAAATTAAAGGGCTATTATGAATTTTTAAAACAAATTAAGTAGTTAAATTAAAATTATCAGCCTTTTGATTTTCTAATGTTTGACCAAATAAATTTTGCAATTGCCATTTTTTGCCTATGTTCAGGTAAGCACAACAAATAAAATAAATTAAAATTACTTTATTTTTAGAAAGAGTAAAATCAGGTTCAATCGACTTTATCATGCGCGTAATGGGACAAATAGCTGATTTGCACTACACTAGCTCAAGATTGTGAGCGGGTGTGCCCACCTCTTCCCTTAGTTCTTTATAAGCCACTAACACATGTTAGTATATAAAGTCTCGTCCCCTGATAGGCTCAATGTATGCTCTTCTATGTGATTCTTTAGGTTAATATTATTGTTATTTTCAGTTTATCTATCAAGATCCTATTTACAATCAAATCATGATCAAAATAAATAATTGGTGATTTTCGCATTTAAGATTGATCATGAATTTGGTAGTATGTGGTTATAAATTATGTCTTGCTTTCAATTGGTGTCAAAACCACAAATTAACTTCTTCTACATTTGTAAATTTTTTGAGCTCAAGAGAAACACCATCTCCATTGTTATTTTATTGATTTTGCAATTTGGATCTGTTGTTAAATTAACATAGCAAAGTATTCCTAGCTAACAAAGCTAAATTCGTAATTATTCAATTGAACTAGCCTAAGCAAGAGATTGAATAATCTAATTGTTTCATTGCCTTTGAGTTATGTAATGGAAATGTATAATTGAGTTCCTGAATAAATCTCACGTGGGGTTTGTTGGCCGAGGTTGGATTCTTCTCATACTTAATGCTTTTAATAAATCGAATTCCACATATGTTGGAATTATTTATCAAATAGAGATTAAATGTACTACTTGACTCATTTAACCTACAATCTAAGGAAGAATTGGCCTGAAGAGCGTGTTTGAAGTCTATAACTAATATGTGGAACAATATTATTGAGTTATCTTTGCATCTATGATCAATTCCCAAAACCTTACACTAAGGCCATGTTTGGTATATATTATGACTTTTGAGGGAAAAAGTGTAATATTCGCGGTTCTCGGGTGTTAGTTTAATTGAATTTTAATGGGTATTCGGATATGGAAAATTTTTTTTTTCAGTTGATTAGTAAAGGAATGTGAGGTCAGAGGTGGCATCTTGAGTAAATTAACGAGTGACGGAGGATTGAGGAAGTGTACACATGACACCAAGGGAGTTAAATGATTATTAAGTCCAAGAAATGACTAAAGTGTAATAAGGATAAATATGGGGTACCTTTTAGTAAGATGGGAAGTTAGTGATGGGATGTTTGTGTGGTGCCTAAAGTGTGATAAATACCCGAGTTAAAAAAATTACAAAACTGCCATTATTAACATTGGCTGGGGATTGACTGGAGTGCAAAATAATAATTTCATCATAAGGGTATATAATATATATATATATATATATATAAAATTACAAAACTGCCATTATTAACATTGACTGGGGATTGACTGGAGTGCAAAATAATAATTTCATCATAAGGGTATATATATATATATATATATTATATGGGGCCATACTCCTTCACTCTCATTTCTCTGCTTCACCCTCACATGCCTCTCATCTCTCTCATTTCTCTCTACCCCACAATCAATTCTCTCCACACCCTAGCTTCCAGCAACTATTCTCCGACAACGGTGTGGGTTTCCGGTGACCAACCATCACCAACAAAGGCAAAGAATAGAGGTAAACATCCCAATTTCCCAATTTCCTTCATATTTTCAAATTTATGGAGAATTGAGTGGAAAGTGAGTTGATTTGTAAGATTTAGAGCTTGGATAATGTTTAGAAACTATCTTTGATGTTCAATAATGAAATTAGAACCAAGAATTTAGGATTTAAGCATGGTTAAAATGGATTTGGAGAGAGAGGGATGAACAAGAAAGGAAGTTAGGGTTTTTAACTGAAAACTTATGATTCAAGCTTGAATACTTGATGTTAACTTGAGATTTTAGTATCAAAATTTCCACTAAACATACATAATAAAAACCTATGGAAGAAATCAAGAGAAATGGTTGAGATTTGGGTGAATTTGGGCTAGAACCGAGGCTCTGTTGTGTTTGTGCAGTTTGTGGTGCCTTGGCATGGGAAGTGTGGTTGGCGCCCAAGGCGCCACCACCTGAAGCATACATATGGGAAAATGGCATGTGGGGCTTGCATGGTTGGGTTGTAGTGCCTAGGTGCCACAACTTGGGCAAGGGTGTTTTTCATGGAATTTTGTATTGAAATGATGTTCTGTTATCCCGTAGGTTTTGTGTCAGCTTGACACTCAGTCAAGACTCCCTTAGAAGGCCGAGAAGTGCTCCAATACCCACCCATGAGGCTTGCTAGCATGTGGTCTATAAGATCTATGGGTCCCCATGATGTATTTGCTTCAGAAACCTAGTAAGCTTGGTGGCACATTGTCCATGAGGCCTATGGAGCCCAATGGCATGTTTAAAGGTGTAATGTTATGAATTGTAATATTAGCTATTACATATAGTATGATTGGTAATAATTAAACGTTACGCGAAATAAACAATAATGTATGTATGTATGTATAAATACATAGGTGGGTTATAAGGTAAGGGTTGTCATGACCGTCTGAGATGCAATGTTTGGATGATATTGTAGGAGAATAAATGCATGTTTGAATGAATTCAATGTTAACCTTGAATGATGATATATGTGATTCAAGGTGTTTGCTTGTTTAAGTATAGTAGTTCTTGTTGAGAGATTTTATTGAATACAGTAAAAAAGGGCCTTCAGATAGGCAGTGATAAAGTCAAAAACTTTATCTCCCGAGACATCATCAAAATGATAAGAGTAAGAGATCAGAGTAACCTGTACTTAGCGTCTCCCCGTGATAATATAAAGGAGAGCCATTTACAAGTAGTCTATAGGTGAACAAAGTTGATTCTTACTAAGTATCATATATACTCATGTTTCTTCCCTTTTGTTTTATATCAGGTTCTGGTATCGACCTACTCAAGGAGTATGTTAGTGTGTGTCTCAGATTCTAAGTGAAACATTTGGATTAGTCATCTTCTTCCTTTTCTGGTTGGTTCTAGTATGCTCTGTAGTTACGTGAGACACCTAAGTCCGGTTTTATCTTAATTATTTGTAAATATTCTGGTTTAGTAATTTGTTTGAATATAGTAATAGTCTCTAATAGACTCATGGTCTTGGGACAGCATATCCATAGTTACCATGTCCACATGCTTAAATTTATTTTTTGTGACTTCGACTCCTATCAAATATATAATATATAACTTAAATTAATTCAAACTTGTTACTTGGACTTTCATTTTACATACATTCTTTCTTGTCCTACATGAGACTTTTATTTCACATATTATTACACTATACAACAGATAATATAAACCTAGCCAAGCATATTATTTACATATACTAGGAATTTGTGATAAGCATTTTTGTTTTTTCAACCGAAGGTGACGTACTATTAGCAACACTCACACATATACACATATACATACATACATACATATATACATATATATATATATATATGTTTCATGTGAGTAGCTACATAATGAAGCAAGCATTAACATTATCGTCATTGAACATGTTGCTAACTTTGTCGTCTCCACGCAGAGAGATGGGAATGGTGCCATGCCTGTGGGTGAGATTGTAGCCATGTCTATAATAATTGTAGCTCTGTCTGAAGTCAGCGGTTGTGTCTTTGAAGTAATCGGTGGAGGATGTGAAGTACAATGGAGGGTTGGGGTAGGGCCAAAACTCAGCCTTCTTTCCTGCCCTCCTCACCGCCTTAAGCACCTTGTTCTGATCAACGTACCCAACCACTGTCACCTTCTCCATCTCTAATTCTACCTCCACCGAATCAATTCCTATATATTATATCACATTTCAAATTCTACAATCTTATATATCTAGTTTACATATATATATATATATATATATATATATATAAAGAGAGAGAGAGAGAGTAAATTATAATCCACTTTCCTTATCCCTTCTATTTTTAAAGTATACACACCTCTCTCATATATACAATTATCAAATTGTTACACTTTACTCTAATTTGATATTTTTATATCTAGTAATCCAATACTACATAGTAAAAATGAAAAGCTGATTCTCTCATATACTTGAAAAGCATATGAGGCTCTTGCTCCAACGTGGACTATTAAATATGTATATAACGATATGTGTTTTTCTTCTATTTTTTATTTTTTTAATTTTTAAAATTGTATTAGACATTTATCAATTTGATGATTATTGATCAAGATCGGATAATTAGTGAAATTTTAAAAAAAATACAAAAAAATATAGACTATTAGATGCGACGTATTCAATTGTCCATGTTGAAGTAAGAGCCTCTTATGCTTTTCAAACATATGAGGGAATCTGCTTCCATAAAAATGAGATACCACAAAATGTAAAAAATGATGTTCTTAGGTTAATAGAAGATATTAATTTTAGTCAAAACATATGTAGCATTAGCTTATTGATTGTCAAATAAAAATATGTCGTAATGGATCTCTTTGAGCAAAAAATATAAAATTGAACTAAAGTATAATATGTTTTATAGTTATAAGGAAAGGACTGGGGGAGAAAAAATGTATTTTTAAAACTTATAGGGGATGGGAGCGTAATTTACTCATAAGTATGTACACAACAAATTTGGATTGTCTACAATTGGAAACAAAATTGGACATTACAATCTTAAAATTGTGGCAATTTGTTTTGGATCAAACAGTCAACTTATAATTATTCTGTCAATTGTGACAGTCTAATCCAAAATAGATGGATATGATTTTGAGACTGCAGAGCTCAACTTTGATGCTAATTGCAAACAACTCGAATGTATACACAACATATTAAATTTTTTTCTTGTGTGACAAATAGGAATAAGGGACTTTTCAACAAATTCCAAAGATCGCTATTAGTGATATCAAAACTGGCCATGACCCATGACTTACAATTAGTCGAGCTTGAGCGTAAAGTATTTGGTCTAATTTATTTGGCTCAAGGGCCAAATGGGTTGAGAAAGTCGCCTGCAAGCCAACCCTCTTGTTTAACAAAATTTAATTTATTATATATAAAATTTAATTTTATTATATTTCATTTTTCATAATGTTATATTTAATAAATGTAACAAAATTTAGGTATAAAATTTTTGTAATATTTTAAATGAATATAGAAATATCAAATTTACATATAATATAATTGATTTAAAAAATATTAAAGTTCTTGATAATTAAATGAAATTAATTAACTTATATGACATGACGCAATTTATATTAAGTAATTTGAGTGTATTAGTTTCAATCTTATACATCTTAAATGTCAAGATAATACATAACTAGTTATGTCGTCAAAATTTAACCATATATTAACTTAAGTTTAACGAAGTGGATTAAATTAAAACATTTTAAAACTAAAAAGACCTAATTACATATTTTTAAATTATAAGAACCCAATTGAAAATTGATTAAAACTGTTGAGATTGAAAAAACAATTTAACCATAGTTAATCGCCCCTAAAAAACATAATATATTAATCTATAATCAAAATATTTGCAATCACATTTTACTGCAAGTGAATAATAAACAATATATATAAAGCACAGATAATAAATCAATGTTGTTTTTTTAACAGAAATATATAAATTAAGCAGTAAAGACTAAGTTAAAATTTTTTTGAACTGTTCGGACCTGTTTACAAATTTTTGAAATGAAACCAAATTAAAAATTGAATAAAATTTTAGGACTAAAATATCAATTTGACCCAAAAATTACCTTTGAGCTTGTAAATGGCGGCTTTTACGACTCTTTCGCAACCAGTGCAGCACATCCTTACTTTAAGCTCAACTGTCTGAAATCAAAACAATTTTCGCAGATGTCGTTTAAGATACTACGCAATATAAGCATCGATTGGATCTAATATTAAAGTTATTGATAACTTATGCCAATCGTCTGATCTTGTCATTAATATTCCGTACTACTATTTGATCATCGTCTAATAATTGGTGATAAAATTTCTCTTTAAAGTAATTCATTACTTGTCGTCAATCAGTGATTAGATGGATGGCATGAGATGTCAGTTGGCTCCAATCTGATAATTTTAGTACTGAAGCCAACCGGTGCTTACACAATATGCATTAAGGTTCTTCCTAACTAAAGTTTTTTAATTGAAGATGGAATAGAATATATGCAAACAAAAACTAATAAAAAGTATTCCAGTTTTTGAAAAAACAAACAAAAAAGTTGGCATACAATTTTTAATTAGTTTTATTTTCATATAATCATATATTCTGTTCCATAATTTCTATCTTCAAATAAAAAACCAGCATACATATACATGATGCACTACTTTTATTTTCCTAACTATTGTTCCCTTTAATTGTTTTTTTTTCTTTTTATATTCCATGTTTATCAAAATGATTCACCTTTGAGTTTTTTCATTTTTACCTTTTTAACTTTTTTTTTCTTTGGTAATAAAACACTCCTTAACTGATGTTTCAAAGTACTCCAGGCAGGAGATGAATCATGTACAGGTTTGATCAAAAATCTCATTCACACGCATGAATAAGACTCCAATTTCTTAGTTTCATTCCAGAAAACATATTATATATACCAAAGGAAAAAACCTACTGATGATCTGAGATGAGGAGAAATGTCACGGACTTGTACTTGCGATCCATAAGGCAATACTGAAGTAAACAGAGGACGATAAATTTTTGAGAAAGGAGAAATATATAAATTGGTCCATGAATGATATATTGTTTATTATTTAGAACATATTAGTCCTTACATATTTTTGAAAGACTAACTTAACAACAGTGATAACAAATTCTTATAAAGTTGAATTTTTGAGGACTAAACAGTTAATTTATAAGTTTTTGAAGGAGTAAATTGATGATATAGTAAAAAGCAAGTGATATATGAAAATTAAGCGAACCTGGAGGGTAAGGGGTCGACCCTTGGGCATTTTGAAGCTCTTGTGATGATGTTGTAGATTTCGGAAACCAAAGGACCAAAACGTTTTTTCCAGTAAAGTAGCCATCGCATAAATAGGTGGTTGTATATATACACACAAATATATAGTTTGTAAAGGAAGCAAGATCAATCCATGAAGAACCCAACAACGGAAGATATTCTCTGGCGGCAAATTGGCATCGCTTCCTCCACACAAATTTCTCCCTATATATTTTTAATTAAAACCATCGGTGTCTAAAAATTAACTGACATTTAATTAATATGGTCTAAGTCGGGTTAAATTATAAAGATATAAAATTCTCTTAAAGTAAAGTTTTTTTTATTTATTAAAGATAAAATCTCTAAATTTTGATCTAGGTTTTAACTGACTTTATTTTATGTCAATTATATTTCAAATCTTTTTAATAAATTTCAATTATGTCTTTGAACCTAACGCAATCCAAATTGTTAACGATAGATATTGACGTGGCCATCTCATTTTTTCAAATACATCATGATGTTTCTTTAAAGTTTCAAATATATCCTTTATGTTTCAATTTCATAGATGTTGATGATATTTCTTTAGAGTTTCAAATATGAACTCCCATGTCAACATCTAGAAACATAAAAAGTATTTTTGCCTTAAAAAATGGTATATGTGTATATATAATAAAGGCAAAAGGTGTTTTTTATGGTGACTAAACTAGACCAAGTGCTGAGAAGCTTTTAGACAGGGAATGGAATCCAAAACCCTTGAAGAAATAACGTAATGTGGGTCAAGCTTAAGAAAAGAAAGCTGAGTTTGGATGCAAAGGGGGAAATATATTCTAATAATCTTCTCCAATTCCACAAAACGTCGACATGTCGATGGACAATGTGCTCAAAAAAGTTATATTCCCACATTGCTATTTCTTATGCCTACAGCGTATAGCTATGGCTATAGGTCTTTCTCATATTGTATAATATAAGATAAGCTGAGAATAAAAGAATCCTGGAGTTCCGTATTATATGCTTCCAAATATCAACTTCTGATTTGTTTAGATTATGAATTAACCACGAAGGATGCTCGTGCCGATCAGAATCGACTGACGCTGCCTTATTATTCCCTACCCCTTCACAGCAACCACAAAATCGTCAATAGTTACAGATCCACAAGCGAACGCACGTGTATTCATAAAATTATTATGATTTATTTCTGTATCCTAAGAATATTTTTTTATAGATAAATAATCATCTAGTGTCTGAACACTACGTTTGTGTCGATTAATCTAGATTCAAGCTGAATAAGACCACAATAGACAGTAAAACTCTTCTTACCAAATTTTAATACAGTTGCATTCCCAGAACTTGAACTCAAGACTTCTTATTTAGTTAGAACAATCTTTTACCAGTTGACTTATGCGTTTTATGGTTATCCCAAAAATATTTCAAAAATAACATTTACTTCAGTACATGCAAAATCACTAAAGTGTGTAAGTGTATATTGTTAATTTATTATATATCGCTTTGGCTCCTTTTAAGATTATTTTTATTTTTAAAATATTTATAAATAAATTAAAGAGAAAATTGGTATGCACTTTAATGAATGACAAGCCACTAGTATGTTTATATTATAATGTTTTTGAAAAATAAATGTTTTAACTAATTTTTCATTAAATTGTACCCTTTACAAGATTCAACTAAAAATTTGTGACTCATTACTAGTTAGTTTATAAAACATGTACGTTTGTCATGTTTTTGATTGTCAGTGGGGCTAACAAGTGATAAAGCGAAAACTCTTGAGTAAGTACTAAGGACCAAATAGTAGAGGTATAAATCTCTTTAGTATTAAAAAACACATCTCAAAATTAAAATAATTTGCACATTCACCGGATAATAATAAAGTGATTCAGAATTTATTGATTCGAGGTTTTTATATGGTTGAATAAGTTATCATTTCGAGGGGCAATAGGTAGCATGAGGTGGATTTTAGATTAGATTAACACTTAACCCTTTGGGTTACCAAATGATTCATGCATGGCTCATTGTTTGAGTTAAACCCAATTTAACAACGTAACTCTTGTTTGCATGACTTTTTAAAGTTTTATAGAACTTTTCGTATACACCGACATCATATGTATGTATTTATATGAGCTTGACGGATTTTATGCGAACGAGCACTTGTGTACATATGGAAACATCAAGTGCATAGTGCATACAACAATAGTAAAATAAGATAAGAAAAACTAGATTGGGATAAGCAATTTATTACATGCATCTACATAAAAATGTTTATATGGATGAATGCATGCCATGTGTGCGTATGTACATCCTTATGTATATATATTTTTATATATGTATATACACACATACTTGCTCCCTTTTGAAATATAAGCACAATTGTTCTAATTACACATTATAAAATATGAGTTCAATGTACCAAAAATTTTTAAAAAAATGTTCATAAAAATCCTAATTATGAGGTTCAACTACTGGTAAATTTAAATATTGTAGTACACATTGAATAGAAGCTCGCACTTTAAATAATATATAAATATCGGGCAAATTAAAAATGGTTGTAAAATAACATATGGATATCATTTAAACAGAGATATAGCTCATTTAACACTCACAAAATATTAAAAAAAAAATTGAAAAATGTATAACAGATTGCTAAGGGAGAGAATTTCTAAACTGACCAATCTATTAACAAGAATTTTCACTGATTCTATCAATTTTTTAGTTGACTGGTTCGGTAATTTTTTAAGACTTGACAAAAGATCGATCCACCAAATTTTCAATTGAATAAGACTTGACAAAACATCGAATCATCAATTTTTTGATTTAAGTCATCGGTCCGAAGTGGTTTTGCGAACAATATCCCAATCAGTCAATGTTAAATGGGTATAGGCGCATGAAAGTAATCGTTGTGGTGACCTGACTTCATTTTTATAAAATACAACGACCTTCATTTTTGTTCAATAGTTACATATTTGAGTGCTATCAAAAGAAGAGGGGCGGGAGGAAGAAGCAGGTCGTAAAATTTTGTTTTATTTTTTTTATTTTTTTATTTTTGGTTGGGGTGGGGGGATGATTGAGTCTAGGAGAAACTAAAATAGGAGGTAAAAGGTTCAAGGTACCAAAAAGTGCATGTTTTCCTGTTACGAACTTCCTTCAATCAACCATCTTTCCCTTCGAGAATGAAAAGGGAAAACAAGAATTAACAGAGAAGATGTGCAACAATCATGAAATGTTGTTCTTTGTCCATCCTGGACTATCAATATGAATGACCCAAAATAGAAAATAGAAGGGTATATACATCACCCGGCGTAATAGGATCATGCCAAAAGCTATAGAAGAATACTTACAAAGCAGGGTGGTACACGGGATTCACATTTGTTTCCACCCCCTGCACAACTCTCCTCATACTCCACTCGTGGCAGAATTCCAAGGCCAGCCGGAGGGCAGTGCCAAGTCCTAGCACAATGATAACGCCTGCAGAGTGTTTTCCAATTATAGGACCACAAATATTACTTTTTCAACATGGTAAGTTCATAATTTGCCAAACTTTAAGCACTAAATTCACAGCAAGTGTAATACAAAACTAGTACCAATTATAATATTTACAGGTAGTGCAGAGACACCGAAGGTGATGGAAATGAGCACATCCAACAAGAGACCGCCAATGAGAATTGGAAATGCCACCCAAAGAGGACTAAAACAGCCCTGTTATGAAGAAAGATTGATTGCGAATCACAAAAATGAATTTTATACCTCATAAAGTACAATGACAACAGTAAACGGACAGAGTATTCTCCTCACCCTCTGACGATCCTGTACCCTATATGTTGGGTCAATCCTCCATACCCAGTAATCGGCCTGCTCCATATGTGACAAAAGTCAAAACCTATACATGCATAAGAGAATCTATATACACATCCAAAACTCAATTCTTCACAAAATTGAAGTTGGATCCATGTGATTATGAGTTTGTCACCCCAATTCTGACCGTCTACTATGCAGTTTCAACTTCCAAATTATCCAGGAGGAAGAACAAATAACAGGCAGAGCATCATAATATTTTTTATGGTTCAAACTACGTAAACACAGACCTCAATGAAGTTGTTCACAAGCTGCTTGCAGTTCTAATTCTAAGGCCCCAAATTGTAGAGCTGGCCAAGGGGCAACTGCATCTTCGATGTGCCACCAATTCAAAATTTAAAAATTAATTTTGAAGAAGCTAATGATGCCATTGGCTCCCCACTTGCCATATTTTTTAAAAAATTGAAAATTTGAGTGAGAAACAAGTCCCAAAAAAAAAAAAAGCTGGGGGACTGTGGTGGTCAGGTAGTGCTTCATATGCCGTACAATTAAACCCAAATTTCAAATTGCCCCACCTTGCTTCGGCACCTATGTGGGCACCTCAAATGCTTTTGATAACGCTAACACTGCACCTAGCATGAAGAATAATAACTAAAGAAACTGAAGTCTGTATCCTAGAATTTTAGTCTTATGCATTTGCTTTTTAAGCATACAGTACAGCTAATGCTCTAGTCTACCACCCCTTTCTTCCCCATTTCCCAAAAAATAAAAAATTAATTGCAAGATACATACATTTGGCTGTGATTCTGGAGGTGACACATTTTGAGCTACTTCCCTGCATTAAAATTCAAGTCAAAGTGCAAACCGAGATACCCTTCAGAATTTTGCTAAATACATATCAAGAATGAGGCTTATAACTCACTGGCAGATCTCACAGTTGTTTGATCCTCTTGTAAGAAACCAAGTTTCTATGCATGTCCGGTGTGCTTTTGCTAGTCCACCTCGACATCGACACCCAAGATCTATCAGAATTTCTTCTTTTTCTTGCTGACAAATTCTGAGGTAACACATACTACATAATGAATCCAATTCTCCTTACAACATATCTCACAGAACAATTGCACATAATGATTTTATCACCCATTTCCATTTCGGCACAACTTTCTACAACTCAATTGGTCAAGTCAATCAAAACAGATAGGAATAACTTATACAGAAGTATTTACATTCAAAACTTATATATCTTCAGAATCATCCATCACATGGTTGAAACTTAAATATGATAATTTTTTTTATGTAATTGCCACAAAAGTAGACAAGGGGAAAAAGTGCGGAAAAGAAGCCCTGAAGCATTAACACAAATAATAACAAAAATCCTGAAAAATTTTGTCTTCTTATTAGTCTCCATAGCAGCAAATAATATATTAAAAGATCAATAATTAGACCATGTAGAAATTTTCCATTTATGGCAGAATACACAAATCTCTTACCTACAGACTAGTGATTGCATTTTTAATTCTTTACTTTGTCATGTGAATATTGATGATGATGATGGTAGAATTCCAATATTCAAGAATCTTTTTTAACTTGTATTCTAAAATTAAATACATCTGTCCTGCCGTTGTGGCATGTTAAATCGTTATAATATCATAATTTTCTCATTCCACTTCTAATATGTTGCTCTCAATTTTCAAATGAATTGGTTAAAGGTTTGACTAATCTCCCCACCAAGTCTTTGATGTTCCAGACTTGCATTGCTTTATTAATTAACTAAAATAAGGTAGAATCTTAATGTGCTGTGGCAGCATGAGCTCAGATGAGCCTTGCACTCCATTTCCTTCAAAGATAACTCTTTGCAATAGTGAGATTACTATTTCGGTGAGTAGAGTCAGCAAAATGTTAATGTCTTCATCAACAAGAACCACCAATTAAGGTTCCCCAATGAATTCCTGGTATTGTCTTTGGTTTTGGTCCTTGACGTGGTTACTAAGGGTCGGAAACAAAAGCATCGTCAGGCGATGAACTCTAGGATCAAGTGGTGGCAGCTAAAAGGGGAGAATCAACAGACTTTCAAGAGAAGATTGTTGGAGGAAGGATCTTGGGAGTTACGAGAAGATGCTAACACCATGTGGGAGGAGTTGGCCAAGAAGGTTAGAAAAGTAGCTAAAGCACTTTTAGAAGAATCAAAAGGTTTTGGACAAAGAGATAAGGAATCCTGGTGGTGGAATGAGGCTGTTCAAGAGAAGATCAAATTTAAAAGAGAATGCTTTAAAGCTATCCATCTGTGCAATAACTTGGAAAATTGGGAAAGATATCGGAAGGCTAATAAGGAGACAAAAAAAGCAGTAAGTGAAGTACGATCTAAAGCGTTTGAAGAGTTTTACAAGGATTTAGAAACGAAAAAAGGGGAACAAAAGATTTACAAGATTGCGAAGGCTAGAGAGAGGAATCTAGAGATTTGGATCAAGTAAGATGTGTTAAGGATGAAGAAAGACAAGTTCTGGTTACAGACAGAGATATTAAAAATAGATGGCAGAGTTATTTTCATAAGCTCTTTAATGACGGAACGGAGTCGACTTGTGATATGGAAGATCTAACAACCTTGGAGAGAGAACAAAATTTGGCATATTATCGCAGGATCAAGGTTGATGAGGTCAAGGAAGCTATTAGAAAAATGGATAATGGTAAAGCTGTTGGTCACGATGGTATTCCTATTGAAGTTTGGAAGTGTTTAGGAGAGGAGGGTACTATCTAGCTAACTAAGCTCTTTAATGAGATTTTAAGGTCTAAGAAAATGTCTGAGAAATGGAGAAAAAGCACTTTAGTGCCTATTTACAAAAACAAAGGAGACATTCAGAATTGCGCAAACTATCGTGAGATTAAGCTTATGAGTCACACTCTAAAATTATGGGAAAGAGTGATTGAACGTAGGTTAAGAATCGAGACGAATATTTCTGAAAATCAATTTGGATTCATGCCAGGACGGTCTACTATGGAAGCTATATATCTTATAAGGGGGTTGATGGAAAGGTATCGAAGTAAACAAAGAGACCTTCATATAGCATTTATTGACTTGAAAAAAGCCTATGATCGAGTACCAAGAGAGGTGCTTTGGAAAGCCTTGGAACAGAAAGGTGTACGGGTTGCGTATATTAGAGCCATAAAAGATATGTACGAGGGGGCTATGAATAGTGTGAGAACGTCTGGAGGGGAGACTAGAGACTTTCCTATTAAAATTGGCCTACATCAGGGATCATCCTTAAGCCCTTATTTGTTTGACCTGGTTTTAGATGTTTTGACGAAACACATCCAAGAAGAAATCCCTAAGTGCATGCTATTTGCAGATGACGTTGTTCTTATAGCAGAGACAAGGGAAGAGATTAATTTTATACTTGAGTTATGGAGAGATATTTTGGAATCGAAGGGTTTTCGTCTGATCAGGAGTAAGACCGAATATATGCATTGTAAGTTTAACAAGCGACAAGCTAGGAATGAGATGGAGGTTAAACTTGGTGATCAGGTCGTATCACAAGTGTCAAAGTTTAGGTATTTGGGATCAATTATACAAGATGACGGCAAAATTATTAGAGATGTGAAACATATGATACAAGCTGGGTGGTTGAAGTGGAGAATGGCATCAGGGGTTGTTTGTGATTGGAAAGTACCGGATAAACTCAAAGGAAAGTTTTATCGTACTGCTATAAGACCAGCGATTTTATATGGGAGTGAATGTTGAGCAATGAAAGGACAACAAGAACATAAAATTGGAGTGGCGGAGATGAGGATGTTGCGTTGGATGTGTGGTCATACAAGAAGAGATAAGATCCGTAATGATCATATACGAGGTAGAGTTGGGGTGGTACCTATTGAGGAAAAAATGGTTGAAAACCGTTTAAGATAGTTTGGGCATGTGCAAAGAAGACCGTTGGAGGCGCCAGTTAGGAGAGATGAGCAGATGGTTTGGAGTCATGTGAAAAAAGGTCAAGGAAGACCAAAAAGGACACTTAGAGAAATTATTGAACTAGATATTTTAGTAAATAAGATATCTAAAGAATTGGTCATTGATAGAGCTCAATGACGTCGTGCGATCTATGTAACCGACCTCACTTAGTGGGATAAGGTTATGTTGTTGTTGTTGTCTTTTGTTCCAACAGAAGTATTGATTTCAGACAGCCCCTTAAAAAGTAATGTAGTATGATAAGAAGAAATCACAATTAATAATATCATGTTATTTTTGTAAATGTGAAAAATTAAGAATTTTCTGTTTATTTATTATTATTTCACTGAGCTATTTGGGTCTTAGGACTTAGTGAACTCCCTTAGTCAAACCTTAGTCAAACTATGATTATTTGAATTTTAGTCAACTAAAATGTGCTTATATTTAAAGACCTACAACTAGGGCTGTAGTCAAACCAATCTTCAGTGCACTCAAGCTTATCCATTAGATATAGAAAGAGCTCAAACACAAGCCCATGATTTAGGATATATTTGTTTGCATTTAATGGGAGTCTGAATCTGATTTGTTCAGAGTTTAGACAATTAGTAGGTGTGATTGTTTTTATTTTTATTAAGTTCTTAATAAATATGAATAAATCTTAATAAATCAAATATTGGAACGAATGTGAAAACTATTTAAATATAATATTGAGTCCTATATTGCTTTATTTGCATATTAAAAATAACTCATGAGAAGAATCAAACCTGCACTATGTCAAATGTGAGAGAGTACTTCAACCATTTAAACCGAATCTTATAACTATTATGTGAGAGCAAATTTTTATATATAATATAACAAATGTAAATCATATTCTTATTTGTATAAATGAATTTAATTTATAAAAAAATAAAAACACGACAACAAATCTTACAATGCCATATAATGTTAAACATAATAGTTAATAACAAATGTTTATTTACTAATTTATTTGAAAATTATTTGAATATAATTTTTTTTCGTAAGTTATATGTGTTCAGAAGTTGAAAAAATAAATAGTCTTAATCTTTAATATTTAGATTTAGAAACAATATCTTAATAATTAAATATGCATTCAGATTCACACATTTTAATTTTATAAAAAAACAAATGGCCCCTTAATAAAGTTAAAAATTGTGGCTAGCAAACGATTTAAGCACAAGAGTTTACATCAATATTACATATATAATGTATACTTGTATGGACATATATAATAATATAAATTATGAACTTTTTTTATATTTTCATATACGTGTGTGATATAAAGTGCTTTAGAAAAAGTGCAATTGACCCTTTTAATAAATGAACCAATAACAAGCTTAACTCAGTTGTTTTTTTGTTTTTAGTGATCAAACTCGGGTATCTCACAATGTAGCTAAATTCATTTACAATCTTACCCCCAAACACTCTTCATTGCACCTCTTGTTATTGAATTTGAATAATAAATTTCTGTGTCTTCAATTATTGTCCTTGTTCCATCGGTTTTGCATCAATTTAGCTTCATTGTCTTCTAGTCATTTCATCGGTTTATGAAAATAAACTTAATTTTCGCAGCACATGAACGAATCGCCAAATATGCATCACCTGATCCTGATGGAAAGTGCTATACTGCGTAGAGCCGTAGAGTACCCCTTATCTACGTTTCAAACATCGGCATTCATAACTAAGGGATATCCATGAATTATAGTAAAAATCTAAATATGCTGAGCTGGTGTATGAGATGCCATTTTCACAGTTATAAATGGCCGGGATACCGTAAGAGTTGAATAATACCTGCATTGTTCCTGGGAACTTCCAGACCTGGACAGGTGGCCCTTATTTGGGGAAACCGCAACAGTTATTACTTCTTCATCATCACATAAACTACGCTGATTACTCTCTCGAGGACCCTGCTTCTCAATATCAGGCACATCAACCCCATCTCCGGCACCATCTCCATTTGTGCTTTCATTCAGCATCTGAATTTGCTTGTCACTCCCTTTTCCCCTACTCTACTATTCACAAGCCCTTGAAAGCAGATGGGCGACGCACGTTTAATTTGATAATACACCATAAGTCTTCGAGGTTGCTCGTAGTCGAAGACCTGATAAGAGAACAAGGATAAAGTAAAATTGGATATTCAACATGAATGAACTTAAAGCCCCAGCTGTCCGAAATACTACAATTATAACCAAATTGGATATTCAAAATTTGGGAAAGAAGGATCAAACCTCATAACTCACGCAAATTAGGCTTTGACAGCAGATGAACTAAGCTTCAGAGAGGACATACATGCACAGCTAAATCTGCACTACAGTGCAAGCGAGAATTTTAGGGCTGCGCGAGGGCTAGGGAGAGTTGACCCTATAGATTTCTAATTATGTGAATAAATTTTTGGAGAGAAAAGAGTTTTAGCACTTTCTTTCCAAGGGAGATTGAATTGTATGTTTAATAAAATAATATTTTATTATATAATTTTTAAAATTTTACATTATATTTAATTCTTTTAAATAATATTTTAGCGTATATTTTATTTTTAATAAAATTATGATATTAAAAATATAACCAACTATATATATATTTTTTAATTACACGATCTAATAACATGAAACTATTTATTTAAAATTATAAATTGTAAAATACAAACTTTTTAAAACCATTCTAAGTTCAATTTAATGGATAATATAAAGAACTCAATCTTTTTTTGTATTTATAATGTATCATAATTCCGTTTTTTTTTCTTTCTTCTTTGGTGTAAGGAAGATGATAGCATGCTTGGTTGAGAGGAATGATTAGGTAATGTAATATGAGAGAAAATGAGAAAGAGAACCAGTGAAAATTGTAAAATTACCCTCTTAAAATAAACTGAGTTTTCTCTTTTTCTTTTTAACAAAAAATTGTGGTATTTTAAGAAAATGCTCCATTCCTAATCTTTTTTTTCTTCTCTTTATACATATAAAACACACATTGAATTTGTCATCCTTAAGTCAAACTTTCATATACTCTATGTAGTAATGTTAAAATGGGACAAAACTCACCACTCACCCTCATATTTGGGTAGGCTTGAGTATAATTTTTTTTTTTAGCCCATTTAAAACGGATTGAAACGACTCGGGAGGCCAACCTGTTTTTTAAATTTGTTTATAAAATTATATTATTTAGTATATAAATAATATCATTTTATTATATTTTTATATTTTATAATATTATATTCAATAATTATAATAAATTTAGATATAAAAAATTTTGTAATTTTTTTAAAATAAATATAAAATTTTTAAATTTAAATATAATATAGTTAATTTAAAAATGAAATATGAAAAATAAAAGTTATTAATTATTTAAAAAATTAAATAAATAATATTTTACATGTATAAATTGTATTTCAATAAAATATTATTAAATTTTTTACTGAGAATTTTTAAATATTATATTACTTAAATATAAAATAAAAAAAGTTTACCTAGTGCACCGGCCTGTTAACTCGCAATTCAAGCAATGTACAAGTTTGAATATTAGATTTTAGACCCATTAAAAAAATTTCAACCAGTACTAGCTTATTTAACGTCAGCTCGATCTATTTTGACAGTGCAAACCCTATGGCCTGAGCTAACCAGCATATTTTAATTCTTTTTATGTCACTGTTGGTTCTTTCTTCCAAAATTTATTAATCCTAAAAGATTTATTTAAAAAATCTAAATTCAATTGCATGGATATTTCAAACTAATATTTCTATTATGTGAAATAATAATAAATTTATATTTATATTTTCAATTAAACTTATAATACAATATATATATATATTATAATTACTTTTTACATATTCATATCAAAATTTTATAAAATAAATATAGGGGGCTACAGATATAATTAAAATACATATTTATAATTTAAAATAATAATTTTGAATTACATGTATATAATATTTAAATATATAATAGAATACTCCAACCTCCCCTTATATATATATTATACATATTAGATAGAAGCCTTTATTGTATTTTAAAAACTTAATACACATAACTCCATTTCAAAAAAAAAAGGTTAAATTAATCAAGTGTCAACGCTTTGTTATTTATATGAAAAATAGAATTCCAAAATACCTTTAAATAAATTCTTTTCTATATAGTGTCTCTCTTGTCTTTTGAAATATTAAACGCTTCACTCCAATTTTAAAAATAATGAAAAATTAATAAAAATTATTATTATAAACAGTAATTTTTAAGAATTAAGACATCAAACGATTTACAAATTAAATTAAAAATTTCCTTTACTTGATTAGATCAATTTCTTTTTGGTATATTTTTAACTTATAATCTGCAATTTTTTTTTGTGTTTTTAAACGCTTGCATAGCTTATTTTTACTATACAAATGATAATTTTGGACTGATATTCTTATTTTACCCCTAAAAGTAGGTTGGATCTCGAAAACTATAATTTCAATTTTCTACTAACGTAGAATGATAAGGGTGCAAGCAATTTTAATTATATGCTCTTTTAGTGATGTAATTATTGTAATATATTATGATATCTCCTTTATTTTTTAATATAATTTTGCGTTTTAATGAAAAATAGTATTTGAAAAAGTGTTGGAAGTGTCATATTAAATTATTGTTAATACTAATAATATTTAAAAAAATAAAACAGTTGGTACTTTAATAAAAATAAAGTAATAAATTCATTCATTTTAAAATTATAATATAATTGAAGCAAATTTTTTAAACTAGTGGAACAAAATTAAAATTTACATCAAATTTGTGAGACATAATTGAAATTTAGAATTACATGAGGATATCAATTATGGGAGTGGATTTGCTCGGATCGGGATTCCTGCTTGAAATATCATCTATTTAGTTTTTAGCAACGATTTTTATTATTACTAAAAACTTTCAGCAATAGTTTTTTGTTGCTAAATTGTTGCTAAAGGTTTTCAGCAACGGTAAAAATTGTTGCTAAAAACTGAGCAGGCCCATACTTGAATTTTTTCCAAACAAAGAATTCGGGCGTGATTTGCTCCAGCTTTGGAGCCTCCGGCTACCTTACTTTGACTCTCTCAAGTTGTTCTCTCTATGCTTTCTCTTTATTTCCTGCTTGACAAAGTTTAGATAGGAATTGGAAGAGAACAATACACACACTAGTAGAGAAGATCGACAATGAGAGTTAGAACAAGAGAGAGAAAGAGCGGGAAGGAAAGGAATAAAAAGAATATAGAAAACAATGCGAGAGATTATGAGAGAAGAGAGCACAAGAAAGTATTTTTTGTTAATAATTTAGGACATGTCCAAAGGCTACAGAGCTAGAGCAAATTCGTTCCCAACAACTACAAGCTCCCATCCACACAATTAGACATTTCAGTATTTTTTGTTAATAATTTAGGACAAATTTAACACAATTTATAAATAAATGGTATGAAATTGAAAACTACATTAAAGGACAAAGAGGAGTAGTTTTTGTATATTAAGTGATCAAATTGAAATATTCAAATAAAATTAAGGAACTAAATTAAAATATATAGTAAAATTATTGAAGTAAATTAAAAAATGAAAAAACTAGAAAAAGCTAAAACAATAACCAAACTTCTAGAGGTGCTGAATTAAGGTTTGCCGAAGTAACTTCAATGGCGGGAACGGGCTCTGGGCCATCGCCGTCGACGCCATCGGTGAGGACGTGGAGGACCGCTTTCTTGACTCTGAGAGACGAAACCCTAACCCTCCCTCCTCGTAGTTCGATCGTCCAATTGCTCCATAATCTTATATTTTCCCATTCTCACGCTTTGATGTCCGCCATCCCTGAACTTCCTTCTCACGAAGTATTTTTTCGAAAGCATTATTGATTTCCAAGGATTTTTTTTCCCGTTTATAAAGTTTGCCCATCGCTCTGATTCACTGTCTAAATTCTTCTGTAAGGTTTTGTCCGACATTTTGTTTATGCTGGAGTTGGTTGCAACTACTTCTTCCGGTGAAGAAGAATTGACTCAAGTCTTAACGCAAACATCACGCTTGGTATAAGTTAATCACAATTACGAATGCGTGGCAAATGTTGTTAAATGGTGTTACGCATTAATTTGCCTTTCTTTTGTTTTTCGTCACAGATCCATGATGTATCTCGTCGTGTTTATTTGGAAATAAATTCTCTTTCTTTGACCCGCCTCCTTAATTGTTTCGGGAAGATGCTGGATCTTTTTCTTGGAACAGCTGTCACTGGCGACGAGTTAACTGGAATTGGAAGTATTGCTAAAATTAGACCTGCTATTGAATGTTTACAGAATATCAGGTTCTTTCATTCACTTGATAAATCTGATACTTAGGCTGCTTTTAGTTAGACTGACAATTGGCAGTCGGAAAATGGCTATGTATCTATACTTTTTTGAAGGGTGTACTTGTCCAAGTAAACAATCATTTCTAATTGTCCATTTTTACCCCAACCAAGCATGCTTCTACTACATTCTTACCTGCAATATGTATTAAGGCTGTTATAGTTTGGAAAAAACAAAGGTGTGGAAGCAGTTTCTTTTTTAATCTTCCTTTTCTTAGAAATACTGAGATCATGTATTTGATTATTAGGAAATTATATGTTCTTGTAATTTTGATTGTGTATTCTCTGTAATATCCGAATCTTCAATTCTAAAATGCATTTGTTGTGCTCTATATGTCCTTAATTTCATATAAATTTTGAAAACATTTTTGTAAGAGTGTGTCGTGCTTATGACCTCTTGTGCTTTCATTTTTGTGTTGGTGATAGAAGCAGTGCCCTCTATTACGGGAAAGGGGTTTTATTTATGCTGTTTGTGCTCAATTTCTCCTGTTTCCCCCCTTCAAGTAATTTTCAGTTTACACTGTACAAATGTCCCCTCTGCAGATGTATTATCACTTTATCTCATCGAAGATGGTCACAAGCTGAAGATTTGCTGCTCGTCAAATTCCTACTTGACATTATTGTGAGAACTCATGCTATGTCATATAGAATGCCTCATTCATCTTGCGAGGAAAGATCCCCAACTGAGATTGCTATGAGGTTATCTAGAGACAGCAGTTCATGGGAATTACAGGGTGTAGTTTTTTCTATGCTTGGTGAAGCAATCTCAAGAGATGGGTCATTCTTTCCTGTTGATATTTGGAGATCAATGATTGAGGTATACAACAATTCTGTCCATTTTGTGTGTGTTTGTGTGTGTTTGTGTGTTTTAATAGAACTGTCTGTTTTGTGTTTAAATACAAACAAGATATAACGACTGGCCTTTTCTGAAATAGGTGGTTCGAAAAACAGTGGATGGCTTGGCATCAAAAACCCCAATTGTAGAAGATAATGTTATGTCTAGGTAACCTGCCTAATAGATTATCTAAACAGAAGGAAATAGGGAAACTCAGAAGATGCTCAAGTCATGTTCTTTCTGATGGGTTGCTGATGCATCTGTTTTGCAGGTTTTATGAATCTCTTCTGCACTGTTTGCATTTAATTCTTACTGATCCTAAGTGTTCTGTATCGGATCATGTAAGTACTATGTCTTTGTTTAATATTATTATTAATTGATGCGATTATCTCGAGCCATTGTGATACTCCAGCTGTCTTTTTTTTTTCTTAAACAATTTTTTTTAGGTGTCAGTTTTTGTGTCTGTCCTGCGAATGTTCTTTACTTATGGCCTTACTAGCAGAATGCTACATACTTCTCTTCTCTTTGGTTGTGAGGAGAAGCAGCATTGTGTAATGAGTCCTAAGGCAAGCTTGGGGCAAGGGAACAAGTCAGGCCATAGTGCATATAGGCCTCCACACCTACGCAAGAAGGAATCTTCAAATTTCAAGCACAATAGGGCTTGGCATTCTCAATATGTAATGGAAGATAAAGAATCTTCTACAGCTAATGTTACATCTTCAGATTCTGATTTCAGTGATGGTGATGGACCGGCTAAGGAGAGTGATAGTGCGCAGAACTCTAGGGTTAGAGTAGCTGCTATAACATGTATACAGGTAAATTCCATAACTGCTGCCCTCCTCTCTTTTAAATGTACTTTTATGAGCACTTAGATCGCAAAACTGAAGTATCTGTTAGATTTTCCCAACATTCAAATATGAGTTTGCAAAAAGCCTCAAATAATCAAATGTCTGGGATGGACAGTAAGGAATTGCTGAAAACATAGTTTTGAAGGACTTGACCTAATTTGAGGCCTCCTATTTTACTATTTCATTATGTTCATCATTTTTTTCCCCTCAACTTCCCCATTATTACATTGCTGTAGTTCTTATGCTGTCAGTTTCAGTCTATTTTTCTAAGATTGCCGGGAAAGTGAAGATTCCATGTGAGATTGAAACCCTAAATATAATAAAAATTTGGATGGGTGAATACATTATGTGGGGGAGAAAACCAGTAGAAACCATAGTTGTTTGTTGTGGCATGCAGCACACTGTTGCAAATGGGCTCATGGAGCCCTGATGTGCGGCACATTGCAACATTGAAGTTCTGTGCACATTATATATCTATATAATAAATAAAAGGACATATAAAACAACACATCAAAAAAAAAAAAAATTTTGGACCACTATCCTATCTTCTTGGCCCCGTCTTTAGTTCTTAGCATTGTTTTTTTAAGAATGATTGGCTATGCACCTTGAGAAATGTTATTGTAATATCTCATTGACCACATTAATGTGCAGTAGGCTACAATGGTGTTTTAGTGATTTGAATGTCAGTGCAGGATCATAAGGTTAAGTGTCTTGAAGGAGTATTTTTTTTCCCCCCCACTTCATTGGTTAGACTGACATCACCATATACTAGGATATACATATTATTTTATAATTTTTCTTTTTTCACCATCATTGCTCATAGATATAACAGGGTACTTCCTGCAAGATTGACCTGTGTAGCTGTAACTTCCAAAGTTTTCATAAAGAACTTGAGGGTACTAAAGCTGTGATAATGAAAAAGGGAATTTCCAGTGAAGTGCTAAAAAAATTACTGCAGCTAACGTGATTGTAAGTTGGCTTCTCACAATTGCAGTCCTTGTGTTGTACTTCCTAAATAACAATCTCTAATTTGATATAAGGCAATTTTGATTAATGTATGGAAATTGACAACCATTTATGTGGTAGTTGCCAAAGATGAAATTAAAATGAAGCTTTGAGAAGATTGGCTATGTTCCAATGGTGGTCTGTCTTGTCCACTTGCACAATTATTTTCTCTGTTTAGTAAAGTGTATTCTTCCGAAAATGAAATTATGTAGAATGATATGCTCTTCATTCTTTTTTTATTAAAAAAAAAAAGTTAGGTCATTCAAGGCACAACCTTTTGCATATTTGTGTTTTAAAATAGGCCTTCCTTTTGTTTGGACTGCTTTGCATATTTGTGTTTGGACTCCTTTGCTCAAAAAAAAGTTCGATCATTCAAGGCACAACCTTTTGTTTTAAAAAGTTCGATTAGGTGAAGGCTTTTGTTTGGATTGCTTTGCTCAATAGAATTAGTATAAATGATCTGCGTCAAATTAGGCAACCTTCTAATGCTTAATCTCTTGATGTTTGCGTTATGTGTTTTAAGAATTTAGAGACTAATAGTCATTTGTTCTTACTTTCTAAGATGACTGGGGATATTTGAAACAGATTATTTGGTCTCGTTGAGTAGAGTTGGGTTTGCCCCATGGATCTTGGTGCCTTCTTTGACATTAACTTTTAGGGTTTTGGTTTGAGAAAGGAGAATAAGATTTTGTGGAAGGCGGTTGTGTTTGCGACTGTGTGGTGTTTTTGGACCGAGAGAAATGCTAGAGTGTTTAAACAAAGCTTTCTTTCTCCTCATTTGTTGTGGGATAGAGTTCTTTTCGTTGCTTTGGGTTTTGGCTAATGAGTTTTTTAAAGGGGTGTCCTTTGTAAACATTTATAGAGATTGGAGGGCTTTGTTGTACTAGCCTTGTTTTTGGACTTTTCGCTTTGGTTTTGTTTTCCGTTTTGTGTTTCTAGGAGGGTATCTTATCCTCATTTTCCCTTTGTTTCCTCTTCTACTCTTCTTTGTATCCCTCTCTTTCTTAATGATATTTCTTTTTCTATTAAAAAAAAATAGGCCTTGCTTTTAAAAGATGTAATATTTTATGAGTGAAGTACATACACATGTACACAACACCTATATTTGTATAATTAGTGCAGATTTTTTTGTTTCAATTAAGGACAAGCACAGCTCAAATAATAATTAGGATTTAATTGTTAGGCCCAAGCTTGGCCTATGGGCTTAAATACTATGTTTGGAAAAACTAGAGTTGGACCTTATAATAGCCTTGCCATGTTGTGACTGAAGAATTGCTATTTACTCAAAATCTGAAGAATACAAGGGGTAGCCTACGGTTTATATACACCTAGCTAGAGAAAATAAGGGAGGAGAATCCTCCTCAATCCTAGGAAAACAAGTCAACCCTATTAAATACAAATCAATCATAGTTAGTTAGACCTATGTCTATGGAAACAAATAAAAAAATCAAATATTTACATAAAAGTAAACTAATCAGCAATAATAACCAAATAGCAATGGAATCCTACACTTCCTCTCAAGCTGGGGAGTAGATCTAAATCATTCCCAACTTGGACAAGAGATTGTTAAGCTAAGTACTAGGAATAGCTTTCTTGAGGATATCAGTCGTCTATTAGAGTGTAGGTGTATGAACTATGACAATGACCCCTTGCTCCAACTTCTCTTTGATGAAATGATGATCAATCTGCACATGCTTGGTTCTATCATGATAGACTAGATTTTTTGCAATCTAAATTGCAAGTTGATTGTAACAAAAGAGTTTCACGGAGGTGGTGATTGGTAGCCAAAGTTCTTCCAACACTCTTTTTAGCCATATCCCTTCATAGAGCCCATGTGTCATAGTACGAAATTCTGCCTCAGCACTACTAGACACTACAGACTATTTATTACTGCTCCAAGTGACGAGATTCCCTCACACAGCTACAATATCCTGAGGTAGACGTCCTATCTATTAGGGAAATTTCAATATTTTTGTTAGACCCTTTCTTGAAAAATAGGCCTTTTCCTGATGCCATTTTAAGTTATCTTAGAGTTCTATACACAACCTCTAGGTGCTCCGTAGTAGGATTATTTATGAATTGATTGGCCACACTTACGACAAAACTGATATTAGGCCTTATATGGGAGAGATATAAGTTTTCCTTCTAGCCTTTGATACCTCCTTTATCAACAGGAGTAGAATTCTCTTTGGACCCTATTTCGTTGAATGGATCCATTGGAGTGTCTGTAGGTTTACACACTAGCATTCCAATCTTCTTCAGGAGATCTAAAGTGTACTTTCTCTATGAAATAGAAATTCCTTTACTAGACTAGGCTACCTCCACACGAGAAAATATTTTAAAGGACTAAGATCCTTGATTTCAAATTCCTTGCTTAGGAATTTCTTCAAAAGTGTCACCTCTTCTTCATTGTTTCCGGTAGCAACTATGTCATCCACATACACTATGAGGATGGTGATTTTACCTCCTAGAGATTGCTTGATGAATAAAGTATGATTTATCTGTCCTTGGGCATATCCCAATCTCTTAACCGCCTTGGAGAATCTTTCAAACTAGGCTCAGAGACTGTTTGAGGCCCTAAAGAGATTTTTGAAGCTTACGGATCTTTTGAGAGTTATTTGAGGTTTTTAGTCCAAGAGGTATATCTATGTACACTTCTTCAAGGTCCCCATTAAGAAACACATTCTTGAGATCAAGTTGATGAAGATTCCAGTCAAGATTTGTAGCAATAGATACAAGAACATGAATTGTGGTTAGCTTTGCTACAGGGGCAATTGTCTCTTGGTAATCTATCCTATATGTCTGGGTGAACTCCTTCGCCATTTATCTTGCCTTGTACATGACAATGCTCCCATCAACTTTATATTTGACATTGAACACCCGCTTACATCACACAAGTTGTTTTCCTGGAGGTCTTTTTGTAAGTATCCACGTGCTATTCTTCTTTAGAATGTTTAAGTTCTCATTTGTGGCCTCCCTCCATTTCGGGTGTTGTAGAGCTTCTTCTATGCACATTGGTAGCTTGGTGCTATCCAAATTTGTTGTAAATGCTCTAAAAGAACTAGATAATCTATCATATGAAACATGGTTAGCTATGGGGTGTTTAGTGCATGATCTAACACCCTTTTTCCAAGCTATAGGATGATAGAGATTGGATATAATATCAGTAGAAAGTTTAGAGTCAGATTGGCAATTTTCAAGAGTTCCCTACTGCTGCTCATTTTGCTTTTACTTTGGGCACCTTGAGTATACCTTTAACTCTGCATTACCTTCTTGTATATTGGTACTGCGAGCTTCTAGTTTAGGTAGTTGGTAGGTAATATTTTAGATTCAGGTTTAATAAACTCATGGTAAGGTTGCCCAAAACTAATAGTCTCTTGGCGTTGAGGTCTCCCTTGAATATGATTTTTGGGGTAAAAAGGAGTGTGTTTAAGAAAGGTGACATCTATGGAAATATAAAGTTTCTGTGAGGTTGGGGAATAACACGAACCTTTTTGGTTAGGGGCATACCCAAGAAAAATGCTTTTTTTCAGATTTGGGATCCAACTTCCCTCTGTTCTAGGATCGAATATGCACAAAATCACAACAACCAAAAACCTTTAAAGGAAGGTTAATAATAAGTCTATTGTGAGGAAAGTGTTTGGAAAGGACTTGACATGGTGTCAAATTTCAAGGTATGAGACAACATTCTATTGATCAAGTAAGTGGCCATTAGGATAGCGTCTCCTCGGAATTGCTTTGGGACATTGTGGGTAAGCATCAAGGATGAAGCCACTTCGAGGAGATGTCTATTCTTATGTTCAACAACCTTGGTGCTTATCTCCTTGTCACTTATTCTTACATTGTCAGGTAGCTTGGGATATTTGGAATAGGTTATTTAATCTCTTTGAGGAGAATTGGATTTGCTCGAAGGACTTTGTGCTTTCTTTGCAACTAATTTTATGGGTTTTGGTTCGAGAAAGGAGAATAAGGTTTTGTGGAAGGCAACTATGTTTGCTACTGTATGGTGTCTTTGGATGGAGAGAAATGTCAGAGTTTCTAAGTAGCAAGTTCTTCCTCCTCTTTTGCTGTGGGATAGAGTTTGCTTTGTTGCCACAGTTTAGGTTTCGGACAATGGGTGTTTTAAGGGGGGGTCCTTTGAAGATGCTCTTAGGGCCCTCGACAGCCAACGTAAAACTGTGTCGAATCTCTCATGAACATGGATCAACGACAATATTTTGCTAATGCTAGGACGTTGCCCGGAAGCAACGCACTGTATGGCTCGAGTACAGTGACAAGTGAGCTAGAGCCACTGCATCGGCACCCGGATGTAGTGTTAAATGAGCAAGAGTCCACTAATACTAGGTCATTGCCCGGAAGCAACGCGCTGTATGGCTCGAGTACAGTGTCAAATGAGCTAGAGCCACTGCATCGTCGATCGATTGTAGTGTCACAAGAGCTTGTTCCTAGAAGGTTGAGGGTAAAGAAGCTAGTCGAGGAGAACAAAATCAGGATTGCTACATGGAATGTTGGAACCATGACAGGGAAATCCATGGAGGTTGTGGACACTATGAAGAGGAGGAAAATTAACATCTTGTGCCTTCAAGAGACTAAATGGGTTGGAGAAAAGGCTAAGAAATTTGACTGTTCAGGCTTCAAGTTCTGGTACACTGGAAAAGTAAGGACAAAGAATGGTGTGGGTATTATGGTTGACAAGGAATGGACATCGAGTGTGGTGGAGGTAAAAAGGATTGGGGATAGGATTCTATGCTTAAGGATGATTATCGTAAGAGATACTATCCACATCATAAGTGCCTATGCACCACAGGTAGGGACAGATGCATATCTTAAAGAAAAGTTTTGGGAAGATTTGGAGGGATTGGTTAGAAACATACCTTTAGAAGAGAAGATTTTTATCGGGGGGGACCTTAATGGTCATGTTGGGAAAGAAGCAGGACAGTATGAGAGGGTCCATGGTGGCTTTGGTTTTGGGGAGCTTAACGAGGAAGGACAGTCTATATTGAATTTCTCAATGGCTTATAATTTCAAAGTTGTCAATACCTGCTTCAAGAAGCGAGAGGAACATTTAATCACATACAAGAGTGGAGCTTCAAGGTCACAGATTGACTTCTTTTTGGTAAGGAATCCAGATAGAAAAATCTGTCAAAATTGTAAAGTTATTCAAGGAGAACCCGTGGCAACTCAACATAGGGTTTTGGTCCTTGACGTAGTTATTAAGGGTCGGAAACAAAAGCATCGTCAGGCGATGAACCCTAGGATCAAGTGGTGACAGCTAAAGGGGGAGAATCAACAGACTTTCAAGAGAAGATTGTTGGAGGAAGGATCTTGGGAGTTACGAGAAGATGTTAACACCATGTGGGAGGAAATGGCCAAGAAGGTTAGAAAAGTAGCTAAAGCATTTTTAGGAGAATCAAAAGGTTTTGGACAAAGAGATAAGGAATCTTGGTAGTGGAATGAGACTGTTCAAGAAAAGATCAAATTTAAAAGAGAATGCTTTAAAGCTATCCATCTGTGTAATAACTCGGAAAATTGGGAAAGGTATCGGAAGGCTAATAAGGAGACAAAAAAAGCAGTAAGTGAAGCACGATTTAAAGCGTTTGAAGAGTTTTACAAGGATTTAGGAACGAAAAAAAGGGAACAAAAGATTTACAAGATTGCGAAGGCTAGAGAGAGGAAATCTAGAGATTTGGATCAAGTAAGATGTGTTAAGAATGAAGAAGGAAAAGTTCTGGTTACAGATAGAGATATTAAAAATAGATGCTAGGGTTATTTTCATAACTCTTTAATGACGGAACGGAGTCGACTTGTGATATGGAAGATCTAACAACCTTGGATAGAGAACAAAATTTGGCATATTATCGCAGGATCAAGGTTGATGAGGTCAAGGAAGCTATTAGAAAAATGGATAATGGTAAAGCTGTTGGTTCCGATGGTATTCCTATTGAAGTTTGGAAGTGTTTAGGAGAGGAGGGTACTATCTGGCTAACTAAGCTCTTTAATGAGATTTTAAGGTCTAAGAAAATGCCTGAGGAATGGAGAAGAAGCACTTTAGTGCCTATTTACAAAAACAAAGGAGACATTCAGAATTGCGCAAACTACCGCGGGATTAAGCTTATGAGTCATACTCTAAAATTATGGGAAAGAGTGATTGAACGTAGGTTAAGAATCGAGACGAGTATTTCTGAAAACCAATTTGGATTCATGCCAGGACAGTCTACTATGGAAGCTATATATCTTCTAAGGGGGTTGATGGAAAGGTATCGGAGTAAACAAAGAGACCTTCATATAGCATTTATTGACTTGGAAAAAGCCTATGATCAAGTACCAAGAGAGGTGCTGTGGAAAGCCTTGGAACAGAAAGGTGTACGGGTTGCGTATATTAGAGCCATAAAAGATATGTACAAGGGGACTACGACTAGTGTGAGAACGTCTGGAGGGGAGACTAGAGACTTTCCTATTAAAATTGGCCTCCATCAGGGATCATCCTTAAGCCCTTATTTGTTTGACTTGATTTTAGATGTTTTGACGAAACACATCTAAGAAGAAATCCCTAAGTGCATGCTTTTTGCAGATGACGTTGTTCTTATAGCAGAGTCAAGGGAAGAGATTAATTCTAAACTTGAGTTATAGAGAGATATTTTGGAATCGAAGGGTTTTCGTCTGAGTAGGAGTAAGACCGAATATATGCATTGTAAATTTAACAAGCGACAAGCTAGGAACGAGATGGAGGTTAAACTTGGTAATCAGGTCATATCACAAGTGTCAAAGTTTAAGTATTTGGGATCAATTATATAAGATGACGGCGAAATTATTAGAGATGTGGAACATAGGATACAAACTGGGTGGTTGAAGTGGAGAATGGCATCAGGGGTTGTTTGTGATCGGAAAGTACCTGATAAACTCAAATGAAAGTTTTATCGTACTGCTATAAGACCAGCGATTTTATATGGGAGTGAATGTTGGGCAATGAAAGGACAACAAGAACATAAAATTGGAGTGGCGGAGATGAGGATGTTGCGTTGGATGTGTGGTCATACAAGAAGAGATAGGATCCGTAATGATCATATACGAGGTAGAGTTGGGGTGGCACGTATTGAGAAAAAAATGGTTGAAAACCGTTTAAGATGGTTTGTGCATGTGCAAAGAAGACCGTTGGAAGCGCCAGTTAGGAGAGTTGAGCAGATGGTTTGGAGCCCTGTGAAAAAAGGTCAAGGAAGACCAAAAAGGACACTTAGAGAAATTATTGAACGGGACCTTTTAGTAAATGAGATATCTAAAGAGTTGGTCTTTGATAGAGTTCAATGGCGTTGGGCGATCCATGTAGCCGGCCCCACTTAGTGGGATAAGGCTATGTTGTTGTTGTTGTTGTTGTTGTATCCTTTTGTTTTTCTAAGAGGATATCTAGTCCTCTTTTTGTTGTTTTGTTTTGTTTTTCTTTGTAAGCTTCTCTCTTCCATAATAATATTTCTTTTTCGGTCAAAAAAAAAAATTCTTATGTTCAATAACCCCATTCTTGAGGTATTTGTCCTTCTTCAGGTTCCCTTTATTTAGTCTTTGTAGTTCTCTGTACAGTGTCACTCTCGAGCAAGTCTGAGTTCCCGAGAGTTCTTTCATAGCATTCTACAGTTCTTGGGAAGTTTTGCACCCAAGAACCGATGACACAACCTCTGTTGTCATGGTATTGTATAGCCAACCAAGAAGAAGTTGATCCATCCTCACCCAATCTTCAAACGTAGTGTTAACCTTGCGTTTGGCACCTTCTGTGATGAAAACATCTGGGCATGGCTTTGTCCCAAGGATGTATCCCTCTAACTTGTTTCCCCTTATCACGGGAAGAACCATCGAACTCCACAGCAAGTAATTCGTTCAGTCTAGTTTGACAGAACACATTTGGTTTAGCATGGTAATGAGTGGAGTAACCTTGTTTTGATCAACAAGGGATGAGGATTGCTCTGTCGTGCCATTTGCAGATCCTGACGTGGTGGAAGAAGCAGTTTGTGGATCCATAGTGTGAGTCGTTTCGAGGCTATGATACGGTACCAAGATAAAATATAGAAGAAGAAATGCTAGGGAGATACGTGTAGAATTGAGCAAGAAAGACGAATCATATTTACTTGTGAATGGAAACATTTGTACAAGGAAAACCAACAACTAATGGCCTCAACTAACCATAACTGTCAATAATAGAAAAACTACTACAACAAAAAAACTACTACCTACTTGGAACTTAACAACTGTAACAGAACACTATTTAACAACTAACCATATTATGTAGCTATTAGCAATGCATTTCATGTCTCTTGTCAACTTACTCATTGACAGTAAATTGTGAGATAAGTTGGGTACTAATAGAATTGAATTAAGAGTGAGAGTATTAGAAATTGACATTTTTCCAACACCAGTGATAGTAGAGAGAGATTAGTCGACGATTTTTACTTTGAGGTTTTTATTACACGGTCTGACCTCAAGAAGTAATGAGGCATTTCTAGTTATATGATTTGACACCCCTAAGTCAATGATCCATATTGTAGTATCTTCAGATTTAACTTTAAGAGTGTTTGAGAAAGCACTCTGTGGTGCAGTAGATCTGACAGGGTGAACTAGAGGAGGGTATTGAACCAGAAGCAATCATAACCATGGTTAGGGAAAAAACAGTATTGAAAACGGTTGAGTATTACCAAATAATGGAGGAACATCACAAACAAGCCCAAACAGAGAGGAGGAAGGCTGGGCAAGGGTCTGCGGTGGCCCGCGAACAATTCTGTCCATCTGGGTATTGGAACGGAGCCCTCACATGCTGGCACCAGAGAATGCTGAAAAAATCCGAAGGTGTGCGTGGGGATGCATGTGGTGGCCAGAGACACTCCGGTCATCAGGGAAACGCCAGTGAAGGAGTTCTGATCAAATAAAAAAAAAAATCAAAAAATGGAATCCCAATGATAACAAATAAAAAAATCAGCAATATTTTACATAATGATCAAATATTTACATAAAAGGAAACTAATCAGCAATAATAACCAAACAACAATGGAATCCCACAGCGATCCATGCCATGATTAGGTCTAATTGTTAGTGAACTAGGTTAATTTAATCTTTTGGGATAAAGTCTCCCCAGCCTCGCCAAAAATGTACCTAGTTATTCTCTTCTATAAGACTAATCTATGTTTTTATTTGGTTTTATGCTGACTGATACTGTTTGTCTCAAGTGTACTTAATCTGCCTGGAAGATTTTATTAGGTTCCTATTAATTCAGCATTCATTTGGAAATATTGAGGACTAATTGTTACTGTTGGAAGAAAAAAAAAAGGGATTTGGGCCTCATATATTGAATGATAGCATCTATGTAGTCGTTGTGGTTTGAAAGAAATAATTGTATTTTTCTTTTGAGGAATTTGTTCAGATGCAGTTTCATTTCTCCTTGCTTTAAAGGTATTGCATTTCCTTAATGAAACTCCAGGAATTTTTGAATTTTGGATTGGCTTAAGACTTGTGGATCCAATTCTGGGCAACAGAAGCAACTCTGCTGGTTGGGATATGGGTGACTTAAATTTGAAAATGACGATTGAAATTTCATAATTGCCACCAGCTTCAGGGATTTTCATGAGAAAGATGATCAAAGTTCAAAGAATGCAACCTTGTTTTGGAGGAAACACTGGAAACGAAGTTTAGTGGTTTAAAAATTTTGGTTATCAGTGGAATTTTAGATACATCTCCAATAACATGCTATCAACTAAGCTGTATCAAGTGCATTTTCCGCCCTGTTTCCCTGATTTTCAATGAAAAAGGAATCCAAATACATCTATTTTGGTTGTCAGGAAAGGAAGCCAGACTCTGATCTCATGTAAGAAATCATGGACTAACAAAAGTATACTAATGCCAAAACAGATTTGGGAGGATTTCTTGTCCTCTAACCGTGGCACTCCGATACTTTTTTGATTGATTAATGAATTTTTGCTTATAAAAAAACAATGCCGAAACAGAACTATAAGCTAATTTTTCTATGACAAATTGCTATTGTTATACTCAATGATAATGATTTACTCTGCAACAGTTTGAGAGCACTAACATGTCAGTATTCTCGGGGTAATATCAAGAGCAGAATTATACAAAAAGTCTATGAGCATGCTTCTGCCTCAATGAAATATAGCTCCATTAGTTTTAAGAAGGGTCAGTCTTAAAATTTAACGAAATAAAATAAAATAAGAGAAAATCACTTTTGGGCTTAGAAAGTGATTTCCCCCCTTCAAACTTATTTGAAACATATGCTTGTAATTTGTTACTCATGTCAGTGTTACTATGATAGAATGGTTACTTATGCAAGAATACGCTAAGATGGCACAAATCCTAAAAAAAATTTCATTTTTCCTGTATAATTTTTATCTACGGAAAATGTTCTATTACCTATTATTGATGATCAATTTCTTTTGGTGGTTAAATATTCTAATGGCGGGAAGGATCTCTGCAAAGCTGATTCTAAATCCTTCTCTATGCAATGGTCCATACTTTTGCCTACCACTGATGTTCTACAACCAAGGTATGGCATTCATCCTCCTGTTCTATTCCAAATTCCTTTCCGTTGATCTCTTTCTTTGGGTTTAGGCTTTGTTTTGTCTTCTAATTACATATCCTTCACCTGCATATTATTAGGAATTATGATGCAACTTTAATGACGTGCTTGCTGTTTGATCCATATTTAAAGGTATCAAATCTTCTTTATGTTTGTGTTTAGCGTCTTCACCTTTTTGTATATTTCATTTCATGTCGTTTGTGTGTAATTTCTATTGCGAATTTTAATGCATATGTTTTTAATAATTTCTTTGCAGGTTTTGGAGATGTTCTATGATCTTATTGGGGCTTGGTATAGTGTTCCTTTGTTAAGAAATGGTGCTTTGTGATGTCCAGGCACGGATGGCATCAGCATTGACTCTGGTGGCCATGTTGGATGGTCCTTCTTCCATTTTCCTTCAAGTAGCAGAATATAAGGAATCCAGCAAATGCGGATCTTATACAGCACTTTCAAGTTCCCTTGGGCAGATTTTATTGCAACTTCATAGAGGTATCTAAAATAATGGGCAATATCTTTGTTAAATCAATTAGTTGTTAAGACACTTCCTATAATGACTTTTTTTTTTTTTTGGTTTTTATTCCTCTTGGCATGTTTTGATTTACTTTTTGCTCAATTTAACACAGCAGTTTTGTTATATTTATGTAGGTATTCTATATCTCATACAGCATGAAGCTAATGGTAGGTTGCTTGCATTGCTGTTCAAGATTCTCAGGCTTGTGATATCATCTACACCGTATGTACTTTGCTTTTACTACTATTATTACAGTGCTTTTAATTGTAATAACAATTTCTTTTTGGTTTATTAAGGATAAAGGGAAATGTAGGCTAGTTCTTTAATTTCTATAGATTATGAAGGTGGAGAGTTAGAAGCTCTATTCTCATTATAGTATGCTTTGGATTTTGGTTAATAGGCTTTCCTTGCTGCTGATGCTGTTTTTTCAGTGTTTAATCCATTTTGCCCTGTGGAAATCAGTATGTGTGATTAGTTTTTTTTTTCCATTAGATATTCAAGAATGCCTCCAGATTTATTGCTCACTGTTGTTACATCTCTAAGGCAAAGGATTGAAGAGGGTTTTCATTTCAAAGGTGACCAGACTGGTCTGCTGGTTAGTTTTACTTGTATGTTGGTTGTCATCAATTCTTGCTGCCTGTAGTGCACTGTTGTCTGTGACTCTGTATGATTTATATGTTTTAGCAGGGCCTTGCTGTTGGTTGCTTGTCATTGGCTCTGTCTACCCCACCTTCCTCTGCTCATCTCAAGAAGATGCTTTTTGAGGAGGTTTCTGCAGGTGAGATGCTGTTTATATAGAAAGTAAATGAGTTTAAGTAGTTGATAAAATTCTTTAGAAAAAAAGTTGAAGAAATGGGGATAAATCCTTGGGAAGCTTTTCTTCCAGAGATCAAGCAAAATAGTTATTGGCTAAATGAGTAGAAATGAACAGCCCTAATCTGTCTCTTCTAGACTTTGATCTTGTTGCCCCCCTTTTCTCTTAATTAAATTAAAGTTTTTTAAAAAAGAAAAAAGAAAAAATGGGAATAATGATCTAGGTTATTTACAGCCAATGGCTACTATTATTTATAGGGCTAGGACCAAGAGCAAAGGTAGAAAAACACTCCTTGATACTCAGCCAGATCAGTGGAAGAAAGGAATAAGGAAAATAAACAAATGTACATTAAATACAAATAATCCTCCTAATAAAGAATAGTTGACAAACTGTGAAGGAAGGAACTTCTCATAAACCAGCATTAATAAAGAGAAATCATAGGAATTCCACACTCCTCTTCAAGGGAGGGAGTTCAACCATGCCCAACTAGGATGAATTAACATCAAATTGAGTTCTTGGGATTATAGTTATCAAATCGCGATTCAAATTATGAATTGCTAAGCTAAATTATGAATTGTAAATTGTAAATTATAAATTGTATTGAATCGTAACATTTATGATTACAATAGAAAATACTATAGATATGTTCTATAACATAAATAAGTTTAAATCATAAATAAGCTATAAAAGAATATTTATAATTTCAAGGTTGTTAATACCTGCTTCAAGAAGCGAGAGGAACATTTAATCACATACAAGAGTGGAGCTTCAAGGTCACAGATTGACTTCTTTCTGGTAAGGAATCCAGATAGAAAAATCTGTCAAAATTGTAAAGTTATTCCTGGGGAACCCGTGGCAACTCAATATAGGGTTTTGGTCCTTGACGTGGTTATTAAGGGTCGGAAACAAAAGCATCGTCAGGCGATGAACCCTAGGATCAAGTGGTGGCAGCTAAAGGGGGAGAATCAACAGACTTTCAAGAGAAGATTGTTGGAGGAAGGATCTTGGGAGTTACGAGAAGATGCTAACACCATATGGGAGGAGATGGCCAAGAAGGTTAGAAAAGTAGCTAAAGCACTTTTAGGAGAATCTAAAGGTTTTGGACAAAGAAACAAGGAATCTTGGTGGTGGAATGAGGCTGTTCAAGAAAAGATCAAATTTAAAAGAGAATGCTTTAAAGCTATCAATCTGTGCAATAACTCGGAAAATTGGGAAAGGTATCGGAAGGCTAATAAGGAGACAAAAAAAGCAGTAAGTGAAGCACGATTTAAAGCGTTTGAAGAGTTTTACAAGGATTTAGGAACGAAAAAAGGGGAACAAAAGATTTACAAGATTGCGAAGGCTAGAGAGAGGAAATCTAGAGATTTGGATCAAGTAAGATGTGTTAAGGATGAAGAAGGAAAAGTTCTGGTTACAGATAGAGATATTAAAAACAGATGGCAGGGTTATTTTCATAAGCTCTTTAATGACGGAACGGAGTCGACTTGTGATATGAAAGATCTAACAACCTTGGAGAGAGAACAAAATTTGGCATATTATCGCAGGATCAAGGTTGATGAGGTCAAGGAAGCTCTTAGAAAAATGGATAATGGTAAAGCTGTTGGTCCCGATGGTATTCCTATTGAAGTTTGGAAGTGTTTAGGAGAGGAGGGTACTATCTGGCTAACTAAGCTGTTTAATGAAATTTTAAGGTCTAAGAAAATGACTGAGGAATGGAGAAGAAGCACTTTAGTGCCTATTTACAAAAACAAAGGAGACATTCAGAATTGCGCAAACTACCGCGGGATTAAGCTTATGAGTCATACTCTAAAATTATGGGAAAGAGTGATTGAACGTAGGTTAAGAATCGAAACGAGTATTTCTGAAAATCAATTTGGATTCATACTAGGACGGTCTACTATGGAAGCTATATATCTTCTAAGGGGGTTGATGGAAAAGTATCAGAGTAAACAAAGAGACCTTCATATAGCATTTATTGACTTGGAAAAAGCCTATGATCGAGTACCAAGAGAGGTGTTGTGGAAAGCCTTGGAACAGAAAGGTGTACGGGTTGCGTATATTAGAGCTATAAAAGATATGTACGAGGGGGCTACGACTAGTGTGAGAACGTTTGGAGGGGAGATTAGAGACTTTCCTATTAAAATTGGCCTACATCAGGGATCATCCTTAAGCCCTTTTTTGTTTGACCTGGTTTTAGATGTTCTGACGAAACACATCCAAGAAGAAATCCCTAAGTGTATGCTTTTTGCAGATGACGTTGTTCTTATAGCAGAGACAAGGGAAGAGATTAATTTTAAACTTGAGTTATGGAGAGCTATTTTGGAATCGAAGGGTTTTTGTCTGAGCAGGAGTAAGACCGAATATATGCATTGTAAGTTTAACAAGCGACAAGCTAGGAACGAGATGAAGGTTAAACTTGGTGATCAGGTCGTATCACAAGTGTCAAAGTTTAGGTATTTGGGATCAATTATACAAGATGACGGCGAAATTATTAGAGATGTGGAACATAGGATATAAGATGGGTGGTTGAAGTGGAGAATGGCATCAGGGAGTGAATGTTGGGCAATGAAAGGACAACAAGAACATAAAATTGGAGTGGCGGAGATGAGGATGTTGCGTTGGATGTGTGGTCATACAAGAAGAGATAGGATCCGTAATGATCATATACGAGGTAGAGTTGGGGTGGCACCTATTGAGGAAAAAATGGTTGAAAACCGTTTAAGATGGTTTGGGCATGTGCAAAGAAGACCGTTGGAAGCGCCAGTTAGGAGAATTGAGTAGATGGTTTGGAGCCATGTGAAAAGAGGTCGAGGAAGACCAAAAAGGACACTTAGAGAAATTATTGAACGGGACCTTTTAGTAAATGAGATATCTAAAGAGTTGGTCATTGATAGAGCTCAATGGCGTCGTGCGATCCATGTAGCCGACCCCACTTAGTGAGATAAGGCTATGTTGTTGTTGTTGTTGTATTGTTAAAGATTTAGTATTATAGTTGACTTTTTCAATCAAATAACCTCCTCATTAAGTGACTTGATTTTCCAATTAGATAAAATCCCTTATTTATTAACATTTTAAATTTTCAAATTTCAATAAGATAACATCATGAACTGTGTGTAATCAGATAACATCATGCGTGTGTAATCTACTAAGGCCAATAGCTTATTGGGTCAGTCAGTCACGAAAGAAAAAAAACAAAAAAAGAAGCAACCAGAAAGTCGGCATATGCTAAACGTTGCATTCAGGGTAGTGGGTGAATAAAACACTGACTAAAACACAGCATTTTGGTTTCGTCTTCTTCCTTGCGTCTGTCATGAAAGACTCGTGCTTCATCTTCTTCCTTTCGTCTTCTTCCTTGTTTCGTCTACAGATCTGACGCATAGTCGACTTCTGAATTGCCAGAACCGTGCGATTCGCCAGTTCTGACTCGAATTGCACGATTTCGGCTATTTAGGCCATGCGACAGTTCAACCAAAGGGTCGTATCGCACAGCAACTGAATTGAATCGCATGATTTCGATAACTATGCTTGGGATGGCTTTAGTCAAAACATCAGCTGTTTGTTGATGTGTAGATGTATAAATCACCTCAAGAATCCCTTTTTCTATCTTTTCTTTGATAGAATGCCAGTCAATCTCAACTTGCTTGGTTCTGTCATGATGAATCAAGTTCTTTGTAATACTTACTGCAGCTTGGTTATCACCCAGTAACTTCATGGATGCTGGGGTAGAAAATTGAACTTCTTCAAGGAGTCTCTTCAACCATATCCCTTAACAAATTTCATGAGCCAGTGCTCGAAATTTAGTTTCGGCTCTACTTTAGGGATAGAAACAAGGTTTGTGGCTACTTAGGAACATGAAGGCCATTTTTCAAAGTCACAGATGGACTATTTTGACATCTCCCTTTCAGCTATAACATTTTGTTAATGAGTGTGGACATGAGCTTCAATGAACAACACCTCTTCAATGGAAAACAGCTATGTTTTCATCTGTATCCTTCTCTCTTCCTTAGTAATATTTCTTTTTTGATTTAAAAAAAGAAATACCCATGTGGTACGGATGTGCTCATCAAAGGATAATAACCAATGACACTTGTTACCTTTGGAACATGAGATGGATCCCAAATATCACTAGAAATCATAGAGAAACGATGAGAGGGTTTTTAATCATGAGTGGGATATGTGCTACAACATTGTTTGGATAGCAGACAAACCTCACATTGGAAAAACTTAGGACTTTCATTAATAAATAACAAAGGAAACATTTTTGCCAACTACTTAAAGCTTGGGTGCCCCAAGCAATGGTGCCATAATATAATGTTGTAATCATTTTCTGGAGTAGGTGTGAGTTTTTAATGCTGGCCTTGATTCAGTACAAGCCCTCAATCTCCATAGCATTGCTAATTTTCCTTTTCGAATCCAAATCCTGCTATAAACATTCAAAGGAAGAGAATTTTGCAACACATTTCAAGTCTCAAGTAAGCATGCTGATTGATAATAAACTGCAAGATAGTTTAGGAACCAAGAGAATGGATTCAAATACCGCATCATCATAAGTTTTTACTATCCCAATACCATTCACTGTGGATAGTGACTATAGGAAGAACCGAGAGAGATTTGAGAGGAAAAATAATATATTTCTTGTGTTATTTTCATTACAGAGTATGCTGAATTTATACAAAAGAAATGATCCTAAAAAAGGAATAAAATAATATGTAATAGCTATACAATCAAGAGTAACGGCTATAAAATAAAGACTAATAATTATGCAATAAACCCAAACCACTCAATCTAAATATCACCGAGATTGTAGGAGTGATTTGAGGATATTCTAACACTCCCCCTCAAGTTGGATCATAGATGTTAATCATATCCAACTTGCTAATAATCTTCCCAAAATTAACACAAGGAAGGCCTTTGGTGAAGATATTTGCTGTTTGTTGGTTTGTGGGAACATAGGTGAGACAAATTATCCCATCTTGAACCTTCTCTTTGATAAAGTGTCTATCAACCTCCACATGTTTTGTTCGATCATGTTGAACAGGATTTAAAGATATATTGATTGCCGCTTTGTTGTCACTAAGAAGTTTGATTGGTGGCCTATCTTCCATCTTCAATTCTTCCAAGAGTTTCTTAAGCCAAAGCCCTTCGCAAATCCCATGAGCAATAGTACGAAATTCGGCTTCAGCACTACTCCGTGCAACAACATTTTGTTTTTTGCTCCTCCATGTAACAAGATTTCCCTATATAAACGTACAATATCCAGTTGTTGACCTACGATCTTCTTGAGACCCAGCCCAATCTGCATCAGTGAACACCTCTATACCTTGTCTCTCGCTTTTCTTGAAATAAAGTCCTTTTCCAGGAGATCCTTTGAGGTATCGTAGGATTCTATACACAGATTCTAAGTGGACTTCTTTCGGAGAATGCATGTGTTGACTAACAAGACTGACAGCGAAGGCAATATCTGGTCTAGTATGAGAGAGGTAGATTAATTTCCCAACATTCTATCAAAAAAAAAATTAATTTCCCAACAAGTCTCTGGAATCTTTCTCTATCAACCGGTTCTCCGTTGTCTTCTCTCTTATTTCTTGGTTCCACATGAGTATCACTTGGTTTACAACCAAGCATCCTAGTTTCAGTTAAAAGATCGAGAACATATTTTTGTTGTGAGACACTAATGCCTCTTCGTGACCTTGCAACTTCCATGCCGAGGAAGTAACGCATTCCCCTGAGATCCTTTTTCTTCAAATTCTGTAGCAAGAGTCCCTTTTAGTCTTTCAATCTTGGCTGAGTCATCCGCGGTGAGAACAATGTCGTCCACATATACAATCAATATTGACTTCAGTCCTTTATTATTTTGCCGAAAAAAAAAGAGTGTGATCCAATTGCCCTTGGCTATACCCTTATTTCCATAGGACTCTTGAAAATCTATCGAACCATGCCCTTGGTGATTGTTTGAGCCCATATAATGATTTTTTTAACTTGCAGACTTTTTCTTCACTTTGTTTGCTGAAACCTGGTGGAATCTTCATAAAAGCTAACTTCCCGTTCAGGAAGGCATTTTTTTTGTCAAGATGATGTAGAGGCCAATCTAAATTGACTGCCAATGATAGGAGAACACGCACAGTATTTAGCTTGGCAACAGGTGCAAAGGTTTCCGTGTAGTCGATGCCATAAGTCTGGGCAAAGCCTTTAGCCACCAGACGAGCTTTGTATCTTTCGATTGTCCCATCAGCTCTATATTTCACATTAAATACCCATTTGCACCCAATTACTTGTTTTCGTTTGGGTAATTCAATTAAGTCCCACGCATTATTTTTCTCCACCCCACTTAGTGGGATAAGGCTATGTTGTTGTTGTTGTTGTTGTATTATTTTTCTCCAACGCTTTAATCTCCTCCATGACGGCTTCTTTCCACTTAGGATGCTTCAATGCATCAAGAATGTCTTTTGGAATATCTATCTTATCAAGGTTAGATGAAAAAGCATAGAAATTGGGTGAAAGAGCATTATATGAGACAAAATTGGAGATGGGATGAAGAGTACATGACCTAGTTGGTTTTCTTAGGGCCATTGGCAAGTCATCAATAGAGGGTTCAGGATTGCCTTTGCTGGAGATGGGAGACTCCTCTGGGCCCAACATCGGGATTGACTTATTTGGCTTTTTTGGTGCTTTAGTGGTGAGTTCCTTCGGCCTCCGTGAGTCGACAAGTATTTCCTTGTCTGGTTGTGATGGTTCTCCCTCTTCATTCAAGTCTTCTTCTGTTGATGGCATACTAGGCAAGGAAATATCACATTCAAAAAACATATCTTCACTAATATCACATTCATTAGTGCCTATGCACCCCAAGTAAGGGTGGATGCATATCATAAGGAAAAGTTTTGGGAAGATTTGGAGGGATTGGTCAGAAGCATACCCTTAGAAGAGAAGATTTTCATCGGGGGGGACCTTAATGGCCACGTTAGGAAAGAAGCAGGACAGTATGAGAGAGTTCATGGTGGCTTTGGTTTTGGGTAGCTTAACGAGGAAGGACAGTCTATACTCGATTTCTCAATGACTTATAATTTTAAGGTTGTCAACACTTGCTTCAAGAAGCGAGATTAGCATTTAATCACATACAAGAGTGGAGCTTTAAGGTCACAGATTGATTTCTTTTTGGTAAGGAATCCAGATAGGAAAATTTGTCAAAATTGTAAAGTTATTCCTGGGGAACCCGTGGCAACTCAACATAGGGTCTTGGTCCTTGACGTGAGTATTAAGGGTCGGAAACAAAAGCATCGACAGGTGATGAACCCTAGGACAAAGTGGTGGCAGCTAAAGGGGGAGAATCTACAGACTTTCAAGAGAAGTCTATGGGAGGAAGGGTCTTGGGAGTTACGAGAAAATGCTAACATCATGTGGGAGGAGATGGCCAACAGGGTTAGAAAGATAGCTAAAGCACTTTTAGGAGAATCTAAAGGTTTTGGACAAAGAGATAAGGAATCTTGGTGGTGGAATGAGACCGTTCAAGAGAAGATCAAATTTAAAAAAAATTGCTTTAAATCTATCCATTTGAGCAATAACTCAGAAAATTGGGAAAGGTATCGGAAGGCTAATAAGGAGGCTAAAAAAGCAGTAAGTAAAGCACGATCTAAAGCGTTTGAAGAGTTTTACAAGGACTTAGGAACGAAAAAAGGGGAACAAAAGATTTACAAGATTGCGAAGACTAGAGAAAGGAAATCTAGAGATTTGGATCAAGTAAGATGTGTTAAGGATGAAGAAGGAAAAATTTTGGTTACAGATGGAGATATTAAAAATAGATGGCAAGGTTACTTTCACAAGCTCGTTAATGACGGAGCAGGGTCGACCTGTAATAGGGAAGATTTAACAACCTTGAAGAGAGGACAAAATTTGACATATTATCGCAGGATTAAGGTTGATGAGGTCAAGGAAGCTCTAAGAAGAATGGATAATGGTAAAGCCGTTGGTGCTGATGGTATTCCTATTGAAGTTTGGAAGTGTTTAGGGGATGGGGGTACTATCTGGCTAACTAAGCTCTTTAATGAGATTTTAAGGTCCAAGAAAATGCCGGAGGACTGGAGAAGAAGTACTTTAGTGCCTATATACAAAAACAAAGGAGACATCCAGAACTGTGCAAACTACCGAGGGATTAAGCTTATGAGTCACACTCTAAAATTATGGGAAACAGTGATTGAACGTAGGTTAGGAATGGAGACGAGTATTTCGGAAAATCAATTTGGATTCATGCCAGGGCGATCAACTATGGAAGCTATTTATCTGCTAAGAGGGTTGATGGAAAGGTATCGGAGCAAACAAAAAGACTTGCATATAGCGTTTATTGATTTGGAAAAAGCTTATGATCGAGTACCAAGAGAGGTGCTGTAGAAAGCCTTGGAACAGAAATGTGTACGGGTTGCGTATATTAGAGTTATAAAAGATATGTATGAGGGGGCTACAACTAGTGTGAGAACGTCTGGAGGGGAGATTAGAGACTTCCCTATTAAGATTGGCCTACATCAGGGATCGTCGTTGAGCCCTTATTTGTTTGACTTGGTTTCAGATGTTCTGACAAAACATATTCAAGAAGAAATTCCTAAATGCATGCTCTTTGCTGATGATGTTGTTCTCATAACAGAGTCAAGGGAAGAGATTAATGTTAAACTTGAGTTATGGAGAGCTACTTTGGAATCGAAGGGTTTTCGTCTGTGTAGGAGTAAAACAGAGTATATGCATTGTAAGTTTAACAAGCGACAAGCTAGAAACGAGTTGGAAGTTAAAATTGGAGATAATGTTGTATTACAAGTGTCAAAGTTTAGGTATCTGGGATCTGTTATACAAGATGACGGTGAAATTATTGGTGATGTGACACATAAGATATAAGATGGGTGGTTAAAGTGGAGAATGGCATCAGGAGTTGTTTGTGATCGGAAAGTACCGGATAAGCTCAAAGGAAAGTTTTATCGTACTGCTATAAGACCTGCGATTTTATATGGGAGCGAATGTTGGGCGATGAAAGGACAACAAGAGCATAAAATTTGAGTAGCGGAGATGAGGATGTTGCGTTGGATGTGTGGTCATACAAGAAGAGATATGATCCGTAATAATCGTATACGAGGGAGAATTGGAGTGGCACCTATTGAGGAAAAAATGACTGAAAACCGTTTAAGGGGGTTTGGACATGTTCAAAGAAAACCATTAGAAGCGCCAGTAAGGAGAGTTGAGCAGATGGTTTGGAGCCATGTGAAAAAAGGTTGAGGTAGACCAAAAAGGACACTTAAAGAGGTTATTGAGAGGGATCTTCTGGTAAATGAGATCCCTAAAGAGTTAGTCATTGATAGAGCTCAATGGCGTCGGGCGATCCATGTAGCCGACCCCACCTAGTGGGATAAGGCTGTTGTTGTTGTTGTAGGGTTGTTTTTCAAAAAAGTGACATCAAGGCTAACAAAAGTTTGTTTTGTTAAAAGGGTCAAAACATTTGTAACCTTTTTGTGACGGTGAATATTCAAGGAAGACGCATTTGATGGCACGAGGATCAAGTTTAGTGTGTGTATTGTGGTTATGAACAAAAGCTGTGCAATCAAAGATTTTTTGAGGGAGATCGTATGAGAGACGTGAGGTAGGAAACGCATTTTTGAGTTTAGAAATAGGAGAGTCAAATGAGAGAATACGACTGGGCATACGATTTATGAGATATGCAGATGTTAAGATGGCATCCCCCCAAAAAGTTTTTGGTACATTAGTAGTGAACATTATAGCACGGGCAACATCTAAGAGGTGCCGGTTTTTCCTTTCAGCAATCCCATTTTGCTGTGGAGTGTAAGGACAAGAGCTTTGATGAACAATGCCGTGATGTTGGATATAATCGCTTAGAGTGGAATTAAAATATTTAGTACCGTTGTCAGTTCTAAGAATTTGAATTTGAGTTTGAAATTGAACTTGGATCATTGTATGAAAATTTATAAAAATATTTCGTACATCGGTTTTATTTTTTAAAAGATATACCCAACATACTCTAGTGTGATCATCTATGAATGTTACAAACCATTTTGTAAAAGTGCGATTTTGAATACGAGAGGGACCCCATAAGTCACTATGAATAATGGAAAATGGTTTAGAGGGTTTGTAAGAATTCTTCAAGAGGTGTGGTGGTGTTTCGCAAGTTTACAAAATTCACATTGAAAATCAAAGTGTTCTTTATTCATAAATATAGATGGTAACAATTGCTTTAAATATGAAATATTTGGGTGTCCTAACCGAAAGTGCCATAACTGAATTTCCTCGTCCCTAGGAGTGGAACCATAGCTATAGTTTGCAACTTGATATTGCATACTTTTTTGGGCATCATCGAAATAGTAAAGTCCCTCACACTCTTTATCACTGCCAATCGTCTTCCCTGATGATAGGTCCTGAAACACACATGAGGATGACAAAAAATTAACAGAACAATTTGAGTGTTTTGTTAATTGGCTAACAGATAACAAGTTGCAAGATAGCTTTGGAACATGGAGGACAGATTCAAGAATAATAGAATTAGAGAGTCTAATACTTCCCTTTGCAGCAATGCGTGAGAGAGTCCCATCTGCAATTTTAATTTTTAAATTTCCAACACAAGGTATATATGAAGAAAAAAGATGATAAGCAGAAGTCATATGATCAGAGGCACCTGAGTCAATTATCCAGGGAGTTTTAGTTGAGGAGGTATTTAGAGCCTGTAAGAAATTACCTCTTTTGGCTAAAGAACCTGAAGGTGTATCTGATGACTGACTAGTGTTGAAATTGATAAGCATCTGATAAATTTGTTCCCTTTGTTCAGCACTGAAAACCCCCTGATTTTCCTTTTTTTCAGTATTCTCCAAGAACACTTGATACCCGCTACAGTTCTTATTCGACTTTGGTTTCCAGTCAGCCGGCTTGCCATAAATCTCCCAACAATTATCTTTTGTGTGCCCGAATTTTTTACAATGTTCGCAATAGGGATGCCTTCTTTGATTATTATGGGCCCCATTATTTTGAGGTCCACGAGTAGTGTTGTTTTGAGTGTTATTGGCCCCATTATTTTGAGGTCCACGCACAGCATGGGCAACACCAGATTCATTAAGCCCATTCGGCCCAAGCCCATTAAAAGATAGTAAGGTAGATCCCTTAGAACTATACTCACTTGATCCATGAGATAACATTACCTTTCTTCGTTGCTCCTCTCGTCGCACTTCAAAGAACACCGCATGAAGGGATCGCAATGGACGTCTCCCAAGGACGCGACCCTTCACGTCGTTGAGTTCGTGATGGAGGCCGGCGACGAGCTCGAAGACCCGTTCGGATTGACCTTTTTCTGGTACTGTGCGTTATCCTCGGTGCATTTCCAAGTCTCCCCAAGGTTCAGGTCGAGTTCTTGCCACAGTGAGGTCATCTCCATGAAGTAGTCCGTCACATCTCGTTTGCCTTGTTTCATTTGCCAAAGTTTAGTTTTGATTTCGAAGATTTCGGAGAAATCTTCTTTGTCGGAGTAAGTCTGATGAATGGCGTCCCAGATATCCTTGGCTGTCGGCAAGAAGAGATATGTTTTGCCAATCATCGACTTCATCGAGTTCACCAACCACGCTCGGATGAGTGAATTTTCTGATTTCCATTTCTAAAGAGCAGTGAGATCAGAGGCGTCGAGTTCCTTAGTGTCCCCGGTAAGGTAGCCCATTTTCCCTTTTCCTTCTAACAATAGCTTCACTGACTGAGCCCATTGACGGAAGTTTTTTCCGTCGAGCTTCTCAATTGTGAGCTGGAAAGATGGGATGTCATTGAAAATCATATCCTCTGTCTTGTTATCAGAGGTTTCCATCCCTTTCTTACTTGCTCCGCTATCTGTCATAGCTCTGATACCATATAGGAAGAACTGAGAGAGATTTGAGAGGAAAAATAATATATTTCTTGTGTTATTTTCATTACAGAGTACCCTGAATTTATACAAAAGAAATGATCCTAAAAAAGGAATAAAATAATATGTAACAGCTATATAATCAAGAGTAACGGCTATAAAATAAGGACTAATAATTATGCAATAAACCCAAATCACTCAATCTAAATATCACCGAGATTGTAGGAATGATTTGAGGATAATCTAACAGTGACCCATAAAAAATTCTCACTCTATAGTTATTATTACAAGGCTGCAATTCATAGAATAATGAGGCATATCCAATCATATGGTTTGAAGTAGTTGAATCAATTAACCAAGAGGTTGCATCTGCAGCTCTAGCATGAAATGTTGATAGGTATCATGTAGGGGACCATTCAGTTAAGGGCTAAAATGGGGATTTTAGTAGAATGTGTTAGTTATAGGTAGGGGAGAGAATGAGAGTGGGTAGGAGAATATTTTCTCAGAAGTGTGGTAGGAGCATTTGCTTTGGAGAGGAGCTTTGAGCTCTAGAGGAGGCCTTGGTCTCTAGAATTTCCTTTGGGTGTTTAACTTTTTATGCTCTGTATCTTAGTTTCTTAGCAATAAAAACTTAGTTCTTCTTTGGGGTGAGATATTGGTTTCTATCGATTAGTCTGACGTGTCGGATCATGTCGCCGAAACCAACAGACAAGAGAGATGCCGTGGAGGCGCGAATGGCCATTGTGGAAGCTATAGGTCCATGGTTAGGAGGATTGGAAGGGTCAATGAGCGAATTTCAAGCAGCTCTTTTTGAGATGCAACAATCGCAACAAGAAATGCAGAAAATGATGATGGAGAAACTCTAGCAAGCAAACGAAGAGTTGCAATCTCTATTGAAGGAGATTAATGGATTGGGAGGAAAAAGAGTAGATGGTGAGCAAGGGAGTACCATACCTATTGATGGTTCATCATCTTCTTCAGAGAGGCCAGCAAGAGAAACCATGAAAGCTTCAGTACTACGGTCGATTCAAGACGGCTGGGAAGAGTATCAGGTGTTAGTGAAGAAGGTTGAGCTTCTGGGTTTTCAAGGAACAGACCCAATGGGTTGGGTTCAGAGGGCGAAGGCTTATTTCAAGCTCCATAATACTCTTGGAAGATTTGAAGGCGACGTCTTTGTATGGAAGGCAACTCCATTCACTAGTTCACGTTGTTGTGAGAGAATGGAGACCAACTGACATGGGAGAAATTTAAAAATCTCTATTGCTTTGCTATGGAGGGGCGATTTACGATAACCCCTTTATTTTTGTTTAGGGTTTAGGGTTAAATATTTTGTTTTTGGGGCTTTGAGGGGCAGGTTTTTTGTTTCGGGTGTCTTTTCTTTGGAAGACCTCTTGTCCTCCTTTTATTTTATTTTGTTTATCTCTTTTCCTTTGTATCTCTCTCTTCTTAGTAATAATACTTCTTTTTCTATTAAAAAAAAAGATTTACGATAACCCCTTCGAAAGAGCTGTCAGTATTGTACTAGTTAGGTTCGGTGGAAGAGTACATTGAATCCTTTGAGCTCATCTCCACACAAGTTCCTTGGTTGATGGAGGATTGTGGTCGGACATTAGACAAAGGGTGCGTTCCTTCCATCCTGAAAAACGCTCGATGATGACTTATCAAGTGCAACTGAATCACTCTGTGTCGGGTCGGACTATCGAGTCGGGTTTGATCCATAAACCTGATGAAAACAAGTGGAACAATGTCGCATCAAAGGCCAACCAGTAATAACCGTTCAAGTGGAACAATGTCGTTGGGTACTGGGACTGTGTCTTCTTCCCCAGCAATTTTGAAGAGTTCCATGGGGTCTTTGTTCGCTGGTACTGGTTCGAGTCTGGAAGTGTCGTCTCGGAAATGGGAGCATGAACGTCGGACGACAACGGAGAAGGCGAGAGGGACGAAACACCTTTTGTATCAAGAGTTGACGGACCGCAAGAATAAGGGTCTTTGATTTTGTTGTGGAGAGAGGTTTCATCCTTTGCGTCAGTGTTCTGAGAAATCCTTGAAGCTTGTTATAATGAGGGATGAAGATGAGGAAGGACAAGTAGAGGTTTTGGCATTAGAAGGGAAGCTTGAAGATGGTGGAACGAAAGGATTCGGCTAATGTTTCTCTGTTTTTTCTTTTCCTATTTTAGCCTTAAGGACAAGACTGATTTTAAGAGAAGGGTATTGATAGGTATCGTGTTGGGGACCATTCTGTCAAGGGATAAAATGGGGATTTTAGTAGAATGGGTTAGTTATATAGGCAGGGGAGAGCGTGAGTGGGTAGGAGAATATTTTGTCAGAAGTGTGGTAGGAGCATTATCTTTGGAGAAGAGCTTTGAGCTCTGGAGGAGGCCTTGGTATTTGGAATTTCCTTTGGGTGTTTAACTTTTTCTTCTCTATATCTCAGTTTCTTAGCCATAAAAACTTAGTTCTTCTTTGGGTGAGATACTGATTTCTTTCAAATGCATTTAAAAAATTCCCTTTTTGTAGCAACAGCAGAAGTAGACGATGAACCTTGGCTGATCAGTTTTTGAAGCCATTCTACTTTCTCCTTGCTGAAAAATACAGGCTGTCAGGTTGGTTTTTCACTGCCTTCTGAAGAGGCAGTGCTTCCCTTGTATTCTTTCTTCCTAGGCTTCCAATCAGTAGGTTTACCATATGTTTTCCAGCAAGTATCTAATACAGATGATTTGCTTCACACTAGATCACCTATTTGTGTGATGTGTTTGGGGAATCCGGAGATAAACAACCATCTTTTTCCTATATTCTGAAGTGGCCTAGGCTATATGGAACATGTTATTTGGGCTCATTGAGGAGAGATGGGTGTGCCCGGCTGACCTTGGTGGTTTCTTTTCCACTAACTTTAGGGGTTTTGGATGAAGAAAGGAGAATAAGGTCTTGTGGAAAGAGGCTATGTTTGTAGTGGTGTGGTATCTTTGGGGCAAAAGGAATGCTAGAGTGTTTAAGCAATGTTTCCTTTCTCCTTACATGCTTTGAGATAGGATTCACTTTGTTGCTTCCCTTTGGGTCTCAATTAATATATTTTTTCAAGGGGTGCCCCTAGTAGATGTCCAGAGGGATCGGAAGGCTTTATTGTATTATCTCCTTTGTTGGGCTTCTGGGCTGGTTTTGCGTGACTTTTGTTTCACTTAGGAGGATCTGTTGTCCTCCTCTTTCTTTTGTTTTTTTTTTTCCTTTTGTACTTCTCTTTCCTTTCTAATAAAATTCTTTCCTTTTCTATCATTAAAAAAAAAAAAAAAATTCCAGTAAGTATCTCAGGTGTGGCCTGGATGCTGGCAATAATCACACCAAGTCTTTCCCTTCTTAGTATTGGCAGCAGCGGAATCAGTTCCCATCATGAGCTTTTCCTTTCTTCCCTTTGAACCTCCAAGAAAACTTCTGAGTGAAGGCTTGGTGCCTAGGATCCTACCACAAACTTCATCAAGGGACTAACTTGGGCCCATCAATAATTTGAAAATTCTTTCTTCCTCAACAAGTTCTTGGGCTTGTCTAATCTGGATTCTCAAAGACATCCACTTGTTGCCAAAGGTGCGTTAGTTTAGTCAAATCCTAAGTCACAGGTAACTCACCTTGTTCGAGATATTGAAGAGTGCTTTTGATCTCATATTGGAGGGCGTTATTGCATTAATACGTTGTTAGGGGCTGTGTGGGGTGTCTGTGCTGTCTGTTAGTTTTTCTTACTTTATGTTCTTGTTTTTTCTTAGGAGGATCTCTTGTCCTCCACCTTTTGTCACCATTCCCTTTGTATCTCTCTTTTCTCCTTAATAATACTTCTTTTTCTATCAAAAAAAAAAGTTCAGAAGTATTTGTGGAATTTTGATGAAAATAAAATTCTTCTCTTTTATTCAGAATAAAGCTAAAACCAATTATTTATACAAAAGAATCCTAACTAAACTAGGAGGAAAAAAATAAGGAGAATCCCTCTTAAATAAGGAATCCACACAAAACTAGGAATGCAAATAAAGTAACATATAGGAAAACCTAATCTATCCTAATCTATTAAGAATAAATAATTTAAATATATCCTAATCTATTAAATTAAGAATAAATAATTTCAATATAAGGATTGACTCCTTTCGACACTTCCCCTCAAGCTAAGTTGTATATGTTATACAATCCTAGCTTGGAGTGAACTATTCTATGTAGAGGACTTTCTTTGAGCAAGTAAAGACCATAACTCAACGCTGGCAATCATCTTCCTTTAATATGCTGCATTGATGAACCAAAAAGTTAGTATGTTGTGTAGTAGTAGACGTTGATGATTGTTTGGTCAAGTAGCTTTTGTATTTCCTCAATCTGTTCCTTGGTGAATGGATTGATCTCTGTATTTTTGTTGTCGGATGTAGTGGTAGCATTTGTATGGTTGTCTTGATTACTCCATGTACAACTAGGCTCCGAATTTAGAGGCTTCCCGTGTATTTTCCATCATGTTTCTTCAGTGTGACCAAGTTTCTTGCAATGTTCACACCATGGCTTCCCCCTTCTCTGTTTATTGTCTTGAGACGTGTTGTGTGTGTACAAGGCAGAGGTGTCTATTGAAGATGGCTCCAACATAATGCTTCTACAGCTCTCTTCTGCATGGACCAGTTATATTGCTTCTGTTAAGGAGGCAAATTCATGTCTGCCTAGAATTTGAATACATACAAGATCAAAGTCAAAATTTAATCTAGACAAAAAATAATAAACTCGATCCCTCTCTAAATTTCTTAATAACCACTGCACATTTGCCACAGTTCAAATCCAGCATCCTATAGTAATCCAATTCTTGCCACTGGTTCTGCAAGAAATTGGCATACTCTAGTTCACGTCCCCTGTTTTGCTCCAGTTGTTTTTGTCTTGATGTCATATATGAGGGCTGCATCATTGACTTTGGAATATGTTTGGTAAAGGGCATCCCATATTGCTTTTGCTGTAGGGAGAAACATACATGTATCTCTAACTTTTGGAGTCATAGAATTCCATAACCAAAACATGATCATGGAATCTTCTTCTTCCCATCTTGCGAATCCTGCCGAGTCACTTGCCAGTGCTTCCTTTAGTAGATGACCCAACTTACCTTTTCTTTTTAGGAATGTTCGTACCAGTTGAGACCACTTAAGGTAATTTTTCCCGTTGAGTCGATATGCTGCCTGGACGTTTGAAGTTTTGTTGTATTTCGTGCAGTTTGTTCTTCCTCCATAGGTGAAGACGAACATGGTGAAGGGGTAGCAGATGTAACTTCCGTCATATAAGAACAAGTGAAAAGCCCAACAATGAAGGTTGGAGTTTTGGGGAGATCGATCACGATTGGAGTCGAAGTAAAAAAAAAAATCTCAGCAATTAAGGTTGAATTCGAAGATTCGAAGTTGCGACGAAGTACCTAGCAACGAAGGCTGGTTGAATTTGGAGATTCGAAGTTGCGAAGCAATACCCACCAATGAAGGCTAGACTCGAAGTCGTAGAAGACGGCGACCAGCAATGAAAAACCAAAGACGAAGACCAAACTCGAAATTGAAGTTTGAAGCCCAAGTAAAGGTTGGAAAAAAAAAATGTCAGTGAGTTTGGAGAAGTAAAAAAAAAATTATGGATTGGAACCAGATGTTTGACGAAAAGAGAGCTTGCCGTCGATGCCAAGGGTTTCACAAAAAGAAGGGAGAGAGACCTAGCGATTAAGGCTGGACTAGATGACAGCGATTAAGGATGGACTAGATGACAACAATTAAGGCTATAGAGAAATCCTCCAGTCGACACCAAAGGTTCACAAAAAGAAGCCAGCAATTAAGGCTGGGTTTCATGAGGCTAGTGATTGAGTTTACGGAGTGAACATGGTGTATGAACCTGCCTTTGATACCATGTGGAATTTGATGAAAATAAAATTTTTCTTTTTTATTCAGAATGAAGTTAAAACCAATTATTTATACAAAAGAATCCTAACTAAACTAGGAGGAAAAAGAAATAAGAAGGAGAATCCCTCTTAAACAAGGAATCCACACTAAACTAGAAATGCAAATAAAATAATATATAGGAAAACCTAATCTATCCTAATCTTTTAGGAATAAATAATTTAAATATATCCTAATCTATTAAATTAAGAATAAATAATTTAAATATAAGGATTGACTCCTTTCAACAGTATTATCTTTGTTAGAGTAGGGCTCCTTTGCAGCAGTCTAAATCTCTTGGGCAATGTCATAGAACAGGAAATTGTGGCCAAAGTCATTGTCCATGGTGTTAATCAACCAGGACAACAAGATATTGTTTTCTGCCTTCCAAACTCTGTATTTTAAGTCCTTCTGTGGAGGAACAGTAGCTCTAGTGAGATAATCATCCTTCCCTGTGCCAGAAATGAACATCATCATGGATTTGGCCCATTGGAGATAATTGTGGCCATTTAATTTATGCCTCAATGGTAGAAAGGAATGCTAGAGTCTTCATGGACCAGTTCCTCCCCTCTCACATGCTTTGGGATAGGATGCGTTTTGTTGCTTCCCTTTGTGTGTTAGCCAATGGGTTCTTTCAGGGGGTGTCCTTGGTAGATTTGCATAGGGATTGGAGGGGCTTTGTTGTATTAGCCCCTTGTAGGGCTTCTTGGGGTTGGATCTTTTTTTTTTTTTTTTGCTAGGAGAATCTTATTTCCTCTGCTTTTCTTTGTTTTTTCTTTCCCTTTTGTATTTCCTTTTCTTTTTTTAATGAAATGCTTCTTTTTCTATATTAAAAAAAAAAAAAAAGAAACTTATGTCTCAATGATGAGTTGGATGGTCCCTTCTGTTATGTCATAGCTGGAGGTGTCTTGCACAGAGAACCCACTCGAAATCTGACTGGTTTCAAAAGCCATGGAGGTATGGACAGGACAAACAGAGGCTGACGGGACTTAGGAATTTTTTTTTTTTGAATTCTGGACCGTATTTCTGGGTCTGATACCACAAGGAATGGGCTGAAAAAAAAAATTGGGAATAATGTTCTACATTATTTAGAGCCAATGGTACAATTATTTATAGGGCTAGGGCCAAGAACAAAGGGAGAAAATCACTACTTGCTACTCGGCCAGATCAAGGTAAGAAGGGAAAAAGAAAGAAACAATAATGTACGTTAAATACAAATAATGCTCCTAATAAAGAATAGTTGACAAACTAAAAAGGGAGGAACATCTCATAAACCAACATTATTGAGGAGAAATCATAGGAATTCCACAGTTTTAGCATATGGTATGGTGTGCTTTTGTTATGTCCACACTTCAAGCTCAGTGGGATTTCTTGTGATTGGACATGTAAGAGATGTGAATAAAATCTATTCTGGGTCTTCACCTGACAGTTTAAGCTTTGGAGTTGAAATTGTTCTTGATAATGTTTCTGGAAATAGTTAAGTATGAATTCTGTCTACAATTTTCAAAAAATTACAGTTCAGACCCTATACAGCAAGGACACCAAGTTATGATAACAAATACTCTGATGACTTTAATCTTAGCCTGTTGTCCAAGCTGCTTTTCCATAATTTTGTTCTGTCCATAATATTATTACCATCATGTCTTTGGTCACTTAATACTGGAACCTGATATAATCATCGATCCCTATGACCTATTATATATCATATGTTAAGCTACAAAAGATTACTGGCTGGGTTGACTGGTGCTGTGTAGTCGGAATATTTCTTTTATTTTGTGGGTGTTAACCATTGCTTTGACTTCAAGTGTGCAACTATTGGCTCTTCCCCCAGGTTCTATTGAGGCTGGAAACAAGTCAGGTGTTCTTTTTATGTTATTTAAATATTCAGTGCAATGGAGCTCCCCAACCATTTGCCTTGAGGCGCTCCAGGTAATCTTTCTGGAAAATTAATATTTTTTTGTTTGTACCGCTGAGTTGTTAGCAATCAACCACGTACGGAAAAATCTGAGAGGTTTTAAAAATTTTCTTGTATTGTGAACTTGTGTTCATCTTTTTCTACAATTTTAGTTTCTCTCATACTGTGGACAGCCATTTGTCCTGATGTTAATTTTTCCTCTATGATGTATTGTATTATAATATTATTCTATTATATCATCTCTTTGGTAAAGGCAAAGTGAAGAGTAAAGCTGGTTTAATATTTTCTTTAGGTTATTTTTTGAAGTGTATTTTCACTTTAATATGTTTGACTGTGAAAGGAAGATGGGTTGGGTGAGGGCATTCCCCTTTTGTATTATGTCATGATAACTGATAAGTTAAATTTATAGCTGTGCTCAAAAAAGTAGTTGTTGTTTGACTTGTTTAATTCTCTATTTTGAGAATAACTTGGTAGTTCTTGAACTATTGGTCAAGTTACTAGTATTGTCTTCTGCAGGCAGTTAGAGCTGTATCCCACAATTACCCCAACATAGTCATTGTGTGTTGGGAACACATTTCTGCCACTGTGTATGGCATCCTCAGCGTAGTTTTCCCTGAGGTACCTCTGAGGAACTCAACTGAGAATGTCAGTTGCGCTACTACATCTATTGGGGAGAAAGTTCTTACAGCAGCAATTAAGGTATCTTTTATTCCTTTTTACCTTTTTTTTTTAAATAATTTTTTTTTATTTTCTTTCATGCTAAAACTAACCTTTGTTCACCTTGTGGAATTAGCCTTCTAGTCATGTTTTTGAGAGGAAGATGATATTGGCCATAGTCCGTTGTAATGCAGAAAAGCTCTACAGGGTTAACTAGGACTTATAATATTTTATGGGATTCATAAGGTGGTGAATGGGAGGAGAAGGAGAAGTTTCATTTAAGAGCTTAAGGGAGGGTGGTACAGTTGTTAGGTAAACCAACATATAACCATACACCTACACAGTTAAATAACTGCAGTCCCAAATACATGGATTAGTGCTAGATAATTAATTGGGTAATAACTACACTCCACATGAGGAAGGTTGGATTTGGTTAGCATATGCTTTTGACCCCATGTGACTTCCTCCTTGCGTAAGTACAAAAAGGAGGGTCTTTATCGCATATTTGTGTAGATATATTCAGATTCACAAATATACATTTGTTGACTCTATTGCCTGTTTATTTTAATAATTGAATTTGACGCAACTCATTTCCCTGCATCACGATGTCTGTTGGATATCATTGTGTCCTATTACTGCTTTTCTTATGCCAAAGGTATAATATATTCTATTGTTTTGATCATTTTGTCATTATTCCTCTTAGAGGACCGTGAAATAATGTGTTTCTCTCATAGTGCAGGACTTCTCTGATCTCTCTTCTATAAGGTGATTGTAAAGTCTTATTTAAAACTTTTCAGGTGTTAGATGAGTGTCTTCGTGCAGTATCTGGATTTCAAGGAACAGAAGATCTTTCAGATGATAAGTTAGTGGATGTTCCATTTGCATCTGATTGCATCAGGATGAAGAAAGTCTCATCTGCTCCATCTTTTGAGCCAGATAGCAAAGATAATGCTATAGTCAATTCTGAAGCATGTGAATCTGGAAGTCAGCAATGGTGTGAAGCTATTGAAAAGCATTTGCCTTTTACTTTACAGCATTCCTCTGCGATGGTAAGATTTTCAGTTTTTTCAACAATATGATTTCTTCCATTACGTATGGTTCTGAAAAATGGACACTGCTCTGCTAACTTGCATCCCATGATAGATTTAGATACCTTGCTGTAACAGCAATTTTTTTTTTTTTCTGATGCACAATTTTTTTTACCTCTCCTATGGTTGTTGGCTAAAAGAGGGAAAATTAAGTTGAGTATCTTGGCTGCTATGAACATAGATATGGAGTACATTGTGAGTATAACATGATACCAATATGGGGATATAGAAAAGTCCTAAAAGTATAGGATATGATAGAGCCATGTTATGACAATTTAAATTTATTCGAAATAAAATTAATTTGAGTATCAATATTATCAAAGTGTGTTCATCTTACGTGGGCAGATTCTTGATTGAGCTTTGATGGCTAATATCTGTGAATCATCGAGGATATATCTGTATGAAGATGAATATGGAAGATGTAAATGTCAACATGGACATTCTTCTCAGGCTGTCTTAGCTAGGGTGCCAGGTCCTTACTGGCCAATTGCTATCCGAGAGCTGCCTCCTTTTAGGATTTGCCGGTCTTCTCTAAAAGATGATTTGATGAATTTCTGATAAGTTCTTTCATAAAGGAAGGATAAATACTAGTTTGAACTCCACTTTTATTACCCTTATACCCAAAAATGATAGGTCTGGAAAGGTACATGAATTTAGACCTATTAGTTTGATGTATGGTGTTTACAAGATAATTACTAGAGTTCTATCAGTGAGGTTTGGCGAGGTTGTTTGAGAACCAAAGTGCTTTCATTGCAGGTAGACAAGTCTTAGATGCTGGGTTGGTAGCTAAGAAATTAGTGGAAGATGTAAAGTGCTGGACACAAAAATTGGTTTTTAAGCTAGATTTTGAGAAAGCCTCCGATAGGGTGTCTCTACTCTTTTGTTTACTGTTACAGTTAATGGGCAACCTAAAGAGTGGTTCAAAGGTTAGTGAGGTATGAGGCAGGGAGATCCTCTTTCTTTTCTTCTGTTTACTAGTGCTATTGACTTTCTATGTTGTATGCTGAGAAGGGGTTTTAAGAGTAAAGCAGTGCAATTTCAATTAAAAAAAAAAAAGGTTTGCGAGTTGGTAGGGAGCGAGTAGAAGTTTCTTGTCTACAATTTGCAGATGATACTAAGGGAAATTTCTGATATGTGCTTTTATTGCTACAAATTTTTGAGATTTTGTTTAGACTTCATATTAATCTCTCTAAGAGCAGACTGGTTGGGATTAATGTTCAATTGTAGGTAAGTCAGCCAAGTTGGTTGGTTGTGGGGTTTTGCAGTGGCCTCTAACTTATATGGGTGTTCTTTTGGGGGGTGATCCATGTGCATAGTCCAAGTAGTTCCAAATGCTTGTTTGAAAGAAGTGCTAGAATTACATCCCAATTATGCATGCTAGATAGTCTACTTGCTATTAGATTTTGAAGATTCTATAAGTTCATCTTTGATGAGATGGGAAGTTATTCTATTTTGACGTTTTGTGGTTATTTTGATCTTTTTTATCTTTTCATTTTGGGAGTTTGTTTCATCCTCCATGTTGTTTTCTCTCATTACTTTATAGAAATCTTGGATGAATGATTGATATTTATTTCCTTTGTGTTCTGACATGTGTTCCTCTTCCCTTCTTATGGAAGGTGAGAGCTGCATCAATTACTTGCTTTGCGGGTATGACTTCTGTAGTATTCATCTCTTTCACTAAGGATAATCAGGACTTCATCATGTCATCTTTAGTAAGTTTTGGTGGAACATGCTCAAAGCTATTTCTACTTCTTGTATTGTGGTGAATTAAATTTTGTATGTCGTTCTTTTCCTTCAACATTTTAAACTGTAAATGTTTTGTAGACCAATGCTGCTTTACATGATGATGCACCATCAGTTAGGTCTGCTGCTTGTCGAGCCATTGGTATCATTTCATGTTTTCCCCAAGTTTGTCAGAGGTGATACTCAAAATTGAAGATTAAGTATCAAAATTATTAGGCTATCTTATTCTTATTCTTATTATTATTATTTAATGTAAGACTCACCAGAATAAAAGTAAAAAGTTTAATAATGTTTTAGTGCAGAGATACTTGACAAGTTTGTCCATGCTATTGAGACTAATACCCATGATTCCCTAGTCTCAGTAAGACCTGCTTCACTCTTGAACATTTTACATTGTAGTACAAGTGTTTGTTATTTGAGCAGCCATTCAGAGTATTTTTAACTTCAGGTGAGGATAACAGCCTCATGGGCTTTGGCTAATATCTGTGATGCTATCTGTCACTGTGTCAGTGATCTTCAATTTGGATCTACAGGTAGGCTTGAATTTAACTGGTTTGTTATTATCGTAAAAAACTTTGTATAAGGATTACCGGCAAAACTTTTGTTTCATGATGCTTCCTTTCTTCCTTTTGGCCTTTTCAATAATTTTTGTCACAGTCTTACAAGCTAATCCCCCGTTGATTATATCACTGAGTGAGTGTGCTTTGCACTTGACAAAGGACGGAGACAAGGTAAATAATTATTCGTTTGATAGATGTATCATTTTTCCTTTTGTTTGTAATATTTCACATTATAGAATTGTCCTTTAAAACTGTATAATTTTGTTTTTTTCCTATATGGCTGTTATTCCAGAATATGGTAGTAAACCTATCACAATAATATAGAAATGCATAAATATTTTGTAAACGAACATGGGGTTGTTTTGTTCAATGCTCTGTTTCCTGTCTTGCCTTTCTATTAAAATAGTACTTATAGTTAGTTGGGGGTTTCATTTGATGGCTTCTTTATGAGTTTCATGTTTTCCTTTTCTCAGGTAAAATCTAATGCTGTGAGGGCTCTCGGATATATTTCAAGAATTTTTAAATGTACAACTGTATCAAGATTTCAAGAGATGTCAGTGGAATATACTGACCATGGCACTAAGGCCTTTCCCTCTAGGGAGGATCCAAAGGTTTTTCAGGGTTATAATACATACTCTAGCCAGTTGTATTCTTCGGAAGATTCTCATAGGCTGGAGAGAATGGTTCAGGCATTTATTTCTTGTGTCACAACTGGGAATGTTAAGGTATCATAATTGCAATGTTTCAATTTGTCTGTTCTGAAAGTTCTATTTCTTATTATTAAATCCACTTCATCTTTGGTAAAGCTTGAATCTCTGTTTAACAGGTCCAGTGGAATGCTTGTCATGCATTAGGCAACCTATTTCTGAATGAGACATTAAGACTGCAAGATATGGATTGGTATAGTAAAGGGGCCGTTGTTGGTTACATCATTAATTGCTTGTTTATGAGATTTTCAGCTGTGGCCAATAGGCATATGTTATTACAAGCAATAATAAAAAACATGGGTGTGTTCAAATGGTTTTTATTCATGACAAGAATCCTGAGTGGCGACATCTTTCCTTTTTCTGTTAGTGCTGTTTCTGGAGTAAAGCATTTTGAAGCTAGTTTATTAATTTCATTATTACCACATGGGAGAGCTTATGGGTTTATGCAGTAATCAGACATTTCATTCCATGTGGATTCATACTAGATTGATTAACTCAATAAATCAATGAACGAGAATGTAGACTTTAGTGAATTAGAGAAATACTCTATGATATATTCAAAAGGGCAAGAATACAAGAGGATCTTATAGAGAAACTTAGACAATAGGCCTTCCAATGACCCTCCATAAATTAGGGATATAAAGGCCTAAAATTAAGGAAAGAAATAGGGAAAGAAATCAGGGGAATCAAATAAGGATATGATGTCCTTATTCCTAAAATAGAAAAGGAAAGAATCCTAGTAAGGAAGGAAACAAATAAAAAAGGAAATAAAAGTCATAAAGAGCAATTATCTCGGAGAAATCACAGCACTCTTATATGGAGAAAAGATCAAAGCTTTAACACTCCTCCTCAAGCTGGGCTTCCAAGGTTGAACGTGTCCAGCTTGTCAACTATTTTTTCAAACATCTTCCTTTCTAGGGCTTTAGCGAGAATATCAGCAGCTTGATTCTGTGAAGACACAGAGGATTCCGGCTTCAATTTTTTCCTTGATAAAGTGTCTATCTATTTCCATGTGCTTTGTTCGGTCCTGATGGACATGATTGTATGATATATTTATGGCAGCTTCGTTATCACGATAAAGCTTTAAGGGAAGAATAGTTTTCATCTTCGATTCTTCAAGAAGTAGCTTTACCATAACATCTCACAAATTCCTTGAGCAACAGCCCAAAATTCAGCCTTGGCTGTACTTCTAGAAACCACACTTTATTTCTTGCTTCGCCAAGTAACCAATTTCCCCACACAAAGGTACAATACCTTGAAGTAGACCTTCTATCTCGATCCAATCAGCATCTGTAAACCCTTCTATATCTCTAGATTCAGTTGTGTTGAAGAATAGGCCTTTACCAGGGGTCCCTTGATAAACAGCTTCCATGTGTTCTTCTCAAGGGGTATGCATATATTGATTAACAATACTGACAGCGAAAGCAATGTCAGGCCTAGTATATGATAGATAGATAAGTTTACCTACTAGGCGCTGGTACCTCCCTATGTCAACCAGGGTTGCACCTTTTTTATTTCAAATTTTGATAGTAGAGTCCATAGGAGTGTTCATGGATATGCACCTCAACATCCCTGTCTCATTCAAGAAGTCTATCACATATTTCCTTTGGGTAACAAAAATTTCCCTAATCTGCTGTAGGATAGAGTTTGCTATGTTGCTTGTTTTTGGGTTTCGGCTAATGGGTCTTTTAAAGGGGTGCCCTTTGTAAACGTTTATAGGGATTGGAGGCATTGTTGTACTAGCCTTGTTTTTGGGCTTTTTGGTTTGGTTCTGGTTTCTGTTTTGTTTTTTGTAGGAGGATATCTAGTCCTCCTTTTTTTCTTTTGTTTCCTCCTTTTTTTCTTTTCCGTGTTCCTCTCTCTTTCTTAATAATATTTTTGTTGATTAAAAAAAAAAGAAATTCCCCTCTTGTTCCTTGTAATTTCTATTCCAAGAAAGTAATGAAGAGATCCTAGGTCTTTTATTTCAAATTCTATTGACAATTTGCCTTTTAGTCTTGGCATCTCCATAATCATCTCCCGTCAAGATTATGTCATCTACATAGACTATGAGGATAGTAATTTTACCATCTTTGTGTTTATAAAACAAAGTGTGATCAATTGAGCTTGTTTATATCCTTGTTGAAGGATTGCTTTGGTAAACCTACCAAACCAAGCTCTATGTGATTGTTTTGAGCCATAGAGAGCCTTTCTCAATCTACAAACCTTCCCATTCTCCTTTCATTGTCAAAGCCAAAGGGGGTAAATCTATGTATACTTCCTCTTCCAAGTCTCCATTAAGGAAAGCATTTTTGAAATCAAGTTGTTGAAGATCCCAATCTAAGTTGGCAGCAATAGATAGGAGAACACGTACTGTATTAAGCTTGGCATTAGGGGCAAAGGTCTCATTGTAGTCTATTCCATGAGTTTGAGTGAAGCCCTTAGCAACCAATCTTGCTTTGTACCTCTCAATAGTCCCATCCGATTTATATTTCACTGTAAAGACCCATTTACATCCAATGGAGCTCTTTTCTTTAGGTTTCTGCACTAGGTCCCACGTTTGAATTTTCTCAAGGCCATGTATTTCCTCAATAACAGCCTTTCTCCACTCAAGAACCTGTAAAGCTTCTTGATTATCTTTAGGAATTTTTTCCTCTGCCGGGTTAGTAATAAATACTTGGAAGAGATGGAGAAAAGTGTTTATAGGAAACATAATTAGAGATGGGATGTTGAGTACAAGACCAGTTTTTTTTTTTTTTCCTTAAAGCTATAGGCCAATCAAGATCACTAACCTTGAGGATGAAATCGGTTCTAGGTCTTGGCAGGGCATAGGTTCCACACTAGTCTCAATTCTTCCTGATGTGTTCCTTCTTGAGTAGACTGTAACTCAGGTTGCTGTTGCAATTCCCCTTCTGTTACAGAATTAGGTTCTCCCGGTCCTCAGTATTATCAGTACTTATGGCAGCCTCTAGGTTAGTTGCTTTAGGGGTAGGTTCTTGAGTTTGTTCAGAAAGGGAGGAAGGGAGAACATCAGAGATGGGATCAGAAATGGGTAAGATAGGTTAGATGTAGGTTCCCAAGAAGAATCTTCAATCCCATACTCCCTCTGAAGATAATTCTTGGAGTAGAAAGGTTGGTTTTCAAAAAACGTGACATCCATAGTGATAAAATACTTATGTGAAATAGCAACAATAACCTTTTTGGGTGGCTGAGTAACCAACAAAAATACAAGATAAGGCACGCGGGTCAAGTTTACTTCTATTATGACCATGGATATGAACAAAGGACTTTCAACCAAAAATGTTGAGAGGTAAGGATTTTATAAAGCAAGACTAAGGGTAAAGTTGGAGAAATAACTTGTGAGGGGTTTGATATTTAAGGAAATGAGTGGGAAGGCGATTTATGAGGTAACAGGCTGTCAAAATAGAATCCCCTCAAAAGAATTTAGGAACATTATTGGCAAATATAATACAACGAGCAACCTCTAAGAGAGGCTGATTTTGTCTTTCAACTACTCTATTCTGTGGGGGGTATCAGCACAAGAAATTTTATGTACAATGCCATTTTCAATAAGATACTCCTTAAGAATGGAATTAAAAAATATTCCCTCCCATTATCAGTACGTAAAATTTGAATCTTTTCATTGTACTGTTTTTTTTATCATCAAGTGAAACTGTTTGAAAATTTGGGGGCAGCCTCATTTTTTCCTTCAAAAAGTACCAGGTAATCCAAGTATGGTCACCAATCAAAGGAAGAAACCACATTTTCACATTAAAGTGGGAGCCCGAGAAGGGCCCCATATATCACATTGAAAGACATCTTTTTTCTCAAAGAGAGTAGGAAACAGGTGTTTTAGGTAGGAAAAACTAGGGTGGCCTAACCTAGAGTGCTATAACATAATTTCATCTTTTCTAGTGAATGATGTAGAGCAGCTTCCAGTACTTAAGGCATGCTGATTGCTGGAGTTGCCTTCTTCAAAGTAATAGAGACCATTGTGTTCCCTAGCACTGCCAATCCTCATGCCCGAATTTATATCCTGAAAAACCCAAGTAGAGGAGGTGATTTGGGCAGTACATTTTGGGTCTTTAGTGATCGTACTAACAGAGAGAAAATTGCTAGATAGTTTGGGAACAAGTAGAGCATCTTTGAGGAATATTTGAGGACTGATATTAATATTACCAATCCCAACCAACTGTTACAAAAGATCCATCAGCAATCTTTATTTTTAAATTTCTTGGACTAGAACTATAAGAGCAAAATAAAGTTGCACAACCTATCATGTGATCCGTGGCACCCAGATCTATCACCTAAGGGTCAATACCTTCTGTCTTTCCAATTAAGGCGGCAAGAAAAGTACCTTTTTGAGTCAAAAGAGAGGTACCAGTTACTGGTTATTGTCCGAGGATGGTTCCAGCAGTTGTTTGTTGTCCTTGAGTGGAGATTTGACTCTGGTTGCTTAATTGTTCTAATTGCTCCCTGTTGAGAGAAAGACTAATGTTTTTATCTCCCATTTTTGAATCAGTAGTAACTTGCAGACCTTGGGGCTCCTTCTTGTTGTTTCAAGAGTCAGGCTTCCCATGTAGCTTTCAACACTTGTCATGGTGTGGTTTGACTTATGATAGTAGTTTCACCAACGGTTCCCATTCTATTTTTGACTTTGATATTTTCCACGAACTGAGAGAGCAGAATTTTCAGCTTCTGGTTTGGGTTCTCAAGCATAATGCATTTGCGAATTTCTTCTCTTCTAACCTGAGCAAAAACGTCATCAATACTTTACCAAGGTTTGGTACCAAGTAAGAGCCCTCGGATCTCATCTAAATCTTTATTGGGTCCAGACAGAAAATCATAGTTTCTGTCCTTATTTATAGGCTTTGGATAGGTCTCCATGCATCCAGCACATAACCAGTGGCCATTGTTGAAGAGATCTACCTCCTGCCATAATTTCATAAGGGCATTAAAATGGATTATGACATGCATGTCAGCCTGTGTGAGGTTTCGTGCCTTGTTTCTTAGCTCAAACAGTTGTGCAGAATTCTCTAAATCAGAATATTGTCTCTTGGCAGCCTCCCACATCTGTTTGGAAGTCTTGTAGTACATAAAATTCTCACTGATTTTATTCATCCATAGAGTTGATCAGCCAGGCCATCACCATTGAGTTCTGAGTATCCATCATTGAGAAGCTTGGGTCGTATTCTGCTGGTTTGTTGGCTCTCCCATCAATATATCCATATCTCCCTTTTCCTTGAATCACTGTCTCAACAGAACATGACCAAGGCAAATAATTTTTTCCATTGAACTTGTGAGTAGTAATTTGGAGAGAGGAGTTATCAGAGTAGGGAATAGTACCAGTGCCTGTGTTAATCACGGCAGTAGATTATGAAGTCCTTGGTTTTCTGAAGTGCTGGTTGTACCCCAAGAAAATGAGGGAGGTTTGCTGGCCATAAAGAAGATGGCAGCAAGAGAAGAAAATAAAACCAGAGTTCAGAAAGTATGAATGGTGGAGTCAAAAGGCATGTTGGTCGAAACCATGCTCTGATTCCATGTAGACTTTATTGTATAAGAGAAATACTTTCTGATATATTCAAAAGGGCGAGACTACAAGAGGATTTTGTAGAGAAACTTAGACAAAAGGCCTGCCAATGGGAAGAGGATCCTCTGCTTGGCTCAATTTAGGCCGTTGGATTTCACAACCAACAACCTAGATTTCAGGATGTTGTTTTCTTTTCTTCTTCTTTTTTTTTTTTTCAAGAAAACAACATACAAGAAAACAACATCTTGAAATCTAAACTGTTGGTTGTGAAATTTAACGGTCCAAATTGGGGCAAGCAAGGGATCCAAGTCCTTACTAATGATTCTTCATAGGGATATAAAGACCTAAAAATAAGGAAATAAATAGGGAAAGAAATAAGGGGAATCAATTAAGGATATAACGCCCTTGTTCCTAAAATAGAAAAAGAAAGAATCCTAATAAGAAAGGAAACAAATAGAAAAGGAAATAAAAGTCATAAAGAGCAATAGTCTTGGAGAAATCACAGCATCAAATCTTCAAGAGAGAATTATAAACAATGCCTATGAATTATAAGTTATTATTATGACTAGAAAGAAATTAACTTTAGAATTTCATCTGGTACTCTTTCTTTTCTCACTCCTAAACTAAAAAAGTTGTTGTCATCTGTATACTGCTATAGAAAGTGGTTCCCCTATATAGTATGTATTTATTATTTTTCTGAATAATTTAATAATTTAAGTTTGAAATAATTGAAATGGAGGATACAGATGTCATCTCACCATCTATCAGTCACTGTTCATGCCCACTCATAAAATTATAAATTATGCAGATACATGTTAGTCTCTGTTAATTTTGAAAAAAAAGAAAAAAGAAAAAGAAATTAGATTGATGTGCAGTATGTGTTAAAATTCTAGTTCTTGAAGAATGTGTGATGTCATCACGTAAGCTGTAATGCTAGAGCTTCTTGAAGGAAGTGACATAATGTATGATAATTTGAAATTCTTACAAAGTTGTTGTAAATGGGACAACGGGATTGATAACTGGGTCTTGGAAGTTTGGGATACACTGCAAATTTTGATTTATCCTTGAGGGTAGTTTTACTTTTGGAAGTTGTTAGAGCTGTTCAAAAATGCTGCATTCAATCTTAGTACTAGTATGTCATGTAATTCTTGCTATGGTGTCAGATTTACTCTCAGTCCTCCTCTTTTTGATTTCTCTTTCTTATCTGCTCTATCTTTAATGTAGACATTTATAACTGTGGAGGCATTTTTATTTTTCTTACCTGTTTGCAGGGCTCCATTTGTTTTTGGTATTCTTCTACAACTATTACGTGATTCATCAAATTTTAAGATCCGGATACAAGCTGCTGCTGCTTTAGCTGTGCCAGTGGCAGTGCATGGTAATACATATCTACTAGTATTTTTTATTTTTATGCCTTTATAATTTTTGCTAAGGACATTGATGGGCCAGATGTTAAATGAATTGGGTCAGTTAGCTGTTAGTGGTTAATTTGTTTGGTTAAGCGTTTTTAACTGTTGTTATTGTCTACTAAGGTTAGTTGTGTTTTCTTTCCTTTGTTTGTTATGACCGTTGGAGAGTTTTGTATATAAGCTCCTTGAGCATAGTTAATAAGATTAGAATTCTCTCTCATAATTTTTTCTACCATCTGTTCGACTGTGTCTGTGAAATCTTCACTTGGTATCAGAGCCCAAGATCTGGGCTCTTGATCGTTGGTCATGGAACAACATTTTGCATCATCTACAACAATAGGCTTGCAAACCTCGCCTTCGTCCCTACAGAACAAAACGACTTTGTCAATGACAGCCTTGAACCAATTTTGATTCGTCAAGTTGGATGAAAGCAACTATCTTTTGTGGAGCTCGATGTGCTCCCTATCGTTCGCGGCAACAAACTCGATAGCTTCATTCTTGGAACGAGGCCAGGTCCAGATGTGTTCGTATTCGAAGGGAATGAACACAGAGTCAATCCACAATTTGAGGAGTGGGTGACTGTTGACCAAATGCTTCTCGGGTGGCTATATAACAACATTTCTGTGGACATCGCATTGCAGATTCTGGGATGCAAGACATCCCAAGAACTCTGGAATGTTGTGAAAGAACTCTCGGGGACCCAAACCTGTTCTAGAGTGACTTTGTACAAAGCTGAATTCCAACGTCTGAGGAAAGGGAGTTTGAAGATTAAGGAATACTTGCGAAAAGTAAAAGGGCTGGCTAACAATTTAGCGCTTGCAGGTACCCTGTTGAGCAATGACGATATGATTACCCAGACATTATAGTCCAATAGTGCTCTAGTTGGCAGAGAAAGGTGATATTTCTTGGGTTGAACTTCAATCTTCTTTACCAACCTTTGAAAGTTGTTTGGAACAGTGGAATGCATTAAATCAGCTTCATTCTCCCACTGTGAATTTTGTTTCCTATCAGCAAAAGAACAATACCAATTCTAATCAGAATTGGAGAGGCCAATCAGATCGTGGCAGAGGAAGAACTCCACATGGAGGTAGAGGAGGACGGACAAACAAGCCCACGTGTCAGTTGTGCACCAAGGTAGGCCACACTGTGCATAATTGCTTCTATAGGTTTGACCAAACCTACACTGGTGCTTTGTTGGCAATTTGGCAAGTATATCAATCTACAAATAATATGAAAAATGAGTAACAGTATCATTTCCGCAAGTATTGAGGTGCCAAGTACCCGCGAAGCTAAAGTAAAATATTATTTAGATGGTCCGTTAAATTGAAGATGCTTAAAGAGTAAACTTAAACAAAAGTGGTAAAATATTATTTAGATGGTCCGTTAAATTGAAGATGATTAAAGAGTAAACTTAAACAAAAGTGCAGTTCTAAAAACTATACAAATTAAATTAATTCTATTAACTAAGACCTAGAGAAAATGGGATTGATTAATTCATAGACAAATTAATCTGTGTTACTGGAGAACAATTCAATTTAATTGCAATTCCTTTAACATTGGCTAATTTCTCTAAATTGATTGAATCCGACCTAATTAAAATAATTGCCTAATTCCTTAGTACAACCATCCAATTAAGTGATTAAGCTCAAGAAATTATAAAAGCCACATAAATAAGATTATCTATCCCTAAATTAATATGATTTATGGTAGAAATTATAAGGGCAAGCTTAATATCTAGCTATCCCTAGCATAGATAAAAATCCTAACTCATAAAATGGTAATCAAGTATTTTAGAGAAAAATAATCGGTAAAATCCACTCTATCAAACGAAATTGCACTCAAATTAAATATATTCAACAGTAATGCTTTATGAAAACCAAACTACATCAATCCCCTAAAATTTAGGGTTTATCTACATATGGAAATTTAGAAGAAAAAAGCAGAAAAACCTAAACTACAGCAGAAAACATGGAGTTTATGGTGGAAGTTGAGAGAAAAGTGGAAGAAAAACACCCAAAACGAAGAGGGAAGGCCTCCCTCTGGCCTCTAAAGACTCAGCCGCAGCTCCTTAGCTGATTCCCTAGCAAAAGCTGACCTAAAACTTGACTTAAACCTATATATAGTAGCTCAGCACATGACATTAAATGACCTATCATTTAAGCGATGGGTTAAGAACATTAAGCTCGAAATGAATTTGTCTATTGCTTAGGCGACCAGATGTGTCGCTTAGGTGATGGGGGGTAGTAGAGAGGACTCAATTTGGCATGAGCGATGGATCTTCAGAAATTAGTACTTAGCGATGGATCTGCTAAGAATTTCCTTGATTCCGTAGTCTTTGAACAGCATTAGCTCCATTTTTGGCTTCTAAGTTCCTAAGCTTGTTCATCTTTAAATTCCTCTCCAATTAGATCTACCAAAAACACACAAAATAGCAAATATTACAATTTTAATTTCAAATCATACTATGTTGTATAATTAATGGCAATTACACTAATTTATTCAATAAATCACATAATTGATATAAAATTGCAATGATTTCACCCAAAAAGACTACGGAAAAATATGAATATTGAAGGTTTATCATGCTTCAATTACTGCTGGAGACAACAGTAAAGATTCCAGTACTGCACACTCAGCCTACCTAATCACTCAAGACAATCTTGAAAATCAAGATTGGTATGTTGATAGTGGGGCCTCCCATCATGTCACAAATGACCCCACTGTTATTGAGCAAGGTATGTTAGCTTCTCACAATAATTTTATTGTAGTTGGGAATGATTAGAAAGTAGTTATAGAGAGATACTTTGGAATCGAAGGGTTTTCGCCTAAGCAGGAGTAAGACCGAATATATGCATTGTAAGTTTAACAAGCGACAAGCTAAGAACGAGATGGAGGTTAAAATTGGAGATCAGGTTATATCACAAGTGTCAAAATTTAGGTATTTGGTATCAATTATACAAGATGACAGCGAAATTATTGGAGATGTGGCACATATGATACAAGTTAGGTGGTTGAAGTGGAGAATGGCATCAGGAGTTGTTTGTGATCGGAAAGTACCTAATAAGTTCAAAGGAAAGTTTTATTGTACTGTTATAAGATCAGCAGTTTTATATGGGAGTGAATGTTAAGCGATGAAAGGACAACAAGAACAAAAAATTGAGGTAGCGGAAATGAGGATGTTGCGATGGATGTGTGGTTATACAAGACGAGATATGATCTGTAACGATTGTGTACGAGGTAGAGTTAGAGTGGCATCTATTGGGAAAAAAATGGTAGAAAATCGTTTAAGATGGTTTGGATATGTTCAAAAAAAGACTGTTGGAGGTGCTAGTAAGGAGGGTTGAGTAGATGGTATGGAATCCTGTGAAAAAGGGCGAGGAAGACTAAGAAGGACACTTAGAGAATTGATTGAACGTGATCTTTAGGTGAATGAGATACCTAAAGAGTTGGTTATTCATAGAGCTCAATGGCGTCGTGCGATCCATGTAGCCGACCCTATCTAGTGGGATAAGGGTTTGTTGTTGTTGTTGCTGTTGAATGATCAGAAAGTGGACATTGAAAGCACTAGGAAGTCAACTATACAAGGGTCCCCTCTTGAGTTAAGAAAATTGTTGTTAATTCCAAGAATTAGTAAAAACTTGATAAGTGTTTCACACTGACCACAGATAATAATGTCTCTGTGATTTTTGACTCCCATGGTTATATTGTGAAGGACAAGCAAACGGGAAAAGTACTGATTAGAGGTGAACAAGTTGAAGGGCTGTACAAGATTAAAGGAGAACCTAAGGCAAGGTGCTTACTAACAGAAAAGAAGATTGCTCAGAAAAATAGCTTTGGCATAGGAGGCTTGGCCACCCTTCAGAGAAAGTCTTGAATGATGTTTTTAGACAATATAAAATGGAAAAGTTAGTTAATAAAGAGAAGTTGTTTTGTGATGCTTGTCAGTATGGAAAGATGCATGCTCTTCGTTTTAAAATTTTTGACTCGAGCTGAAAACCCATTGGACCTTGTGTATCTTTGGGGACCACCCCTTGTGCAATCTAACTCAGGGTTTATGTTCTATATTTCCTTGATGACCACAGTAGATATTTGTGGCTGTTTCCTCTTAAAAATAAAGGAGAGGTTGTACAAGCTTTTGTTCATTTTAAAAATTTGGTAGTATCAACTTGAAAGAAAAATCAAAGTTGTATAGTGTGATGGAGGAGCTGAGTTTAAACCTTTAAATGAGATTGTTCGAAGTAGTGGAATTTTGCTGAGGCATTCTTGTTCTTATACATCTGTTTAGAATGGGAGGATAGAGAGCAAACACTGAGACGTGGTTGAGAAAGGCTTGAGTATGCTAGCTCAAGCTGCCATTCCTATGACCTACTGGCCAGATGCCTTCTTAACAGCAGTAGCACTAATCAATACCCTACCTACTACAGCTCTTCAAGAGAGAATTCCATATTCTGTTTTATTTTAGAGGATTCTAGACTATAAGGACATTAAGGTCTTTGGGTGTGCTTGCTTTCCTTACCTAAGACCTTACAATAAACATAAATTAAGTTACCATTTTGTAAAATGTGTATTTCTTGGACCTAGTGTGTCTCACAAGGGATTCAAATCGCTATCCTCCACTGGTAGGCTCTACGTTTCCCGGCACGTGGTGTTTAATGAGATGGAGTTTCCCTTCAAAAGAGGGTTCTTGAATACAAAGAAGCCTGAGGACCTTGGCACTATATAGAATATGGTCCCTGTACCTCATTTTTATGAAATTAATGTTGATTCTAATGATTGTTCCAATGCTATGCAGAGATCAGAAAATGTTGTCACCATTAATGATGATTCTGTTACCACAGAGGATAGTTTCTTCTCAACTTGATAGATTTTGGTTACTCATGAATGAGGATATCTTCCCTGATCTTATTCAAGAGGTGGGTTCCCGTTTGGTGTCTGAGCATTTTCCCCTTATTTAGAGTCTAGCAGGGTTAAGTAGGTCCTACTCCTTTTAGATTTGAGAACATGTGGTTGTCGCACCAGTCTTTTCGAGCACTGTGGAGAATTGGGGGTTTGAATGTCTAGTTTCTGGATGGGAGGTTTTTATAAGTTTATGAAGAAGTTAAAGTATATGAAGGAGAAGCTGAAAGTTTGGAATTTAGAGGTTTTTGGGGACACTAGAGTGCAGAAAAAAATGTTCTAAAAGAGTTGGATTCTCTTGAAAAATTAGAGAGCCAGGGTGGTTTAGAGGAGAGTCTTGTTGTTTGCAAGGTGACGCTTTGTATGTTTTGAATGATATTAGTAAGAAAGAAAAGATTAGTTGGAGTCAAAAGAGTAGAGTTAAATGGGCTAGAAAAGGAGACGTGAACACGAGTTTTTTCCATAAAGTGGTTAATGGGAAGAGGAGGAGGAGTTTTATCAAAGAATTAGAGGTGGATAGGGGTAGAATTGTTAGAGACAATGATGGGATCTCAGAGGAGGTGACTATTTTTTACAAGAAGCTTTATATTGAGGATATGCATGAGAGGCCGTTTATTAAGGGTTTGGATTGGGCTCCTATAGATAGCTCTAAGGGTGGTTGGTTAGAAAGACCTTTTGAGGAGGAAAAGTTAGAAATGCCATTTGGAAGATGGACAAGGATAAGGCTCCTAGCCTGATAGGTTTAATATGGCATTCTTTCAAGCTTGTTGGATGATTGTGAAGGAGGATTTGATGATGGTTTTTTGAAGAATTTATCGCACTGGTTGTTTACTGACTAGTATGAATTCTACCTTCATCATTTTGTGCCTAAGAAAGATAGGTCTATTAAGGTGAGAGATTTCAGGTCTATTAGTTTGGATACTAGTGTTTACAAGATCATTGCCAAGGTGCTTTTAGTGAGATAGAGTGAGGTGCTTGGGGAAACTATTTCTGAGAATCAAAGTGCTTTCATTGCTGAGTGTCAAATTCTTGATATTAAGATATTAAGCATAGAAAGCAAAAGGGTCTAGTGTTCAAGTTGGATTTTGAAAAGGCTCATGACATGGTTAATTGGGGTTTCTTGGATAAGGTTATGAGTTGAAAGGGGTTTGGAGATAGGTGGCAGCTTTGGATTAGGGGTTGTCTTTCTTTGGTGGCCTTTTCGGTTATTGTTAATGGTCAACCTAAAGTTTGGTTTAAGGGGCAATGTGGGGTTTGGCAGAGTGACTCCTTGTCTCCTTTTCTCTTTACTCTAGCGGTTGATGTCTTAAGTTGTATGTTGAGAAGAGGTTATGATATAGGGTTGGAGATAGGGGGGCTTTGGATTAGGGGATGTCTTTCCTCGGCGGCCTTTTCGATTATTGCTAATGGACAGCCTAAAGTTTGGTTTAAGGGGCAACGTGGGGTTTGGCAAGGTGACCCTTGTCTCCTTTTCTCTTTACTCTAGCGGTTGATGTCTTAAGTCATATGTTGAGAAGAGGTTATGATAGAGGGTTCTTCGAGGCTTGATGGTAGGGGGTCAATGGTTGTGAAATGTCTCATTTGCAGTTTGCAGATGATACTGTTCTTTTCTTGCTTGATGATAGGGAGACTTTTCTTCATGTGCTTTCGCTTTTACAGATTTTTGAGTTGGTATCGGGCCTCATTGTTAACTTAGGTAAGTGTGGTTTAGCTTGTATTAACATGTAGGAGTGTTCCTTGTGTGAGCTAGCGGGCAGTGCGGTATTGAGTTAGCCTCTTACTTATTAAGGTGTTCCTTTAGGTGGTAACCCTCTGCGGAGTCTTTTTGGGATCCTGTGGTCCAAAGAATCTCTTGAAAGCTTGAAAGTTGCAAAGGAGCTTATTTCTCCTTGGGTAGGAGAATAACTTTAGTTCAGGCCTCTTTATCTAGTAGGCCTTTGTATTTCCTATCCTTGTTCAAGATTCTAATTGGGGTGGCCTATAGGATTGAAAAGATTATGTGAGATTTCTTATGGTTTGATGGTGGGAAGAGTAAGAGGGATCATTTGGTCAATTGGGAGGTGTGTTGTAGATCTAAGGAAGATAGAGGGTTTAGTTTTGGTAATTTGGTGTTTAAAAATATCTCTCTTTCGGCTAAGTGGTGGTGGTGATCCCCTCTGGAGCCTAATTCCCCCTAGCAAAAGGTGGTTAAAACCAAGTTTGGTTTACATCAAAATGGCTGGGATGTAAATTTGGGGGCTGTTACGTATGCAAGTCCCTAGATGGCGATTTCTCATAGGGTTGAGCATCGGTTCTGGTTGACCCGCCTAACCTGACCCAAATCGCACATTTGGGTTGGTTTGGGCCAGAAAGTGTCAACCCAATTACTTGCGGGTTGGGAAATTCACAACCTAACCAAACCCCCCAACTCGATGTACATATATATATGTATATTTTTTGAGGATTTTTCTAGTTTTAGCCTTAAGGGTTCTAAATTATGATCTCACTCACTCGCACATTTTAGTCTAGGTTCGTTCATTCTTCACATATCTTCATCAGTTCATCTACTTCAGAGGTGAAGGACTTTGTTTGGACAACAATTCTCAATAGAGTTAATACTAATGATCTGTGTCAGATCAAGTGGCCTTCTAGGGCTTTAACTCCTGATGTTTGTGTGATGTGTTTGAAGAATCCAGAAACTAATAGCCATTTGTTCTTACATTGTGAGGTGGCTTGGGATATTTGAATAGATTATTTGGTCTCTTTGAGGAGAGTTGGATTTGCTCACGTGACCTTAGTGCTTTCTTTGAAGGCGAACAAGATTTTGTGGAAAGCAGCTATGCTCAAAATTGTGTGATGTCTTTGGATGGAAAGAGATACCAGAGTTTTTAAATAACAGTCTCTTGTTCCTCATTTGCTGTGGGATAGGATTTGCCATGTTGCTACTCTTTGGGTTTCAGCCAATGGGTTGTTTACAGGGGTGCCTTTTGTTGATGTTTATAGGATTGGAGGGCTTTGCTGTATTAGCCTTATTTGGGAATTTGTGGGTTGGTTTTGTTTAGTTTTTTATTTCCTAAGAGGATCTCTTGTCCTCCTTTTTTTCTTTTTGGTTTAATTGTTCTTTTAAGGCTATGTTGTTGTTGTTGTTGGTTTAATTGTTCTTTTGTATCCTTCTCTCTTCTTTAATAAAGTTTCTTTTTCTTTCAAAAAAAAAATTAGTGCTTCACCTTATCTATGTATTGCATCTATTCTCTCCACGCTTTATGATCATCATTTTTTTTGGGTTGATTGCATTTGCTGATTGTTTGCTCCTCAGACATATTTTAGTACAATGGCATAATCTGTATCCCAATCTTATGTTTTAACAGATTATGGACTATCTTTCTCGGACATTGTGCAAGGTGTAGAGCATGTGACAGAGAATTTAAGTTTGGACCTGAATTCTGCACCATCAAGTTTCAAGTATAGGGTTGCATTACAGAAACAGGTCAAAATTCCCGTTCATGAATGCCAAATGGAGTGAACAATTTTGAAATTGTCAAATAAGAAAGAAAAATCTCAATGCTATGATTTTTAAAGCTGAACTGACATTAACCTTTTTTCAAAAGGACTTAGAAATTTATGTTACAACTTCTGGAAATTGATGATTTTCAAGTATGAACTCCACTTGAGATTTTAAGATGTATTTTCTTAAATTTTGTTAGGCTATTATGATTTTGGGAAAGAAAATGTGAAAGCATATTATTAGGAAGAAAACAAGTAATAGATATTCTTATTTCTTAATCATAAAGAATACATGACTCCATATTTATAAAACAAACTAATAACTAATTCTCCTATTTTAACTAGGTCTGCTATTGATAACAAAATAAATAAAAAGTACTTATTCGAAACTAATAATAGAATAAACAAATAGAAAATCAAACTAATATGATTTATCTAATATCTTGATACCCCCTCAAGCTGGATAATACAGGTTGTACATGCCCAGCTTGTCTATCATTTGGGGCCCGTTTGGAAGAGCTTATTTTGCTTATTTGGCTTATTTTATGGCTTAAGTGTTTATACACGCGTTTGGGAGAGATTATAGAAATAGCTTATGACATGCCAATAAGCTAAAAACAACTTATGTGAAGTTTTCCCTCATAAACTCTTCAATTATAAAAATAACTTATATATAAGCATTTATATGATAAACACTTATTCTATAAGCACTTAAATAAGCTGTTTGCCCTCATAAACTCTTCAATTAAGGCCTGAATAGAGCTTTAGTCAAGATATCAACAGTTTGCTGTGAAGTAGGAACGTACGTTACTGTGATATTTCCTTGGTCAATCTTCTTTTTAATACAATGTCGATCCACCTCCACATGTTTAGTCCTGTCATGATGTATAGGATTGTGAGAACTTGCTATGGCGGCCTTGTTGTCACAATGAATCCGCAAAGGGGTCTGTAGCTTCACTCCCAATCTCAATTCAGCTTTTGCACTGCTCCTTGCCACCACGGTTTGCTTTTTACTCTTCCATATAACTAGATTTCCCCATACGTAAGAGCAATACCGTGAAGTTGATCGTCTATCCACACTTGAGCCAGCCTAATCTACATCAACAAACACATCTACATATCTTTCCGTCGTCTTCTTGAAGAATAAGCCTTTTCTAGGAGCACCCTTTAAATATTTAAGAATACGATATACTTTATTCATATTGCTTTCCGAAGGAGAATGCATAAATTGACTCACACAGCTTACTACAAAGGCAATATCTGGCCGTGTGTGAGCTAAATAAATTAGTCTTCCAACCAACCTCTGAAATCGTCCTTTATCTACTTGAAAATCACCATCCCGAATTTCAAGTTTTAAGTTAGGATCCATAGGAGTTTCAGCTGGTTTACAGCCCATCACACCTGTCTCATTTAATAAGTCAAGCACATACTTCCTCTGAGAAACTGAAATTCCCATTTTGCTTCTTGCAACCTCCATCCCTAGAAAATATCTTAATATTCCTAGGTCCTTCATCTCAAAATTCTTTGATAGCTTTATTTTAATTGCTTCTATCTCAGCTAAATCATCCCCTGTCAGTATAATATCATTAACATGTACAATTAAAATAGCTATTTTAGCTTCTCGTGATTTAACAAACAAGGTGTGATCAAAATGAGCTTGTTTGAAACATTACACTGAATTGCTTTAGAAAACCAATCAAACTAGGCCCTTGGTGATTGTTTTAAACCATATAAAGATTTCTTAAGCCGGCAAACTTTCCCATTCTTGCTTTCTGAGTCAAAACCCAGTGGGAGATCCATGTAAACTTCTTCAATTTCACCATTTAAAAAAGCATTTTTAACGTCCATTTGTTGCAAAGTCCATTCTAGATTAGCTGCTAAGGATAGTAGAACTTGAATAATATTAATCTTTGCAACGTGAGCAAATGTTTCTTGATAATCAATGCCATAAGTCTGTGTATACCTTTTGCAACTAACCTGGCCTTGTAACGTTCAATCGAACCACTTGCTGTATGTTTTACTGTAAATACCCATTTGCAACCTACTGTTTTTTTCTCCTTGGGTTGCTGGACGATTTCCCATGTTCTATTTTTTTCAAGTGCCTGCATCTGCTCAAGAACAGCTTTCCTTCATTCATCTTTCACCAAAGCTTCATCTATTGACTTTGGTATTTCCACTTCTGAGAGTTGTGTGACAAAGGTTTTCATGGACTGGGATAAATGTGAATACTACAACAACAACAACAACAACAACAACAGCCTTATCTCACTAGGTGGGGTCGGAAGGGTTTGTACTGGTCCTTGATCCCTTTCTTAATGTAATTGGCATGTCAAGTTGATTAGAGCATACGTCAAGTGTCCAGATCAGGGAGATGAAGGTTCTTCTAGCTTATCTTCCTTGTCAATATTTTTTTTCTAGTATAAGTTAGTGGGAAGAATTTTACTGGTTCAGATATAGGGTTAGTTGAGTTATTCTCCTCGGAAGACAATTGTGGAGGAGAAGCGATTGAGAAGGATGTTGTGGTGGATCTAGGTTTATTAGCCAAAAAGATTCCCAATTTTGACAAGATTGAGAAGACTCAACTAAGATCAGAATTTAGAGAATTCTCTGAGAAATTATTATCCCAAAAATTTTGATCATAATCTAAATTCCCCTCCGAGACAAATTTTTGGTAAAGGATGGTTGATGTTCAAAAAAAGTAACATCCTGTGAGATAAAATTCCTTTTTTTTTTTTTCTTTTTTCTTTCTGGAGAGTAACATCTATAACCCTTTTGAGATGTTGAATAACCAAGAAAAATATATTTGAAGGATTTTGGATCAAGTTTACTTCTATGTATGTTATGATTATCGACAAAAACATTACTCCAAAAATTCGTAGTTTTAATTCATAAAAAATTTGAGAAGTTGGAAATTCTTTTTGAAGAGAAGAAAGGGGAGTTTGAAAACCAAGCACTCTAGAAGGCATCCTAGAAGGAAACAAGCTGTTAATAGAGCATCACTCGAAAAACAGTTTGGCACATTATACAGAAATAATAAGGATCGAGCAACCTCAAGAAGATGGCGGTTTTTCCTTTTGAACATACCATTTTGTTGAGGGGTGTTGACACAAGAACTTTGGTAGAGCATGCCATTTTGAAGGAGAAAATTTTTCAAAGAAGAGTTGAAATATTCTATTCCATTATCAGTTTGTAATATTTGGATTTGAGAGTTATATTGGGTTTTTATCATATGATGAAAATTTTCAAATATTTTTGCAACTTCTAATTTGTCATGCATAAGATATATCCAACCAACCCTAGTATGATCATCAATGAAAGAAACAAACCATTTTTTATTTGAAATAGAATTTATATGAGAAGGACCCCAAAGATCACTATGAATTAATGAAAAAGGTTTAGACTCTTTATAGTTGCGAATAGGAAAAGGAACACGAGTATGTTTAACCATTTGATAGATCTCACAAGAAAAAGTCTTTATTATGAAATAGAGAAGGGAAAGGATGACGCATATACAAAAAACTGGGATGACCAAGGCGATAATGGAGAATCATGACTTGTTGATGTCTAGAGAGATGATCTAAATCAGTAACCAAATTGCAATTCTGTGTGAAGGAAAAATATTCACAAAGTAGTATAGTCCAGATGTTTCTTTAGCACTCCCAATCATATGTCCCAAGGTCTGGTTTTGAAAAATACACAAATCTTGTGAGAATTTGACAATACATTGTAAATCTCTTGTAATTTTGCTAATAGACAGCAAATTACACGCTAAGTTTGGAACATGAAGAATATTAGGAAGGGAAATTTTTGAATCTAGAAGGATACTTCCAACACCCAAAACAGGGGTAAAAGATCCATTGGCCACTTGAATAAGACGATTGTTTGAGCATGGGGAGTAAGAGGTAAAGAGATGCCGAGAGCCACACGTGATCTGACGCACATGAATCAATAATCTAAGGCTCACCTTGTTTTAAATTGGTGCAAAGAGAGGAAATTGCAGTACCATCTGTCATCAGAGAACTGGAAAAAAATTTTGAAAGAAGTTTACTCAATTGATCAATTTGAGATTTTGAAAAAAATTGATCAATGGTAGTTCCTGTAGTTGAATTTGCTGAAGTTGTCTGAACACTTCTCTCTCCTGCAATCTAAGAAGGTTTTTCTCCAAAATTTTGTAGATGACGGGGAACCCAATCTGCAGGCTTGCTGTGAATTTTCCAACACGTTGCTTTTGTGTTTGACAATGATTACACCACAGTTTGCTACGTCCAATGTTCTGACAAGTTGCCATGGCTGAAGAATCATTGGGAGAAGATGGAGAAATAGATGAAGAGGGGCCCAACATTGTGTTTACGGGTTTCTTCTTGCCATATAATAGAAAAAATTTCATCAATGTCTGGAAGAGATTTAAGGCTTAGGACCCAACCTCTAACATTATGACGGGTCGTATTGAGTCCAGCCAAGAAATCATATATTCTTTCTTGGCAATCATCTTTCGATAAATCTTAGCATCTGTAGGATCATGTCATTGCTGATGGTTAAAGAGATCAAGTTCTTGCCACAATTTTTTCAGAGTTAAAATAGTGGGTAACTGTATTTCCTTCTTGACGAAGTTCATGGACGTGCGTACAAAGAGAAAACATCTTAGAGGAATCTTCAAGGTCTGAGTATGCAATATGGACCGCATCCCAAATGGCTTTGGCAATTGGGTAGAGAAGATAAATTTTGGCAATTGAAGATTCCATCGAGAGAAGAAGCCATGACATGACCATACAGTTGTTGATATCCCAAGAACCAAACAACGGATCATCTTTGGCAGGTTGTTTGATGGAGCCATCCAACGTGACCAGTGAAGAAAGTTTCATCCATTTAATCTGAACCGGGTGACTTGTAACGAGAGTGAGTTTTTAGACGAGGCAGCAAGGACGATTGTAGAGGGGGAACTGAAGTATCTGAAGATACCTCAGATTCGACGCCTCTGTTCGTCCCAATACTGACCATTATAGCCTAGTTTCCTTCGACTAACAGTATGCTTTTCAAGCTCTGATACCATGAAAGCATATTATTAGGAAGAAGACAAGTAATCACTGTTGAAGATATTCTTATTTCTTAATCATAACAAATACATGACTCTATATTTATAAAACAAACTAATAACTAATTCTCCTATTTGAACTAGGTCTGCTATTGATAACAGAATAATAAAAAATACTTATCCGAAACTAATAATAGAATAAACAAATAGAGAATCAAAATGATGTGAAATGTTACATTATATGGTCTTCTTTCGTAGGATGGAGATACTGTATTTAAAGTTTGATTGAATACTTATGTTCATTCTTATCTTTATTTTCAGGTAGGTATTGAATCATGGAATTATGACATTGCTCTTTCAGCTCCTTTCTATGTGATGGCTTGACTGAATTCATTTCTTTCCTGGTACAGCTAACCTTGACAATGTTACATGTTCTAAGCTTAGTCTCGAGCACAAATCATGATCCTTTAAAAGCTTTTCTTGTGAAGGTAAGTATTTTGATATACTTGTCATGAGGGCATTGTGAATAAAATCATTGTTCTTTGTTTAGTGTTCTTTGATATATTTGTTCATTTGGAAAGGGAAAATTAGTGTTCTTTGTTTATTTTTTTTGGGATTTAGAAATTCTAACTAAAAAGGAGATAGATGATAGTACGTTAATTGAGGAAAAGTCACCTTTCTATCGCATAAAAGACATGAATAAATGAACAAATAAAAAAATTATACTCACCTAATGAGTCGTCGTCTCTAAAGTTTTTTTCAGACACACCGAAACAGCCATTTGTGACACACTGTTTGTCATGGGTTGTGAGCTTTTAGCACACCACCAAGTTTGCAAAATAAGCACTTTTAGCACACCTTCATATATTACATGTGAAATAAGCATTTTTATCTCGTATTCTAAGCAATAGGTTGGCACCTGGATGAAAGTTCCCTCCTTTTATAACTTGTCCATACAACCAAGGTTGTGGCAAATTTCCTGCCTTGGCAAGCCTTGTTTTCACTAAAGGGTAGCCTTTGCTGTCTTTATATTGTTGCACTGAGGCCTGACAAATGAGACCACTGTTTACTTAGTGGATAACATCCTTCTACATCCAAAACCATAATACCTTGTGTTAATAGGGCATTGTATGTTCGCTTCCAACTTAGATGGGCAAGCGATAATGTATTGTCATAGTCCTGTAAGAGAACTGTTCTTAGAGTTTCTGCCTTTGGGGATGAATAGTGAGCTTCCGTTTGTCCAGAATAGCCCATTCACCTTCAAAATTTATCAGCCTTCTCTGCTCAAGGGTTTCTTGATAGGAAAAAACTTATATAAAGTTCCTTATATTCTTGCTATTAAGTTCTCCATTCAAAATAGCAATGTGTTAAAAGTTTCTTAAAAAACCAATCAAACAATGATGAGTTGTAAACAATATAAAATTACTTTTTAAAAACTAAAAACTTGTCATATTTTGATTGGAGAATTTTACACTTATCACATTCTAATTGGAGAATCTAACACTAAGTTTTTTCCTTCTTAATGTGGCTTGGCTTACTTATTCTTTCTTGAAGCCTTTGACGTTGCAACACAGCCAGCCAATGTACTCAGCTGCGCTGGACTGGTTAAGTTGTTAATGACCTAATGTCCCTTTGAGCGGCATTGTTCCGTGGGTTCCCCTTAATATTTTGGCTGATATTGATCAAGGTCGCAGCCACTTTTCCTGTTATTCATGTCGCTGATGGTCATGAAAATATACATACTGCGCTTATGTGCCATGTCACACAATAACTAGATGACATTCAAATATTATAATTCTCTTGTTTTAGAAAGGATGTTTATATGGAGTGTTATATCTCTTAAAAGGTTGAGCTTTTTTTCATCGTTAAATGTTTTTTGAGATTCTCACTTTTAACTCCTTTACTAATGAAGTTAGAATTTCAGAGTGGATCCCGGGGTGAAAAAGCCCAAACTTTTTAGTAGAGCTCTTCGTAGCAAAATCCTTTCATTAATATATCATGATTGTATCTTTGTAGTCATTTTAATGAACATAATAAAATTCTTGTGTCTAACCGGCAACTTCTCCTAGCTGTGTACATGTGGTGGCTTTTGGTTGGGCAAAAGAAATGGTCCCAGCTTGTGTCTCACATATGTCCTTGCTGTATGTGTACTTGCACGCTATTGCAGTGTCAGTTTATCTGGATAGCATGAATCTTTATATAATTTTCTGTTCATAAAAAATTTTCTGAGTTGATTTTCCATTATTTAATTTGCGTGAAGAAAGCGGCATTCTTTGAAGGCTGGTTCAAGACCCTTTGCGTTGAAGATACATGCCAGTTTGATGTTCAAAATAAGTCCATTGCAGACCGAAAGAAAGAAATGCTTTCCAGAGCGATACAATCACTTATAGAAGTGTACAGGGAAAAAGAGCAACTAGCAATCGCTCAAAAGTTTGAGGAATTGAAAAATAAAATTTTAGTCATATAATAAATATTCGTCTTCAGGTTCCATCTATACTATATTGTGATGAAGGTGAAGGGTGTGCGGTTAGCGAATCAATAGAAACAAGCCAAGGATGGTGAAGCACGTGATAAACACCTCGCAACTAGCACGAGGGTAATTGATGACTCGAGAGGCAAAGGTTGAAGGGAAACAAGGTAAGACTGTCATTGGTAACAGGCCGTGTTTTTCTATTGTACAATAGTAAGAGGCATTGGACACTGTATCACAGCTATTAGGCATTCAGTTCCTTTTCTTTGTGATCAATATTATTTACCATTGAATAGAACGGAGAAGGAAAATGAAATGTATGATTTAGAAAGTCTTCTTTAACCTCTTTTTTTCCTTATCAATACTCGTGAAACTAGGTATGGTCATAAGCTGAATTTTGGTTTTTGTGCATATATATATATATATATATATGGGGACGTGAAAAAGGAGAGGGAGGGCTGGGATTCTACCAAGTTGTAAGAGAATAAACTGAAAGGTGAGTCCTTCCGCAAGTGGGGCTCATGACTTATAATATTAAAAAAAAAGTGGGCCAAGTTGTAATTTAATAAAAGTTATAATCAAATTTTGTAATTTACTCCAAAGTCAAAAAAGGACAAAAAATGTTAGGTACCGCATGAAGAAAATTGCAAAGGGAAGTGCAACTGGCAGAAGACGCATGAAAAAACTTTGTAAGCAGCTATCGACAAGGGGGATGAATCCTGGACCAAAATGGATCTATAAATAAGAGCCATTCTTCCTCATCTTTCATCATCCTGAAGCCTCACTTTGAGAGAGAAAGAGTGAGAAGAAAAATAGAAAGTGTCTCAAAAAGTTTCTGAGAGAAAAAATAGTAAGTCCAATTTGTGAGGGTTATTGTCCACAATTGAAGAAATATTGTTGTAGTATTTTTGTGAGAGGTCCACCTAAGGGTAAAGATTGTATTTCCATTATTGTTATAGTGAAAGATTTTAGCGTAGAAAATCCAAATTAGGTAAAAACTACGAGACCCGTATGCCGCTTAAATCTTTCACTATAACAATAATGAGAATACGATCTTCACCCTTAAGTGGACCTCTCACAGAAATATTACAATAGTATTTCTTTAATTTGTGGATGATAACCTTCACAAATTGGACTAACTATTTTTCCTCTCAAAAACTTTCTGAGGCACTCTTTTTCTCTCCAAGTGAGGCTTCAGGATGATGAAGGATAAGGAAGAATGGCTCTCATTTATAGAGCTATTTTGCTCCAGGATTCATCCCCCTTGTCGATGGCAGCTTGTAAAGTTTCTTCACGCGTCTTCTGCCAGTTGCACTTCCCTTTGCAATTTTCTTCATGTGGTACCTAACCTTTTTTGTCTTTTTTTGACTTTAGAGTAAATTACAAAATTTAGTTGCAACTTTTATTAAATTGTAACTTGGCCCTTTTTTTTAATATTATAAGTCATGGGCCCCACTTGCGGAGGGATCCACCTTTCAATTCTCCCCTTCCCGACTCAAGTGGAGGGCTCCACCAATCCTGCAGCTGATCGACAGTATTCAAACTTGCTTCTTGGAAGAGTCTTAGTCAACATATCAGATCCATTTTCATCCGTATGTATCTTTTCAAGCTCTAATAGCTTCTTCTCCAACGCAACTCTGATCCAGTGATATCTCATATCAATGTGCTTCGATCTCCAGTGAAGGTGAATTGTATTTTGATTGTCACAAAATAGCTTATACTTTTATTGGTGGAAAGTAAGTTTATTTAAGAACCTTTTCATCCATAGCAACTCCTTACAGGCTTTAGTTGCTGCGATAAATTCTGCTTCAGTAGTGGACAGTGCAACACACTTTTGTAATTTTGATTGTCATGCCACAGCTCCCCATGAAAAAGTAATCAAGTAGTTTGAGGTAGATTTTTTCAAATCTATGTCACTGGCCATATCTGCATCTGTGTATCTAACTAACACAGGTTTGGTATCTCCAAAACATAAGCATATTTTGGAAGTACCCCAGAGATACTTGAATATCTACTTTACTGCAGTCCAATGTTCCTTTCCAAGATTTGAAAGGAATCTACTCACTACTCCAACTGCATGAGTGATATCAGATCGTGTGCTCACCATGGCATACATCAAACTTTCAACTGCAGAAGCATATGGAACCTTGTCCATCTCTTCCTTTTCTTCATCTGTGGAAGGGTATGCTTAGAACTTAGCTTAAAGTGATTAGCAAGAGGACAACTAACCGCTTTTGTTTTGTCCATATTGAACCTTTGAAGTACTTTTTCAATATACTTCTCTTGTGACAATCATAATTTCTTAGCGCTTGTGTCTCTAGTTATCTTCATGCCAAGAATGTGTTTTGCTGGCCCTAAGTCTTTTATAGCAAAAGACTTACTCAATTGCTTCTTCATGCTATTGATTCTAGATATATTTTGGGCCAGTGATCAATATATCATTCACATAGAGCAATAAAATGATGAAATTATCATCAGAGAATTTTTGCACAAAAACACAATGGTCTGAAGTAGTCTTCTTGTAACTTTGCTCTCCCATAACAGACTCAAACTTATTGTACTATTGTCTTGGTGCCTGTTTCAAGTCGTAGAGACTTTTCTTTAATTTGCAAACATAAGCCTCTTTTCCCTTTTGCTTGAAATCCTCTGGCTGTTCCATGTATATCTCTTCCTCCAAATCACCATGAAGGAATGCAATTTTGACATCCATTTGCTCAACCTCAAGGTCAAGACTTGTTGCTAACCCTATCACTGTTCGAATGGATGTCATTTTCACTAGTGGTGTAAAAATCTCATCAAGGTCAATTCCTTTCCTTTGACTGAATCCCTTGATAACTAATATGGCTTTGAATCTTGGATGGGAACTGTTCTCTTCATGCTTGATTCTGAACACCCATTTGTTCTTCAAAGCCTTCTTGCCTCTTGGCAGTTTCACCAGTTTAAAAGTCTTATTCTCATGCAATGATTTCATCTCATCTTGCATGGCCTCAATCCACTTCTTCTTGTGTTCATCATCCATTGCTTCTTCGAAGCTTTCTGGTTCTCCCCCATCAGTTAATAATACATACTGATTTGCAGGATATCTAGTAGAGGATTGTCGAACTCTAGTAGATCTCTTATGTTCTGGAGAACCTATTGGAGCTGGTGTTTGATCATGAACACCATCATCATCATCAAAATCTTCTAATGGAATATCAATGGGAGCATCTGGATCATTTGTCTCAGGCTGATCATTTTGTATTTCATCTCTAACTTGTCTTGGGACCGGTGTTGGAGGAATAACTTCCGAATCAGTTGAATCACCATTGACTTTAGAAATATCTTCAATGGTCTGATTCTCAATTAACACAGTATTACGACTCCTGACTAGTTTCTTCTCCACTGGATCATAAAATCTGTAGCCAAACTCATCTTGACCATATCCAATGAACACGCATTGTCGTGTCTTAGTCTCAAGTTTGGACCTTTCATCCTTTGGAATATGTACAAAGGCGTTGCACCCAAACACTCGCAGATGGTTGTAGGAAACATCTTTTCTTGATCATACTTTTTTTGGAACATCTAGTTTTAAAGGGACACAAGGTGAGCGATTCAGCACGTGTACTGTTGTTAGTTAAGCCTCACCCCAAAATTTCTTTGGTAACTTTGCATGAGAGAGTAAACATCTGACTCTCTCCATCATAGTTTTGTTCATCCTCTCAGCCAGGCCATTCAGCTGTGGTGTTTTTGGAGGCGTTGTCTGATGCCGAATACTATGCTCTTTATAATAGGCATCAAAAGATCCAATGTATTCTCCACCGTTGTCTACCGGATACATTTTAGCTTCTTTCCAGTCTCTCTTTCAACTGAGGCATGAAGCTCTTTAAACACACTTAGCGCTTGATCTTTTGTCTTTAAATTGTATGCCCATGTCTTTCTTGAATGGTCATCAATGAAGGTCACAAAGTACTGAGCACCAATAAGTGACTTTAACATTGGTCCACATAAATCTGAGTGTACCAAATCTAGTACATTCTCCATTCTAGAAGGAAGGTGACTTTTGAACGTAGTTCTATTTTACTTTCCTGCCAGACAATCATCACACTTCTTCAAATGAACTTGATCTAAACTAAGTAGGGCATTCTTCTTAGTTAAATGGATCATGCTTTTCTTGCTCATGTGATCGAGACGTTTGTGCTATAACTCAATTGTACTATCATTCTCCGTTGTTTTCACAACATCCTTGGAGAGCTTTGCTTGCATAATGTACAGTTTGGAGTCTTTGTTCCCTCTAGCCACCACCAACGATCCTTTGGTGAGCTTCCATTGGCCATTAAAGAAGGTATTGTAGAAACCTACATCATCTAGCTTGCCTGTTGAAATCAGATTCAGGCGCATATCTGAAATATGCCTCACATCCTTCAAGACTAATCGTGTATCATTCTCCGTCTCTAAACAAACATCTCCCTTACCTGCAATTATTGAAAGATTATTATTTCCCATTCTTACAACACTAAATTGCCTGGTGTGTAAGATGAGAAAAGTTCCTTCCGAGATGTAGCATGAATGGTAGCACCACTGTCAATCACTCAGCTTGTCTCATGGGTTGCAAGATTGACAATATCATCATTATCATAGACAATGTTGAACTCCTCAGCAACATCTGCTTGCTCATCATCACTGCTATCGTCTTTCTTCTGGCCTCTGCTTTTGTTCTTTTCCTGATTTTTCTTGAACTTGTGGCAGTGTATTTTGATATGACCCATCTTTTTGCAATAATGGCATTCAACATTGGCATAACTGTTGGATTTGCTTCTACTCTTTTCTCTAGGTTTTTGATTCTTAAACTGGTTCCTTCCCCTAGAGTCTGAAACTAGAACATCTGATTGTGATGAAGTAGATGAGCTTTGTGATCTTCTTCTCATTTCTTCATTTAAAATACTGCTTTTAATAGACTCCATATTAACTACACCATCAGGTGCAGTGTTGGTGATGGAAACTTTCAGAGTCTCTCACGACTCTGGTAGAGAGCCCAATACCAACAAAGCAAATATTTCATCGTCCAGATTTATGCCTATTCTGGACAGTTGATCCACGACCTCTTGCATCTCATTTAGATGATCTGCTATAGAAGTCCCTTCCTTGTATTTCAATTGCGTCAATTTGGTCAAATAAAATAACTTATTGTTGCCAGTATTTTACGCATAAAGCTGTTCAAGCTTATTCCATAGCGTCCAGGCATGAGTCTCATTACAGATGTGGTTGTACACGTTGTCTTCGACATATTGTTGGATGAAACTACACACCTGCTCATGCTCAAACCCCCATTCCTGATCTGTCTTGCCTTCAGGTTTATCTGATGTAGACACTGGTAGATGTATTTTCATCACAAATAGGAGATCTTTCATCTTGCTTCTCCACATATGATAATTTGTGCCATTTAGGCTGATCATTTTGATGTTTCTTGTCTCCATTGAGATAAGTAGTCAACAGGTTTAGCTGATCCCAAAACTTTTCTGGCAGTGTATAGTATTTCGTACGTATAAACAAGTATCAATATGTATGAACAGTACTAGTATGTGTGAACAGTACCAATACGTATGAAAATATTAGTATGTTTGAACAATACCTGTATATGTGAATAGTGCTCGTACGTCTTCGTACAGTATTTGTGAGTAATACTCGTACGGTATTCTTCAATGGTGCTCCAACCAGACGCTTTGATACCACTTGTTGGGAAAAACGCGATATGCGTGGTGGTTGTATAATCAAAACAATTCCCACAAACCCAGGATAATTTCCAAACCAAAAATGGACAAAAATAACACCAAATATTTTAGCGTGGAAAACCCAAATTAGGTGGACTTCTCACAAAATCCTACAATAATATTTCTTCAATTTGTGGACAATAAACCTCACAAATTGGACTCACTATTTTTCCTTGCAGAAACTTTCTGAGACACTCTCTCTATTTTTCTTCTCATTCTTTCTCTCTCAAAGTGAGGCTTCAAGACAATGAAGGATGAGGAAGAATGACTCTTATTTATAGAATCATTTTGCTCCAGGATTCATCCCCCTTACCGATGGCTGCTTGCAAAGTTTCTTCACGCGTCTTCTGCCAGTTGCACTTCCCTTTGCAATTTTCTTTATGCGGTGCCTAACCTTTTTTGTCCTTTTTTGACTTTGGAGTAAATTATAAAATTTGATTGTAACTTTTATTAAATTGCAACTTGGCCCCTGGTATTATACAACTACCACGCATATCGCGTTTTTCCCAACACAAACTACAGAGAGGTTGAGTAACATCTTAAATCACAAAGGGACAAATATTTTCTTTTTGGTAATGACTAATAATTTTACTACTTTGTATATTTTCTAGTTTTTGCTATAATACAGTTAAAAATAATATCATGAGGTGCCGATCATGATTGTATCATCAACATACCGATTATGATTATATCATAAACATATAAAAATGCTAACAAAGTAGAGAGGCAATTATATGGCTTTAGGTGTAGTCCCAATGTACTGACAAGAATTAGTGTGTTTGGAAAACGGCTTGAAATATTTAAGTTTGGGCGACTCGATTTTTAGAAATAATAACTTGAAGCTTTTATTGAAACTATGATTTGAAGGAAAAATCATGTTAATACAAAAATTTACATACATGTTATTTTATATTAAAATTACGTTAATGCAGTTCAAATTATAATTTGTAGAAACACAACAAAAAATCAAATACACCTTTGATTTGAGTTTAATCTATCAAATCCTAATATGGTTAGGATGACTATTTCTATAGCCTTTGGACTTTTCTATATATTTAACCAAGAAATCACTTATTGTTTTAAAGTTCAATTTTTTTATATATGAATTATAAATTTTATTTTCACATCTAAACATGCAACTGCCTTAAGTTTCTCTTCCATCCGCAATTCAGAGTATGTCTTTGTAAATTCTTTACCATGAGCCATATTTGATAAAGATAACGTGGTTTTGTTAAAGCATGCATCCACAAAGAGAATGGTAAAGAATAATAACAAACTTCTATTTCCATTAAAAGACGATGATGCCTTTTCGCAATATCGATTTATTCTAGTGCTCTTCGCAAAATGTATTGAGCACATTCGTTATGTCTTTTAAGAAATTTAGCAATTGGACTTGGGAGTTAGATTTGTCTTATTTACATGTAGCTTATCCATTTTCACTTTTTTATCTGAACTGCCTCTTAACCCCATTAATATACAGCTCTAATGCACTGACAGATTGAAATTTTTCGTGCAATTGATAAATATAAATATAACATGAGAAACCATCAATAGATAAAAATATTTTTCACCCCCAAATGAAGGAGCATCGAAAGAACGACATATATTGATGAATTTGATTTCGAGGAGTTGTGTAATTCTTATGTCTCCTTTTTACTATTTCTTGTTAGATTTTCTTTCTTTTTTTCTTTTGGTGAAATGGAAGTTTCAATTAAAAAAGAAAGACTCTGCCAAGGAGGCTATAACAGTACATGATAGTTGAAGTAGAAGTTAGAAATTGGATACAATCAACACTACATGTGCACGGTACCAAGGGTAAGAAACAAGACAACAAAAGAAAACAATGAAGGAAACATGTTTAGCACTTGAGTAGATCCATTAAGTAGGCTTAGTAAACAAAAGGCAGAGCAAAAAGGTTCTCGTCTTTTGCCAAAAGATTTGCACAACCTTTTTGCTTCCTTGAAATTTTTGGGACTTTGTAGTCTTCAAATGTGAAAAAAAAAAAAAAAAGTGCTTGCACTTTGTTATTAAGATGGAGAGCATATGAAATATGTTTTGATCACAGCTTATAAGGGTATATATTTCTTGACATCTACTTCAATTTCCAGTTTCCTGATATTCAAGGTTTTTGTAGCTTCTAAACCTATGTACAAAGGGACTACGCTTCGGACAACTCAATTTTGCCTATTCCTATTATTTTGTAGAAGCCTATTATCCATTTCCCACAAGAAGGTGACCTTTTGCTAATTTATCTACATTAAGTTTGCTCTAACTTGATGCAGGTGCCAACCATACCAGGTGTGTGTTATGAGGACCATTTTCTTGAAGAGTGGCTTGGTGGGATATTTTGAGCTGGGTGAGAAGACCAAAATTCAACAACTTCTAATATATACAAATTTTTTTATAATTATAAAATACATTACACTTTAATATATTTTTATAATTTTATCTGAAAAATATTATAATATAATTTTTATATTTAATAATCTAATGAGACATTTTTTACTAAAATATTTTGTATTGAACTATAAACATTAGTTTTTATATAATTTATTATTTTTTTGTTAATTTAGAAATAAAATGTTACAATTTTTTTAATAAGTCACCTAGTATGTAGGTAAATTAATTAAAGATATTTTATTAAAAATATATAATATTGAGTTACACAATATCAAAAAGTAGATTGCAATGAACTTTTTTAAATAAAAAATAAAAAATTGGACTAAACATAACCATAAGAAGAGGGAATATATACTTAAAAATAATAAAAGAGATAATAAAATGATTTTAAATACTTATAATACAGGGTAATTTACTCAATAAAAAATGAAGCTGTCACTCCATCGATGACGGACGTCAAAAAAGAACACATCCAAGTTTCAGCGTGACCCCATAAGGTAAAAAACAAAAAAGAAAGAAGTAGTTTCCCTTCGTCCCTGCGTTGGAGCCATTTTTGGCCGTGTTGTGGTGGGGATAGAGAAATAAGCTAAGAGATCGTCCCCCAATTCACAGGTAACGAGCAAGGAATCTTTGAGGACTCTTCGCGAACCTAACCAAATAGATTCACGGCATGTCGCTCCATCTATCATCGCATTAACAGGAATCCAAGTTTTCGATGTCTTTCTCTCAGGTACGCCGCTACTGAGCCTAAAATTCTTATGCTTTCTTACTCGAATTCTACGAGGCAGTCGATTTGTGCTTATAAGTTTGCTTTGCACGGAGTAATTTGTGAAGTTAGATTTATGTTTTAGGATTATTCTCGCTGTAAAATTTCTGGGGCCTTGGTATCCGGGTATTTTGCTTGAGGGTTGACTAGATCGCATAATAAGTAAAGCCATGAAAGGGCGCTCGCACCGCCTTCAGAGTTCAGACCCTCCCGATGATTGGATTGACGGTTCTTGGACCGTGGATTGCATATGTGGTGTTAATTTTGACGATGGGGAAGAGATGGTGAATTGTGACGAGTGCGGTGTGTGGGTGCACACGCGTTGCTCGCGATATGTCAAAGGAGATGATATGTTTGCATGCGATAAATGCAAGAGCAAGATTAATCGGTCCGATACTGAGGAAACCGAGGTTGCCCAGTTGTTAGCTGAGCTCCCTACAAAGACCATGAGAATGGAGGATTCATTTGTACCCAACGGAAATCCACGGCGTCCTTTCAAGCTTTGGACTGACATACCTATGGAGGAGAGAGTACACGTTCAAGGGATTCCAGGTGGTGATCCTTCCCTATTTGGGGGACTGCCATCTATTTTCAATCCGGAGCTATGGAAATGCACTGGTTATGTTCCCAAAAAGTTTAATTTTCAGTACAGGGAATTCCCCTGCTGGGATGAGAGTCCCAAAAGGGAGGAGGAGAATGAGAATCCTATTGGTAAAGGTGCTGGGGTTCTCTTTTCCTTATCTAAAGCGAGTATCTTGGCCACCCCTATTGCGGCTTTAGTTGATATGAGAGCCAGGGAGAGGGAAGATGGTTTTGACCTGAAGAAATCTTTGAAAGAGATGAAGAAGTGTGATAGTGAAGATACAGAAGCTGCAATGCGTGTCCTGGATGGCATGAAGAAGGAGAGAAGTTTACTTCGGTCTGTTGTGCATTCGGGTAAGCAGAAAAAAGAAGAGTTTGGGACATCCAAAGATCGTAGTGGGAAGAAGAGGGTTAAAACTCTGGAAAAAGAGGTTGAGCCTAAGAGGAGAAGTTCACACTCCTCTAAAACAGGTTAGCTAATTTGTTTTTACATTGTTTTTGTGATATATGCTATTGTCATGATTCTCCCCGTCACACGCACACACATACATGCTAACATGCATGGCTTTGCAAAAGTTTGGTCTTATGATTTCTCTAACATTCAAACCTTAAAAATTAGGACGTTGTACTTAGTGGTAGTTTAAATTTCAAATCTTTTTGGTTATCTATTTATTCAAAATAATTAAAAAATAAAATGAGAAGGTGGTTTGAAAATCACTAGCGTGAATGTCAAAGCACTTTTTTAACTATTGTTTTGAGGGAAAAAAATTCAATCAATTATGGCACTATTTCACGTGCTGCTGCACTTGTCATGCGCTTGTTGACTTCATCTTTTTTTTTTTTTGGCCCTTCTGACTTTTACTACTAGCATTTACACCCACCAGTGATGCAAAACAATTGGAATTTTATGAAGACAGAGGTCCGAAGATTTTCAAGACTGACACTTGGAGTATAAAGAATAAAAATCTAAAAGATGGGACTCAGGAACACATTTCAAATGATTACTTTGTTGTGGATACCATCATGGAGGAGCCAAATATCAATTTGGCAACTAACGAGGACTCTTCAGAAGCCTTGTATCCTGACATGACAAGACATAGTTTGTCAGTTGGACAAGAAACAGCAGAAGAGAAAGCTGAAAAGAAAACTTCTGTTGTTGAAATTTCTTCCAAGACTGATGATACTGTTTCACCATTTTCAAAGCATAATTATACTGAAAATGCTTCAATTAAAGAACAGGTATGTTTAACTGTCACCTCAATTATCAAAGTTTGGTTAATAAAATGTTATAGTTTCTGATCATCATTTGTGGGTAACCAGTTTTGTCAATTCCATGTTGAAGCCTTAAATAGGGTAAGATTAAAGTTGGCTCTTCAGCGGTATATTGTATTTTGCCTGTCTAACTACTTGTTTTTCAGTATCTTGTGATAGTCAATTGAAGCATGTGGGCACTTGTGTGTAAATATGATACATTTTGCTTTCCTTTTCATCCACCCCATTCTTCCCATTTTCATCTTCAAGCTTTGTCTGATTTTGAAAGAAGGTAATGGAATGTGAAATCAACTAAAAAGAGGAACAATGAGTTATGGGGACATATGTTCAAGGATTTTGGTGATGTATATAGAAACTGTTGGAGGTTGTGTCTTACGTCCAGATTGGCAATTAGATCATAGAACTTACTGCAAAACTTTAAATATCACAATACTTAAGCTTTCTAACCGTGTTTGGGACTGAAACTGTGAAGTGGGATAGAGTGAAAAACTTGGAAAATGAATTACAAAATAACGTTTTTTTTTTTTTTGGGGGGGGGGGAGTGAGAGAACTTTCCAGATCTGTCATATACTAATCCAAAATGGTTTCCCATGCTTTTCTGCTTCGTTTCCCTTTTGCTTAATAAATTGTGGCTGATGGAAAAAAAAAGACATGCTCACCCACCACAAATGTATCTATTTCTTTACTTAAAGATTGTATTTTTGCCTAATAATTTGACACCTGAATTTTAGCTTGGAGCTTTTACCTGATGTCTATTTTACCAACATTTGGAAATTATCAATGTTAGAGATTCAAAATATTTTTACTATATTTCTACATGCAAAGCTTTACACATGCCTTCCCATGCATGCTTTTAGACATAATGTTGCATCATGTTGTGATTACATTTTTTGTTTCTGCAAACAAGGAGGGAGATGTCCTGGCAGTTGATAATGCAGATGATAGTGTGGTAGGAAGAAGCACAATGAGTTCGCCAGTAGAAGATCCTTTTGGTCCTGCACCAGAACATAAGGATGACCAGGATTTCGACTATGGAATGTGTCCAATCTCTGGACAGAGCAAACATAATGTGAAAAGAGAAGGGGATGATGACAATTTTAGGAAGCATTTGATTTCTCATTCTTCTACTGTTGGTGATCACAAAAATGATGAGAAACTGCCTAATCACATATCTGATCAGGTTAATGGTACTGCAGTTACCAATTCATCATTTTGTGAAAATAAGGTACAAGATATTAACAGGAAAACAGAAGTACTAATTGATTGTCATACCAATAATCCTGAGGAATTTTCATGTGATTTTGGTCATGCAACACAAGAACTAGAGGGGTCTGAAAATAACATGGGTACACAGAAGGGTTTTCTAGAAATAAAAGATGGTTCTGGCTATGCTGAAGAGCCATCAAAATCTGAAACAACATTATATTCTCAGAAAATGTTATCATGTCTTGGAAAGTCATCTTCAAGTTCTTCAATCATGAATTCCAAATTGCCAGCTAATGACCAAAAACCTGAAGAGACTGAAATTCCTAATTCTGTTACAAAGCATGGAGCGATGACTGATTGCAACCTGTACATTAAGAAAGAAAGTAATCCGAATGATGTTATGAGGGATGAAGTTCCAAAGAAGTCTGTAAGAGAACGTCCAAAATCATCTTCGAATCCTAATTTGAAAGCAATGCATTCAAGCAGAAGTGCACAGAATTCTGCTTTAAAGCAAGTAATTTCAGATTCAAAAGATGCAGTTAATTGTTCATCTTCTAAAGCATCTTTGGTACATCAGACTGCAATTAATTCAGGCTCGGGTGAGTCTAATGCATCGCAGCTCCATCAAAAGGCTTTACAAGCATCAAATAAGATTTCATCTTCAGCACCACAGAGAGGTGAAAAGCTTAACCAGACAAACTTCCAACCTTCCTCTAAGGTGAACCAGAATCATGTGCCATTGCCTTCTCCAACATCTAATTCTTCTGCAATGCTAAGTGATGAGGAGGTTTGATCTAGACTCCTATTCCTTATATGTAAAATCCCAAGAAGCTTCTTCAAGGGGATATTTCTTTCTAGTTCCATATTCTTCTCTCAATTTTTTTTAAATGTCTACATTTTTTGGTTTGCAGCTTGCATTATTATTGCATCAAGAACTAAACAGTTCTCCTCGAGTACCTCGTGTACCCCGAGCACGCCATGGGGGTAGCTTGCCGCAGCTTTCTCCTAGTGCTGCAAGCATGTTAATAAAGCGAACATCTTCTGCTGGAGGAAAAGATCATTATTTGGTAGGATGTGTGCCATCATTTTAATTTAAATTAGATACGTCTTACTTAATATCAAATTTCTTTTGTAGGAGTTTACAATCTTTTGTAAAAAAGTTGGCTAATTTAGCTCTATATTGGTGTCTGACTCCATATAAATTGTACAGTTTTCTAGGAGAAAATGCAAGGATACATCTAGAGATGGGCTTTGCAGTTCTCGTGAGCTAGAAGATGAAGCTAAAAGGATGGAGAATGTATCATCTTCTTTTGATCAGAAGAAACAAGATATGGAATACGTGGAAGATGCTTCTGTTAAAGAAGGCCATGTTTCTGCAACAACCATAAATTCTATGACAAAGAATGTTGCTCCTGCCTCCTCTGCCACTGCAAATAGTAGTCCATCCTCCCCTCCTGAGGATCGAAATTTGTCATTTATGCGCAACTCACCAAGAAATATGTCTGATGATGATGCAGGAGTTGCTGGAAGGCCAGTGCATCGTACTTTACCTGGTAGATGCCTGTTAAGGAGATTTTTTTGGGGTCTCTTCTAAGAAGTCCTGTTTCCTACCTTTCATATAGAGATATAGAAATGTTACTTTTGGATTTAGAAGCAGTGGTTTCAAAATACTTCTGTGTCTAGCTTATTAAAACCAATTCAATTAAGATTTGATCTGCTTTCAAGTTCCTTGACAAATAAAATATTGATGCTATTGTGAAATTACTTTTTTATTGAGGCAGCGCCAGAATGTGCTTGTAGGTGTAGTACTATCAACTTTTGTAATTTGAAGGCACTCAGTAATTTAATTATTTATGCCAAGTAAGATTTTAAAAAAAAAAAAAAAAGATTGGTGCTTGTATAAGAGAATATATGTCCATTGTTTCTCATTATATTTATCCGTTTTCAGGCTTGATTAATGAGATTATGAGCAAGGGGAGGCGAATAACATATGAGGAACTCTGTAATGCTGTGCTGCCAGTATGTTTCTTTACGGGTGTTCTTTTGTGGTTTCTTTGTACCTTTTTTTTTTTTTTCCTCTTTTGAATTATCATGATTCACAAAGATAAACTGACCATATGCAAGTTTGTGTTTTTGCTTGTTGCAGCACTGGAATAACTTGAGGAAGCATAATGGAGAGCGCTATGCTTACTCAAGTCACTCTCAGGCTGTTCTTGATTGTCTGAGGAACCGGCATGAATGGGCTAGTTTGGTTGATCGTGGTCCGAAGGTGTGTGCATGTAATTGTCATAACTAATTATCAAACATGTGTTCTGTTGCTTATTGAATCATGATGAAGATTACATTTTCAAAAACTAATAAAGTCAAGGGGCAATGAATATTTCTGATCAAATAATTCTAAAAAAATTGAAATAGTTGTAATTGTGACATCACATCATTTTATGCATAACTGGATTCTTGTTGCAACTATTTTGTATTGCCATGTAAATCATTTGGTGTTAATTGGACCTTTTTGCAATTGTTTCTATTATTGCCCTGTAGAGCATTTGGCTTTGATTTTTCATCATTGCCATGTAAAGAATTTGGCGTTAGGTTGAAGCAGCTCAGTTGGTCATATTTGAATATTAGGTGGCTCAGTTTTAGCTTGATCAGAGTCTGATATGGTACACTGTACAGGACTTTTCCTGAGTGTCGTTCATGGTGGTATGCTTAGGTCATTATATAGGGTTGAAATCTGCTTAAGGATTGGGTCCAAACGATTGAACTATAAAGTATAAAATGAAGAGTAAGCTGTCATTTGGCCCTCAAGTTGCTTGTTCTATCAATTTAGTCCTTGAACGATAATTACCATCAAAGCAGTTCAAAGTCCAAACCATTTGAAAAACAGATCAATTCAGTGCTACCATTACTTTTGTTAACCTTACGTTAGAGAATTATTTTCTCCAATATGAGACAGTAGCAGCTGATGTAAGTGTTAGCAATTCATCTGGATGTTTGGCAAACAATGGCGTTTTGGTGTTTTGATTTGGGCATAAAAACAGTGACTAACTACACATCTGGATGCTGGCCAAAATGTCACCATTTTTTGCTGGCAAGTATCCTTTTGTATTGCTAACCATCAACATCAGCCATTAACATTCCAGCCATGCAAGAAAAAGTTTGTCAATGTGGACAACGTTGTTAACATGAAGTTTAACCATACTAACCACATTATTGAATGGATGCATTTTGAAAATGATTTGACTGACTCGATAGTATTTATTTTTTAAAAAACTAAACCTGTTTTCTTCTTTCATCCATTTCTCTTCTCAACAATTGTTTCACAGGCTTATCTGGTAATTGGTGACATTTGGAATTAACAGCATCTTTATTTATAGAAGATAAGGGTTTTATCATGTATCTGGAAAGGTTTTGATAGTAAATTATTAGAAAAAGGTTTCTAGCTCAAGGCTGTGATAGGTTTGAAATTAGTGGAAAGGAATGTCTTTTATTTAGGTAAAACAATTCTCACATAAGGCAGTGATGGTGGCTTCTTAGACTAAGATGCTTGGCATAGACTGATAGGAACCAAAAAACCAATACTGAAATATCACTGTAATATGCAATGTAAAATGAAGGATTACAAGCAACCTTCCCCCAGAGCTAAGCTCCTATAGAATACTAAGGTATTCTGCCCACCCAAAAGCAGAGCAAATGCTCCACTATTCTGACAAAAATATTCTCCTTACCCACTCACTCCCTCTCCTCTATTTCTATAGTTTACGTAATTACCTCTTAACAGAAATCCACTACAGCAGTACCTATCATTACCCCACCCTTAAAACAGCCTTGTCCTCAAGGCTTAGCAAACAGAGACACGTCAGCCCACTCCTCTCTTTCCTCCATCTTCACGTTCCACCTCAAGTGCCAAAACCTTGCTTGGCCTTCTTCATCTTCATCCCCCATCACAACCAGATTCAAAGACTTCTCTGAGGCCCCTAGCCCTGCAGTCCAACAACTCCTGATATGGGAGATGCTTCGTCCCCTTCTCCTTCTCTGTCGATGGCTGCTGGTCGTGCTCCCTTGTCCTAGTTGACACAGGCTAGATCGACCCTTTAGGGTTCTTTGCCACTGAGAACGATGAAGACGCATTACCATTAATCATAGAGCTCTGCGACGTCATTCCATTTAAGCTGTTGGTATTGGGCTATGTTGGGCCAGTCGGGTACGGATTTTTTGTGGCATTTCAGGTCAAGCCTAACCCATATCTATCCACTCCAAGTAGATTCTGCCTATCCCGATATGCCATTACTTCTCCGTTTGAATCATGCCTCCAAGCTCACGTTCCATGTCGCAAGCCACTTGCATGGCTCAGCCTGATATCTGGGCGTAAGCCTCCCATAAAGTAATCCACATATTGAGCTTTGGACAACTGTGGGACTTGTGCAGAGGTGAACTCGAAATAATCAATGTATTTGTCCATTGTTCCGGCTTGATGCAGTACAAATAACTCTTCAAAAGGGTTATCATAGATAGTTCCTCCAAATCGCAATAGCAACGACTGACGAAGTTTCAGCCATGCGAGCTGGTCATCATCTTCATGCAGTAAGGTGAACCAATGAATGGTATTGCTCTCTGTACACAGACGTGACAACTTAACTTACAATTCATTCGGTGTCTTATGCACTTCAAAGTAAGCCTCAGCCCTTTAAATCCAACCCATAGGATTAGTCCCCTAGAAACTAGGCAACTCAACCTTCTTGACAAACATCCTATACTCGTCCCAACCTTCTTGCACCAATCCAGTTATTGATTTGGGTTGTTAAATTGGTCTATATTTCTCTCTGCTGGTTTCCCATTATTGTCATCAGTTGATTATTAAATTGGATTAGGTTTGCCAACCATGGTTCTCTAGTTACTTGTGCAGTCTGTGGTTTTGATGCCCCGGTGCTAGATACTGTTACTATTTTGTGAAAGCTTTTAGATGTGGATCATTTTGTGTTATGAATTGGCAGGTCTAATTATTTCCTAGTCAATATTTGCTATATTAACTACTTCGAATGTTAAAAATAATGTCACTGCATAAACCTATGAATTACCGTGGTTGTCAAGATCGCTAGTCAGGTTGTAAGATCTTATGATCCCACCTCCCTTCACAATCAAGATCATCGTAGGATTGTGCTATCCTAACCAATTGAGAAGATTGCATATATTTGTATTTTATGTTCCCTTTTGACTTGAAAAGGTGAGAGTGGGCCTTTCTAGTTTATATTACTGTAAGTAATCTTTATTATATGATTTAACTTGTTACTTTCTTGCTTCTTGTTGCATCTTGACTACTGATTCTCTTCTTATCTGTTGGATGGACTTGATTATTGAATTTGTCTCAGTGAATTATTATCAAGTTTTTGCCTTGTGATTTGGGAGTTTTATGATATATGAATTGTTCAATGTATGAATATTATTATTTTAACTGATGAGTTCTTTTTGCGTAAGAGATTTTGCAACTTTTGCGACTCATAACTTGTTTTAGCATAGTATAATGAAAATTTGATAATTTTATGCTTATCTAAGAATTTTATGCCGCCGTTTATTTTTTTTTGTAATTAAAGGTAGAACCTTATGATCCTTAATCAGGTTTTATGATTCAATCTTTTTTATTCCTCAACCAATCTCACGTAAGATCTCGATCTTGACAAACTTAATAACTATTAATCTTGGCCTCATAAGGGATATATAATTCATGGGCCCCAGGCTGTGAAGGTACATATGTAAGGAAATAAGGGTGAGGCTTAAGTTAATAGGCCCGAACCAATTCACTTGAGAGTTGACTCTAGAAGGATAAAGCTGGCCAGGTGGACACAGGCAGAAGAGGGAATTGACTGTACAGAAAATATAATGTGCTGCCAAAAGTTGGAAGAGAGAGAAGAGAGGTGGTTAGGGATGGTTTAAATGGAGGCCTAAAGCCATTCTGCAGGAGGAAGAATTTTGGCAATGGTTTGGGAAATTTCTAGTGTGTCAAGTAGCTTGAGCTTTATTATTCTGCATTTTTGTTAGTTATATTTTTGTTTCCCTGCTGGTTTCCTCCACATTTTGCTTCTCTTATGCACATTTTCTTATATTTGGATTGAGCTTTCAGTTTTCAGTGATGTTATTGTACTGATGGGGCATGGTCTGTTTGTCTAATAAACATTACTGTTTAAGAGGTCCCCATCAACAACCTTAACTTATTTTTGTCTGGGGCATTGACCAGCCATTCTGATTATGTGAACAGCCAATTTCAAGGCATTCCCAATAATTTCTGTTGATTTTTTCTTTTTTGTTATTTTCTAATTTAGATGTCCTTCTGATGCTATTACTACTGGAGTGGCTCTATATATCTTGCTTCCTAGGAATCCTTTGTAAAAAAGTACATATTCACTAAGGTTGATCTGGCATAACTTGGGTGCAATAATAGTTTAACTTAAAAGTGAAGAGGATAACAACATTTCTGCAGGTAGACTGACCTGACCAACTGGAGCTTAAGTCATGACCATGGTGTCAATATTTGCCTATTTGGGATGACCCCCATAGTCCATGGGGGGAATTGCTTCTCTTAGGGGATGCCATAGCCTGCTTTCTTTGTAGTTTTGTGTTTCCTTTTGGGCCCTTAGGCCCTGTTTATTCACCAAAAAGAAAGTGGGGAGGGGACATATAATTGTGAGGGAAAAATAAAAGTTCAAGGTGCTGAGAAGGAGTAGTTGTAGGGAGCTACTGCAACTGAAATTTCCTTTGTGGCTGTATTCAGTAGTTTAGTTGCGTTGATGTGAAACATGATTCTGTATTGTAGAAACAAATTATTCATCTGGTAACGTTGTCTGCTTTGAAATGTGCAATTACTTTCCATGTCATTGCTATTGGATTTACAGTGTCTATAAATATATAAATTAACCTGAATCTATGTTTCAGACAAATTCTACTAAGAAAAGGCGAAAACTTGATGTTGAAGAATTTGATGACTATGTGAATGGGAAGGGCAGAACTGCAAAAGGAGCCGAAGGGAAGAACTTAGAGTTGCAGAAAGAAGAGTTCCCTAAAGGCAAGCGTAAAGCACGGAAACGCAGGCGTCTGGCAATTCAGGGAATAGCAGTAAAGGATGTGAGAAGAAAAAAGGCTGACTCACTAACCGATGAGGATGTTGGTCCATTCTCCAATTCTAGTGAGGACAGCATGTTTAGCGAGGATGAAATTCAGGGTGGCCGAACGTGTCCCGTAGGAAGTGAGGCTTCTGCTAGCTCAGATGAGGCTGGTAGTGCCTAATTATCTCCACATATTTTATTTTTTGCAAGCACACAACTCATGAAAGACCCGGGCGGCATGCAGGATATTGTGCTGTCTTCTGTGACTTGTCTAGTGCTGGGTGGACAGCCAGTGCCAGTTGTGATGTCAGATTGTATCAATACTAATGTATATATGTTTCCTACAAAAACTACAGTATGGTGTGTCCTTGTCATGCACGACGCATAAACCGAGTGGACTCAACTCTGTCAAATTTCTTAACGACAAAGGATTCTTTCAGTTAGTGAGCTAGAAAGATTGTACAACTGGAATTTCATCAGTAATTTAGAAACCTCCCTTGAGAGGAAGCTGTGTAGCGGAGTAATTCAGTTTTTTTTTTAATTTTAAAATAATGATTCAGGCCTCATTAGATTGCCCTTGTGGAGATTTGAATCTGATTTATTTAAAAATTTCACTTTCATTAAGTGTATTTTTTTTTTCTTGAAGTGGTTAATTATTTTAAATACATCTTGTTTATTAAGATTTCATGAAAAGTTTTAATATCATTCATATAAATATTAAATTTTTTTATTAATATGTATTTAATGCATATATATTTTTAAAAAATAAATATTTTTTAATTACTTAATGTTCAGATTTAGAGATAATATTTTAATAATCAAATGTGCATGTCATCTAATTATACAAGTCAATCAAATGACTAAACTTGTAAGAAGGGTAGTTTTGCTATTATGTTAAACCAAATTCAAACAAGGCCAAATTAAAACTCTTGATTGAAAAGAAAAAATGAATGGGTCTATATCGTGTTAGTTTTTTATTATCCTCATTTGCATCTGTCCAATTTCCAAAATATTAAATATCAACACCCTAATTGAATTTTAAAAAATAACTTTTCAAATATATTGGTTATTGAATATTGATATATTAAATATTTAATCAATAGAAAAAAATTAAATTTATCAAATTTACATAGATCTCCATGAATTAATTATCTAAAACCAAACAAATCTCAATATCTCACATAATTGACATGCATTCAAATAGAAAACAATACCAAATCTAATACGACAACACAAGCGATTCTTTTTTTGTGTAATTTTTTATTTTATATTTTAATCTGCATCATATACATATATATATAATATCTAATACTCAGTAAGTATCAAGCATTTTAACCAGACAATATTGTCCGAGATTTAATCCACCCTAAACAGACAAGGCAAGTGAGATGTAAGAGAGATGTTTAAATTTGGTTGTACAATGGAGCACCGCAGTTTGTAAGAGAACTATGTAGATTTAAAACTGCAGTTTGTTTTATTTTAAATAAATATATATTAACAAATAATAAAGAATTATATTTCAATAGTATTCAAAAAATATTATCAAGTAAAGATTGATAAATGAAGCTCAAATTTAATTTGAAAACTTTTATTTTTATTAATATTTATAAATAAGTTTTAGTTTAACATGTAAATTATATATGACAATGTTAACAATATAAATTAATATGAATGACTCACATTTAATTTTTAGATTACTAAAATTTTTTTTATATTAGAATATTATTTTACATGTTTAATTTTTAATAAAATTTTTAGATGCAAAAATTTTAAAATTAGATTGTATTTATTATAAATAAGATAAGAATATCATTTTTTTATGCTAATTTTATTGGATGTGGTCGAAGGGCTTTTATATCTGATACTAAAATTTTAATGAACAAGTTTTATGAGAAATTAAAATGGTCACCTTTTTTTTTTTAAGTACATATAGAAATGCTCACTTATTATTATTACAAAAGAGATATAAAGAGAATAGGCCGTTGAAAACGACGGTAAAGTTCCTCCAGTTCGGTTTTTCTTTTTCGGATCAATACTCCCTCCTCCCTGCAATCTAGGGTTCGTCGAATATCCTTTCGTGTTTTAGTTTCATTTCTTGTTTCCCAGAGCTTTAGTCCCTGTTCTCGGATCTTCTTGATCAACCTGTAGAACCGAAGGTATCTAGCATTTCTCAATCCATTATTGCTCTTTGCGTCAAACTTGGTTTCAATTCGAATTCACTCAATTCTGATTTGACAATTGATCTGGACGGATTAGGACTCGAACTTGTGATTCATTGTATTTCGGAGTGGCCAATATCACTATGACGATCCCTGATTCAGGTTGTCTGATGGCTAATGGGGCAAGTTGCTTACCACATCCACCGGAGGAAGAAAATCGGATGATAGCGGAGTTGATGAAAGAATCAGAGCTTAATTTAACAGAAGGCAACATATACTATGTTATTTCCAATAGGTCTTGTCTTTTTTTCTATTTTTGATGAAGCTGTAAATGATTCTTGATGGGATTATTTATGTTTCTTAGTCTGGAGATATCACCTAGTTTAATGCTAGATAAAACTTGGGCATGCTATCAATTTCTCTAGAACTGTAGACGGGAAAATTTTGCAAGCTTTTCCATCCCACGATTGTAGACTCCATGCAGGAGGCATTGTTTGCATTCATATCTGCATATAAGGCTTTACATGGCATACTCAATCTCACTGTCCAATATGTCTTTGTGAAGGTAGTATCTGGGGACTTTTTATACAGCCAACAAGTTGCTTCGTTATCAATTGTGTTATTTCTTGGTTATTATGGAGTAAAGGGTTCTTGTGCCTAGACTTACACATGCATCTAGACTCTGTATCACTTGTGGTAATTGGTTACCAGCCGCATGCTTGTATTATTCTCTTAAGAAGGCCAGTTTTATTTGCATCTATGCATGAATTTTTGGAAAATTTATTTCTATTTTTCTTTCTCAAATATTATCGTATTAATTTGTTATATATATATATATATATATATTTGCACCAATTTTCTATAAATACATTTCTGTGCAACTTCTTATTTCTTTATTACATCTTGGAGTGAGTTATAGAGCAGCGATTGAATTTCAAATAAGATTGTATATCATAAATTTCCCAAGTATCCATTTAAATTAAGTTTCTTATTGTTCCCATGCAGGTGGTTTTCAAAGTGGCAGAGGTATGTTGGGTTTAGGTTTGGTATGTTTTCTGCTGAGGAGCAATCATCTAATTGTCAGCAAGCCAATGGGATTTGCTCAGAGACTGCCGATAGACCTGGGCCAATTGATAACTCTGACATAATTTTGAATAGCAATGATTGTGAAGAGAATAGTTTGGATATTCGTAAAATGTTGGTGGAGGGATCAGATTATGTTTTAGTCCCTCAAAAAGTTTGGGAGAAACTGTTTGAATGGTAATCTTTTTACTGCAACTATAATTGCTTTATTTTTCTTCTAAAAAAAATCTTGAGAAGAGTATATGTTAGATATTTCATAGTTTTAAAAACACTCCAGATAGCTATATATTTTATCTTGATCTTCTGGTTGTATTTTGAATAAAGAGTCGTATATATAACTTACTTTATATAAAGAAGTATAAATAGGGACATATGTGTGGACACAAAAATCGAGTACCAGAAGTTGCATTTCAGGAAGCAACTTTTTATGGAGTGTGAAGTAGGCCTTTAAATGCTGTTTTTTGCTTCTTGTTAATGGTAACCCAACTGCTCATGGAGAATAAGGTTTCTGCGGGAGCTAGTGTTTGCTTCTTATATAATGGCAATTGATTTCAGATATTGTGGTTTGTACTTGTAGTTTGAAGGCATGTGATGATTCATTTGTATTGAATTTTTCATTTTACTGGTTATCAAAATAAAGCTGAATCAGGGTTTTGAACATATGGGAATAAAAGCTAATTAGATGTTTTGGGAATTTTTTCTTTTAATTACGGATTTCTTTCTGTGGTCTAATATGTGCTATTCTCTTCTCTTGTTGCATTCTTTTCCCTTTTATCCATTTCCCTTTTATCCATGCTAATGTGACTGATGAACATGTTGTTACTGTTATATTTATGTGGTATTTGGATGTTTGATAGTTGCATTCTGATTCTGTATTAAAGTACAATAGCAGGTTATCTGTCTTAACAGCTTGATTACAACTGTCTAGGTACAAAGGAGGACCAGCATTACAAAGGAAGTTGATTTCACAGGGTGTTGATTACAAGCAATACAATGTTGAGGTTTACCCACTTTGTTTAAAAGTGACTGATTCCAGAGACAACAGCATGTCAGTGGTAAAATTAAGCAAAAAGGTAACAAATTTCATTGCAGGCTGCTTAGTTTTTAGTTAGCTTCATTTCGAGTCTGAGCTTCTTGTTTGGAGTTTGTGGCTGCTTTTCAAGCCTCACTATATGAGGTCATTGTATCTAATTCAAAAATTAGTATTAAGCATTTTCTAGCATGATCTACATGATGTGTGCTGTTGGTTTAGTGCTGGATTTCAAGAAAAAAGTTTATTCTAGGAAGTTATTAATTAAAGTGAATTATAGTGTTCACATGAATGGATGCTGAATTTATGTATATATACTGTTATTTAGTAAAATTAATTATATACAATTGGGTAATATTTTTCTGGATGAATGTGCAAAAAATTGATTGTTTGGTTGAAAGCTCCCATGATGTAGATTGTTGCTACTTTTTGAGCTACTAAGTGCATTAGTCAAACAAATAGTAAAATAACAGAGAAGACTGTCAATCCCACTACGATTGAATGAAATTCATAATTAATGAAGATTTAATCTTAGATGTTATTTAGAATGTGTAAATAATGAATAGGGAAACAAATGAAAGCATGAATAAATAGGGACTTCTGCTTTAGGCTTGGCACCTCATTGAAGCTTTCTTAGATGCAGACATAATTGAAAGTGCAACATCCAGGGCTTAATCCATAATGGGTTAGGTGTCAAAAAGAGGTTTTTTTTTTTTTTAAAACATCCCAAGGATTAAATAAGGTTGGCACATGGGTTGGGCTTTCTTTATTAAATGGTTAGCTTCTTGTCAGGTTCACTTGCCTTCTTATTAGCTTTGGCCCAATTAAATTATCTAGAGGGTCAAGCCTTGTACTTTAACCCAAAGCATATATTATATTTAAATTTCTCCCAACAACAACAGCCTTATCCCACTAGGTGGGGTCGGCTACATGGATCGCCCGATGCCATTGAGCTCTATCAATGACTAACTCTTTAGGGATCTCATTTACCAGAAGATCCCTCTCAATAACCTCTTTAAGTGTCTTTCTTGGTCTTCCTCGACCTTTTTTCACAGGGCTCCAAACCATCTGCTTAACTCTCCTTATTGGTGCTTCTAATGGTCTTCTTTGAACATATCCAAACCACCTTAAACGGTTTTCAGTCATTTTTTCCTCAATTAAAAAAAAAAAAAAAAACCTCTTTTTGACACCTAACCCATTTAAATTTCTCCCAACAAAAAAAAAACCCATATAAAAATATAAATTCACTAAAAGTAGGAAGAATTAAATAAATCAAAATAATGAATCCTTATTAAAAAAATATAAATTAGATTAAATAAAGAGTTATCATAAATCATGCTTATATAGTAAAATTTGATGTTAATTGACTTAATTCAAAATCCATTTTTGCTCTATTGGTATATATTAAGTTTAACCTATGAGACACGTGTTTAAAACACAGCAAACGTTAACTATTTGGTCAACACTTGTTGAAGTCGAAATTTTCTAAAATTCAGTGTGGATAATTAGCTTGACAACTACTTATAAAAAGTTTGTGATGTAAGTGTAAAAATTTTTGCACAGCTTTCCACATTTAAAAATTCAAAGAAATTATTAACATACAAAAGCATCAATTCATAGGCAACCCATTATATGTTCACAATGTTATTTAATTCTTCTTGAGATCACATAGCCAAAAAATAGAAGAAGAAGAAAAGTGAGTTGTGCAACACAATCAACCCTTGATGACATGTATTAATGCATCTTGCTAGTGTAGGTGAAGTTTTTTTTTTTTGGTTCTCCTTTTGCGTATTGTGAAGGCCATTAACCTTTTGCTGAATCTTGAATCACAAGACTACAAGTTTAAATCCATCCGATCTGGATTTTGCACCATTTTTGTTGCATGAGTACTTGAGTAGATTGTCAAAATAATTAGACCAGGTGAAAAATATCATTTTGGTTTTGTTTGTGTTAATGTGACATTTCAGGCCACTATACGTGAGCTTTATGAGAAGGTGTGCAAACTTAGACGGGTAGAGCAAAAAAAGGTGTGGTTTTATTTTTTTAATTAGTTTTATAATCTGTTTTTTTACTCTTTTTTGGTTCTTCTCATTTTGTTGATTTAAATGTTATTAACAGGCCTGTATTTGGGACTACTTCAATAAGGAAAAAAATTCAACACTAAATGTCTCAGATCAGACATTGGAGGATGCAAACTTGACGATGGATCAAGATGTGAGTAACGTGGAGATATGTTTATCTTCTTTATAATTGATTTTTACTTTTTTAGGGTGTAAGTTGTGTGTCCTTAAATGGTGATATAAATTGTGTATTTTCATGCCATTTGAATATATATTTTAAAAAACCAATCTCTTTTTCTTTTTCATCAGAATAGGGGGAAAAAGAAAATAAGAAGAGGATCTTGAAATTTTAATTTTAGTTTTGGTTCTTCTATGGAAGTTATTATTCTTCTGATTTGGCTTTTTTTTTTCTGACAGATTCTTCTGGAAGTACCACTTGACAGGGACCGGTCCTCTCATTCTGGCATGGATTCTATGGGAAATGATTTAGCTTTAGTACCATTAGAACCTTCAAGGTCATCTGTGTCAATTGCTGGGGGTCCTACTATGTCAAATGGTCATTCCACTGGGTCTAGTAATTACTTGTATCAGGGAAGTTCTTTAAACTCAGCATCAATGGATATGGATCATAGATATGATGTTTATAGAGGAGAAAAGTGTGGTTTGGCAGGATTGCAGAACCTAGGGAATACATGCTTTATGAATAGCGCTATTCAATGTCTTGTCCACACACCACCTCTTGTCAAATATTTCTTACAAGATTACAGTGAGGAGATCAATGTGGACAATCCTTTGGGAATGCATGTAGGTGACTGTTTCGACTAGCTTTTGGTCACGTCAGTATTCTATGACACACTATCAAAATAATAATTTCTAACATATGTAACTGATGAGCAGGGTGAGTTAGCCCTTGCATTTGGTGAATTATTAAGAAAACTGTGGTCCTCAGGCCGAACTGCAGTTGCACCCCGTGCATTCAAGGGAAAATTGGCTCGATTTGCTCCACAATTCAGTGGTTATAACCAACATGATTCTCAGGTTAGTTTTCCAAAACAAAAAAAAGGAATTCCTCAAGCATTCTTCTGGCAGTCCTTTAGTATTTGATGCCGTCAATTGCCTACATTGGTTATTGCCATTTGTCGCATATTTCTACCCTTTGATTGCCTAACATATTTTACTATAAGAATAAGAAACAAGTACGTTAGAACATATTTTATTCTGGCTCCTGTTTGCTTAACTAGAGGTTGAAAGAATAAAATAAAATTCTGTACCTCGTCATTTTGTCAATCTTTTGTCTTTCAATGAAGGTATTTCATTATGAAGCATGAGCCATAAGGTTCCTTTTGTAACATTTCCTCTGTAGATGATTCTGTTGATTTGTAACTTTTGACCAAGATGTTTTCTGCCGGTGTTCCTTTAGAATTGGACAAGACCATATTTATTTGGGTTTATATGCATTTTTAATCTATATTGCTATATTTTTAGAAATAGAGATGCATTTCTAATGAGGGCGAGCCTCGACGCAACGGTAAGGTTGCTGCCATGTGACTTGGAGGTCACAGATTCGAGCCGTGGAATCAGCCTCTTGCAAAAATTACAAGGTAAGGCTGCCTACATTAGATCCACAAAGTGGATCCGGCCCCTCCCTGGACCCCGCGCATAGCGGGAGCTTTGTAGCACCAGGTTTGCCCTTTTAGAGATGCATTTCTAATAAGCTGAATGATAGCAGGTTTATTGAATGATTTTTTTTTTTTGGGGGGGGGGGGGGGAAGGAGTCTGATCTATATCACATAATTGTGAATTCATGGTTTTGGTCTTTTCTCCTTTCTGTGTAAGTATTACCCATGCAAGAATGGACCATTTGCTAGATAGAGTTACTGAGGACTAGCTATCCTGCTCTGGAAAAAAATTTCACAGTTCTTGTTAATTACTATACATAGAAAATCTTCGAATTGATCATTTTTTAGAAATGCTTGTGAATTTTATTTTAATATTGTCCTCTGGGCTAAATATTGGAAGCCATTGTGTTCCTTCTTGCTATAACTGTTTTACTTTCTCTGAGAACAAATTACTTTGTTTAGGAATTGCTTGCCTTTTTATTGGATGGGCTGCATGAAGATTTGAATCGTGTGAAACAAAAGCCTTATATTGAAATGAAGGACTCGGATGGTAGGCCAGATGAAGAAGTTGCATTTGAGTGTTGGAAGAATCACATGGCTCGGAATGATTCATTGATTGTTGATGTATGCCAAGTGAGTACTTGTATCTGTCCACTGGTTTTATCAGCTAAATTGCAGTTCAAAGAAAAAGACAAATACATTCAATTATGACATTGTTATCTATTTACTTTTTTTTTTTCTATAGACAAAGAAAGATTTCATTAATGGCAAAGAAGAATACATGAAGGCAATAAAAATAAAATGGAAGACAAGAGATCCTCCTAAAAACAAAAATGCCAAAAGAAACTCAAACTCTAAATTATTAGAGTTTTTCAATCCCTCTGAATATCTACATGAGACACTCCTTTCGACAGACCACTTGCAGACGTCCATAGTGAAGCCATAAAACTAATCTTACATTATCTCTGTACTTGTAATGTTCTTAGTCACTTCCTTATGATTTTTCTTTTTATTATCTTTTCTTAGCTTTTGTTCGTATTTTTTACACTTCACTGTGATTTGCCTATGCCCTTGGTAGTGTAAATTTGATTGGGCAAGCCTTTATTAGTTTTTGTTGATTTAAATTTATGTATAAGCTTGACAAGATAAAGTTTGAACTGCTTATGATTACCAGGTACCTCAACTAAGGATATCTAATAATTATTATTATTTTGCAATAAAATGCTCAGGGTCAATACAAGTCAACACTGGTTTGTCCAGTCTGTGGCAAAATTTCAATCACTTTTGATCCCTTCATGTACTTATCATTGCCACTACCTTCTACTGTCACTCGGACAATGACATTGACGGTCTTTTATGGCGATGGAAGTGGTCTTCCAATGCCGTACACTGTGACAGTTTTAAAGCATGGTTGCTGTAGAGATCTTAGCCATGCTTTGGGAACTGCATGTTGCTTGAAGAGTGATGAAATGCTTTTACTTGCAGAGGTAATCATCTTGGAAAATTTTGTTTAATTTTGGGATTTCTATTTGACAATGACTGCTTTGTTTGATGTTGTATACATTTAACTCTCAGGTTTATGAGCATAAAATTTATAGATATCTGGAAAACCCTTTGGAACCATTGGCTTCAATAAAGGATGATGAACATATTGTGGCCTATCGGCTGAAAAAAGGAGCACAGAAAACAAAACTAGAAATAGTTCATCGATGTCTGGACAGGTAAGCTTGCACCTTTGCTGCATGGTTTCAGGTTATCTTCTTACTGGAAAAATGCATAAAGCTCTATTGAGTTGTATTACCAATTAATGGCATTTTTTGCTCAGGAATAAAGTTATGGTGTATTTGAACCACAAACTTTTGGGAGATTTCTATCTAGATTTCTTTTAACTGAAAGGTTTCCACGGGATCCACAGAGTGGTTATGCTGTGATAAAATGTGGATATTTAGCTGTAAATTTGTAGTTAATCTAGGTTATTTTGCTATATAATGTTGTCTGGAACCAAACTAGATTTTGTTTTCTCGAAAGGAACTAATCTGAGAATTTGTGAAAATTTTTCGTCATTTATTATTATGCTTCTTCCAAATTACCTCTTCATGATTATAAGAGTAATTATTCATCCAGGAAGTGATAATTATAAAATAATAAATTCCACCTGCTCTTTCTTTGTGAGAGCAGAAGCTGCTATTGGATCATCTTTCTATCAGTCTTTATATCTCTAAGATAAAATTTTCCTGGAAACTATGAAATAAAATAGGAGTTGTTTATTTTGGAAATGGTTATAGAGAAATGATGAATGTACGAAGTTTACACTTGTCTTCTTGGTAAACATGTATATTCTGTTTTGAATTATCCTTTTATTAGTATGTCTAGACTGCAATATATTGGAAAATAATTTTCCTTGAAAACATTCTAATGTTTTGCTTAGTTTCTCAGTTATTGAGTGTTTCAAGCACTACAGAAACTTATAGGTGTCATTGTACTTGGTACTTGCTGGTTGCGACTTGTTTGTGATGCATTGACAAAGAACATGATAATGCTTTAATTACTCTATTCTTCTCAGTTGATCTATTGCTTCAATTACCCAGATGTTCGCCGGACAATATGAAGGGCGGAGAGAGGAAGCTCTTTGGAACTCCCTTGGTAACTTATTTGGCAGAAGACCCTCTATATGGTGCCAACATCGAGACATATGTTGATAAAATGCTGTTACCTTTAAGAAGAGCTTATTCTTCAGCTAAGTCTCATAATGAAAAGGAAAATGGTTTGAGCATCTCCAATTCTCAATGTGGACCCCTGGAACAAGAGGGGACCTCTGGTGGAGAGTCATCTTTCCAGCTTGTTTTAACTACAGAAAGGGCTTTGAGCTGTACTCGTATTGAGAAGGATACTCTTATAAAACCTGGTCAACACATTAGAGTTTTTATTGACTGGACTGACAAAGAACATGAATTATATGATGCCAACTATCTGAGGGATCTCCCTGAGGTTCACAAGACAGGATTTTCCGCTAAAAAAACACGGCAAGAAGCTATTTCTTTGTTTTCATGCTTGGAGGCATTTTTAACTGAAGAACCTTTGGGCCCTGATGACATGTGGTAGGAGTGGTTTAGTTTCCTTTAATTATTGGACCTTGTGCTATACTACCATGACGTATGTGTGCTTTTGGAAATATATTCATTTAACCTATCATTAAAATATTTAATCAGGTACTGCCCTAGATGCAAGGAACACAGACAAGCTACCAAGAAGCTAGACTTGTGGAAATTGCCGGATATACTTGTTTTTCACTTAAAACGATTCTCATACAGCAGATATCTGAAGAACAAACTTGATACTTTTGTGAATTTTCCCATTCACAATCTCAATTTGACCAAATATGTCAAATGCAAGGATGGAAAATCTTACGTATATGACCTTTATGCAATCAGCAACCATTATGGTGGTCTGGGGGGTGGGCACTACACTGCTTACGCAAAGGTAAGCTTTTGATTCGTCATCCTAGTGGGTTCCATGACAGGTCTTGCTATTATAATTTGCATAATAACACTATTGGGGATGCTTGATCTGACTGCATTTTAATCTATCAATTTTGTGCAGTTGATCGATGAGAATCGATGGTATCATTTTGATGACAGTCACGTCAGCCCAGTTGCTGAATCGGAAATTAAATCTTCTGCCGCATATGTGTTATTCTATCAAAGAGTAAAACAGACGGAAGGAGAGACATCTCAGGATCATACAGTTTCTTGAAGGCAATGACTGATTTTTCTGCTTCTCAAGATGTGGAGCTTGTGCCAACCAGAGCACATTTTTTTCGTGCATAAGTCATTTTGCTTTGCATCAATATGGGTCAGCTAGATGCTGAAGACACAATATCCCTGTGTCTGGCGTGGCAGTTGATAAATGTTTAGATGAGGTTCCGGAATACATGTAGGGTGGGAGTAAGATTAATTATTAATTATTATATTATTGAAATTATTTTTTTACAAAATTTTGGCAGCCCACGAAATTGCACTTCGGTTGATATCTGGTATTTCATTTGATCGTATGTAGCCTTCGTATCTGAGGAAGCATTTGTACCAATGTTCCGTTGTTTTTTCTGTTGGGAATCTGGAACTGAGTATCTTGTATTGGTTTACATAAAATGTATGAAAGAGAATATTATAGACAGCGGCTGATTTTATTAAATTTATAGCTAAAGATGTCTTGGTCCGCCAACGGCCAACTTAGATGTCTAGGGCAGTTATAGGAGACTGTTTCAAGTAAACAGAAGAACGATAAATTGAGCATTTATAACCTTGTATTCAAAGAATTTGAATGGCTCATATTTAGTTAAAAAAACAAGAGTATAGATTTGTTGATTTTTTAGAATAATGTTTTAACAATATTGAAGTTGTTAATTTAAGTTGAATTAACGATTTTTTGACGTTGTTGGTTACACGTTTTATTCTGGGATCATTTTGAGAAAGCGTTCACTAAATGTAAGATTGATGAAAATATATCAATTTTTTGAATTAATCAATTTGACATTTTCTAAATTTGTTTATTGTTTATCCAGTTAATAAATAAACTACTTGGACCGAAAAAGAAAGAGTAAATAAAGAAACTACATTGTATTTTAGAAATAGATAAATGAAATTTGTTGAGACTTTAGGCTTCTCAACGAAAAACTTAAACTAAGGTTTGAGAAAATTCACTTTTACACACAAATTGTGATTTCACATATTGGATATTAAATGGTGCCTCAAGAATTACATTTTGGGTAAATTTTATGAAATTATGGTGAAAGGCACAATATTCATAATTAGTGGAGGTATATAATTTTGTGAATATTTAAAAATTAATGAGTTTTCATCAAAATTATAGAATATTGTTGTATTCACATCATTTTGAAACAAAATTTATTTTAAAGATGTGACCTAATTTTGAGTGGATATTGATTTTGGATAGCACACCTAAGATATGGAAGACAATTCCAATCATACAATCCAATGATGAATATAAAGTCTCAGTCAATGATGCCAGAGTTCCCTCCCTGGTGTAGTCAAATGCCAAAATTTCCAAGGATAAAGTTAAATATTAGTTTTTTTTTTAAATCAGACTGTTATTAAATAGGTGAAAATACTAATTCATAGTTCAGTGATTTGACCGTTGTTAAACCGTAATTAAACCAATGATATTATATATATATATATATATATATATATATATATTGGTATAAGTATTATATTAATAATATTAATAAATATTGTTCATTTTCATAAAATTAATTTTATTCACAAGTAATTTGTCCTATTAAATTACTCAATAGTCAATAGTCAATACTCATCCCTCTCTTTCTCTAATCTGACTTTTTTGTTCCCAATGTTCTCATTCAATCCTCATTCCACTCTTTTTCTATCCTCATTTCCCAATGTTTTCTATCATTCACTTCCTTTTTTACCTTTTGCTTCTCAATGTTCCATCCATCATTTCACGTGCATCCCCCATTGCCATTTCGTCCTCTCTCTCTCTCTCAAAGTAAAAGCTCAACTCTCTTTGCATATCTGTATTCCTCAAGCCAAAGGTAGCTTTTGATTTTCTTCTTCTTTGCCGTAAACCTTTTGCTTCAACAGACATGATTGGTGGTGGCTTCTAGCTTTCTTTTTTATTTATTTTTTTCAATTAGTTGTAAAACAACGTAGTTTTGGAGTGTTAGGGGCAAAATTTTTAAAAAAAAAAAGTTGGAGCCTATCACTTGGCCAGTTCGAGCCCAAACAGTTTTTTTCCTTGACCGGACCAAATCTTAGGCCAATTCCTAGCTCGATCCGATTTTGCATTTCATGCTAAATACTCCTCCAATTTGTCTCAACCATAGTTTTGTTGGGTTAGTCTCCTATCCTCTGAATAACAATGTCTTTAGTGGAGGAAATGTGATAAACGTGATGCTGCCATATAGACTACCGGGGGAAAGTGGGGAAAATATAGTAGGTTTTTTTTTCCTTTTTTTTAACTTTAAATATAATTTTTTTTGGTTAAATTCTCAAAATGTCCCTACCACTTTAGCATAAAATGTGGACAAATTTTATCTGACTGGACTTCATTTTGCTGACATGGCTGTTAACTAACGATATTACTAACAAAGGGGCTTTTATGCACAACTTCTATAGTTGAAAGGGGTATTTTGTTAAGCTTGAAAGTTGATGGGGTAAAGTACACTAACCCTTCAATTTCTGAGGGGATTTTGTGCATTTTAGCTGTAATACCCGCTATATTTTTAAGTTATAAGTATTCAAAAATTACGATAAATTTATTTTGGAGAAAATAAATTCCCTATCGGTTTAATTTTTTTATACTTGTTTGTGCATATTGTTGAAAATACAGATTTCTATTTATAAATTGTATAAACTGTGGGATATAATAGATGTTAGGATATAGAATTTATCCCTTGGATGAAATATGGCTTGAGCATAAGAGAAATCTGAAACAAACTGGGAGAAAAATAATATTTTGTATGAGAAAATCCCTTTAAGGACTAAATTGAAAGGGACAAAAGTGAAAAGAAACTTAAAGGTTTAAGAGAAAGGATAATTTTCCCTTTAGTTTCCAATAGTAACGACTAACTCGTGATCGCACAGTAAACTGAATTATTAAAAATGTGATTTTTCATAAATAGTAAATTGAATATTTTATTAGCGCATAGTATCAAATAGTACATTTGACTTTTCCTATAAATAGACCATTTTATTTCACTTATAAACTCACACATTCAGTTTTTCTTCTCTTCTCTCCTCTCCTCAAAACTTCTCTTGCTCCGACGTTAGGGCTCTGAGATTCTAGGTCTTTCTTCCTTAGCCTAGATCCAAGGTAAGGATACTATGCCCTTGTCTATATCTTTCAGATTTTAGAAGTTATTTTCTTAAGTATGCTCTGTGGTTGCGGCTTTGGCTGATCTTCCACATTAGAAAAACTGTCCTTAGCTACCTATATATTATTTTGATTCTCTGATTACCAAAATAGAATGTAAACTGTGGAGAATACATGTCTAGGAAAGTTCTGGCTAAGGAAAGACCTGATTCTTAAGTGTGTCCATTGTGACTCTCCACTCTTTCTTGGGAACTTACCTGGTGTACTCTTTTACAGATTGTATTTTTTATTTCTGGTATGAACAGTATCCGTACGTATGAATAGTAATTATATGTATGAATAGTAATTATATGTATGAATAATATTTTGGTATAAAAGCAATCCTGACTTTCTATATCTGATCTTCATAAAAATCTCCGTAGCGGAACCTGAAATTCTGCTACGTACTCTTCTTTGTAGCAACTCAGAAAAGTGACTTGGATACGGAATCTATGTGAGTGGATGACCTTGCTAACCGACTTTATTTACTTTTATTCTAAGTACAATATAAATTCCATCTCATATCGCAGTTAGATTCTATATTTAATGATGATTGCTAGATAATGAAATTTATTGTTGATTTAAGATTATATTTATGAGAATTATGAATTGAGTATATAATATACATGGAATGGTTGAGGGCTTGACCCAAGATACTAATGCATGGAATTATACATATGTAATGGTTGAGGGCTTCATTTCCCAAGACACCAATTAATGTAATGATTGAGAATATAAATGGAAACTGAATTCTTGGACATAAAATACAGAGGTATAGAAACCCTAAATATAAAAATAATTGTTCTTATTGTGATTATGATTCTGGTATTTGTACTTGTGACATATTTATTATTGCACAGTCATTTAGTCATTGAGTTTTGATGAACTCACACTCTATGAACATTTTTTTTAAGATACAATGGATGTCAACCAAGAAAATCCACAGAAGAATTAGTATTCCTCGGGGACACTTTTCATATTATCTGGAGGACTTATGAAACCAAAACTTAGGAATGCTCTGTAATCCCTATAGGTCACCTAAGCTTGGAAAATAATATCATATTGTATGATATTTGGTTTGTGTTTATTGTTTCACTGTGTTGAACTTTTATATATATAAATATTTTTCTTGAAAATTTGTGTTAGACATTAATATTGATTAGAGATTTTATGAGATACCATAAGAGTATATCCTCTAGTTTAAAGAATTATTCACATGCCCAAATTTGGGATGTGACATTAGCCAAATAATTTTGATAAGTTCCTTAAATGATTGTGTTAATGACTAATAGTATTATATGGTGAAAGAATATATATGTGAATATATATATTATTGTGTGATTGGATACTCACTTATAATAACAATAACGAGATAACTTATTGTGATAAATATCGTCTTACCTAGATTCTTTGAACTATGAGATTTTTTAAAAATTATTACTATAGTCAAAGAATCTAGATATATCAAGAAAGATGGATATTAAGCCTATATGTTATAAGCAACCTATAAGGATACCCTATCTTGTGACTAGAGATCCTAAAAACTTGGTTCAAAAGAAAAAACGAATCATAAAGTGACTTGTTCGAATGAATATTTTATAAGAGTCCTAATTTTAAATTCATTCATATGGTGTAAGTATATTTTTCTATATTAGAGATGTAAGATTAAGTTTCAAAAACTCTTATGAAATTTGTAACTTAGAATGTCTTAACTACTAGAACACTCTTGAAAGAATTAACTTATTTGAATGTGGTGGAGTGGAGCCGCTCCTAACTATATGAGGATATATAGGGCATATTCTTATAACATATTCAAGAAACAAGATATGGCACAAGACAACATAACCGTACTAGCTAGGGCTTATATTTTGTACTTAGGTTATTGTGTGCAATTTTTCTCAAGTAATCATAGTTCAAAAAGAATACTACTATCACTCTGAATCAAGAAATATTTTTTTTAAACAAAAAATATAGGTTCAAGGAAATATTTAGCTACCTATATTATGCATAATAATTTACATCTAATATAGATATTATATTGTGTGCTATTTTATAATAATAAGTGAAGGATTATTGGAGTATTATTATAAAATATAGGAGTGTTGAATGGATGGGTTGGGTTTGGATATGATAAAAAATGGATGGGTGAAAAACCCTTTATAACCCACTTAAAATTTTTTATATGGATCATGGGTTGACCATGATCCATTTTTAAGGGTCAACCCAACCCAATTATTAACCAAATCTTTTTTTTAATAAAAAAAGTTTGTTTACTTCATTTTAATTTTAAATTAAAATGTCCAAGAATAATTTAATCCATCTCTATATCCCTTCATACAAAAATTATTGCTATTTCAATTCTAGAAACATTTTAATTAGTACTTTCTTTGGGTCAAACAAGATCAATATATAAATAAATACATACACACATATATTTATATTTATATATACATGTGTGTGTCTGTTAATACAGACACACAGACACACACACACACACACACACACACACACACACACACACACACACACACACACACACACACACACACACACACACACACATAAAACTTGGACTGGTACCTAGTGATGAGTTTGTCACTATGTCAATGGTTCAACTGTGTAATATTTTAGATTTTTAAATAGTATGGTGAACCTTCAAAGTAAAAAAAAATTTTTTTTTGAGGAAGTAAAATTCTAAATTTCAAATATATCATGAGGATTAAATTGCAAAAATAGATTCTTGAGGACTAATAAAAAAAGGAGAGAGAGATCATAATAATTACTATAAATAAATAAATAAACAAGTAAAATAAAATATAGAGTAAGTTAGGAAATAAAGAATTGGAATGATAATAGAATCTCCACACATTGGATTAGGGGCTTACCTGCAAGTAAAAGCTTTTAAAGAATACTTTTCATCATTTTTAGCCAAAAATGGATGTGTTGGCAAATTGTTGATCCCACACATATACTCATGTGTCCTTCCCTTTTCTTGGCCACTTAGAATCATCAGAAAAAGAGGGAATTCTTGAGTCTTCTTATCCATTTTTTGCAAGTAACCCCACAGAGAGAGAGAGAGAGAGACCGTGATAAAAAACAATAAGCTTTTTCCCATTTTCGTGCGAGCACAATTACCAGAGAAAGGGAGAGATCTTTTATCTATTTTCCAACAAGAAAATAGAGGCACTTCTTCTCCATTGTTGTGCCAAAACCTTCCCCATTCCTGTGAGAAGATAGTACAATAGCAGAATATTTTTCCTCTATTTTTCCACATGAAAATAGAGCCTTTACAGGAGAGAGAAAGTGAAAGCACCAGCTTAAACTCGATTTTTCTAGGTGTTTGGGGAGTCACTTATGTGACTACAAGTGTTGAGGAAGTAGTGGCAGTGATTAGGGAGCAAAAAACCAGAAGAAAAACTAGTAGAAAACACTTAAGAACAACGTGAACTTCGGGTAAGTTTTAGAATTAGATTTTATTCTTAAAAGGGTCTATCTTATGCTTTGTTTATAGGTAGAAATGATCAAACAGGTCCTAAAAACATTAAGATAAAGTTTTAGACTAATTTAGAGAGCAAAATCGAGAGATAGACATGTTACATGCATGAGAGGGACTTAACTAAATAAACTCAAAAGTTTACAGGGTTGATTTAATTTTAGAACAAAATATATTCTGGGACTAAGGACCTAGATGAATGTAATACCCGTGAAAAATAAAATATAAATGTGTGTTTGTGAACTACGATTACTATTTCAGTATACGGTACTATTTACCTATATAACACTGTTCACATATACAATCAAAATGTTGAGTACTAGATGTGGTTTGGTCATAAGAAAAAAGTAGAAAGAAGTTCGTAGGAGAAAATGACATTTTATATGAGAAAATACCCTCAAGGACTAAAATGAAAAGACTGAATTGAAAAGAAACTTAAAAGTTTAATGTGAAAGGATAGTTTTTCCTTTAAGTTCTCAATAGTAAAGCCGCCTTTCCGTAGTTGCACAGCAAACTAAATGATTAATATGCACAATAAATAGAATTATTTTATTAGAAATGTCATTTTCATTAATAGTAAATTGAATATTTTATTAGCGTGTAGTGTCAAATAGTACCATTGACTTTTCCTATAAATAGGCCCTTCCATTTCACTTCTAAACTCACACCTTTAACTTCTCTTATTCTCTCCTTAAGTTTTCTTGCTCCAACGCTAGACCTCTAAGATTTTGGACTTTTCTTTTTAGCTTAGGTGAGGATACTATGCCCTTTTTATGTCTTTTAAATTTTAGAAGTTATTTTCTTAAGTATACTCTATGGTTGCGGCCTTGGCTAATCTTCTACATCAGAAAAACTGTCCTTAGCTGCCTATATATTATTTTGATTCTCTGATTACCAAAATAGAATGTAAACTGTGAAGAATATATGTTTAGAAAAGTTATGGCTAAGGAAAGACCTAGTACTTAAGTGTGTCCATTGTGACCCTCTACTTTTTCTTGGGAACTTACCTGATGTACTCTTTTACAAATTGTATTCTCTATTTTTTATATGAATATTTCCTGTACATATGAATAGTAACCATATATATGAATAGTGATCGTATATATGAATAGTAACTGAATGTATGAACAATATCTGTACAAAAAATAACCCTAACTTGTTTTCTCTAATCTTTCATGAAAATCTCCGTAGCGGAACACTGAAATTCACCTGTGTACTCTTGTCTGTAACGACTTAGAGAAGTGATACTTGTACAGAATCCAGGTGAGTGGAACGATCCCGTTTTAAAAGGGTTTTAGAATTACTAGTGATAAAAAGTATGTCGTAGGATACTCCCAATATTCATAGGGGTAAATTCAATTCAAAGTGGCGAATCTAGGGAGATAATTAATTTAGAAGTATGGATAAAATGAAACAAGTATTTTATGATGATGTGAAGTTTGAATCTTTTCAAAAATAGTTTAATTGTTATCTTGATTTGTAGTTTATAAACCTATAATATAGTTATATACGATACCTGTTATATGAATGAATAATATATTGTACTTCTGATTATGATATAAAATATTGTACTATTGATTGTGATTGAGCGGGACAGTACTCCCTCTCACGACAAGGCGAAAATCAGGTATAAAGAGTGTCTTGACTAACGAGTATGGAGACAACGATTTTCTCAGTAGGGATATAGAGGCACCCTAGCTGAGAGGATGAGATTGTGCATCATGGCAGAATAAACAAATTTGGTGAATTAGCCCATGTGCGCTCTGCAGGATATATTGTCATTGATGAGTACTAGTACTGTTGGTTGAATTGGATGAATTTATATCTTCTAGTATGTAATTTCTAACTATGTCTTTTGGTTGAGTTTGAGCCTTCGGGTATACTTGCATGATTGGTAATATATTTGAATTTTATTAACGCGAGGCTGATTTGCTCACTGAGTTTTAAAGCTCACACTCTCTGTGAAATCTTTTTCTTCAGATCAAGTTGCCAGTGAAGAATATCAGCTAGAAGAGTAAATCACTTCGGACCTTCTGGTGTCTGGTTGGCCCCTCTTTTATCGTAGATTATGTTACTCTGTAATCGTCTAAGACATCTAGGTCAGGGGTTTGGCATATCTGGCTTGTAGTTTAGTATAATAATGTATTTCATAAAGAGTATCTATTATTATATGCAAGTTATTTTTGTGTATTTCAAATAAGGAAATTCGATATGTTTTCTTCGTATTTATTTAATAAGGAATGGTTATTTTGACAATATGGAGATAATTTCTAATAATTTAACTCATGGGTAGAATATATGGAAAGGCTTACAGTGATGGAAAATTTATCACTGAGCTAGTTATGTGCCCAGGTAATGGGTTGTGACAAAGTTAGTATCAAAGCAAAGGTTGTTAGGTCTCCTAGTGATTACAGAGCAAGGTGTCTTTAGTGCGCCCTCCCCTATTGTCATGACTGCAGCATGACCTTAGGACGAAGATCCACCAAAAGCCCTATAGAGTTTAAAATCTTTTTCTTTCGTGTCTTACCCATCAAGTATAATAGTGACGATATATATTATTTTTAATTGTAGAATAAGTTTAGATGGCACGAGGAAAATCAAACGCTTCTGGAATCTGCATAAGATCTGGCAGGGCCTTGGTCCCTCCATTTGCTCAGTCAACAGATGCAAGGTTGGAGGCGCTTAACCGTGTAGGAAGTAACCATGCACAAAACAGAGAGATACCCACTATAAACCTTGGGAGAAGAGGTGCAGTACCACCACAAATTGACGCAGTTGTGATAATATAAGCATTAGCCGCAATGCAGAACAAGGTAAATGGGCTGAAGGAATTCTTGATGGGACATTCATCTAAAGATGTCACAGGCATCAGTACATGCTGCAATAGTGCAAGAGATAGACCAGATGCCACCACTACCCACTCCTCAAGATTAGGTAAGGACAGAGGTCAAGATCTCAGAATTTATGAAGCTGAATCCGCCAACCTTCATAGAAGATGCTAATGAAGACCCACAATATTTTCTAGATGACTGTGAGAAAATCCTTGATACGTTGGAATGCCCTAAACCCCGAAGAGTGACACTTGTTGCCTTTCAATTAAGAGGTAAGGTGAATTGCTGGTGGCGAACATGGAAGAAGGGCATGGTTAGAAAAGCCCCACCCCTCAAATGGAAGGACTTTAAGAGAATTTTTCGAGAACAATTTATTCCAAAAAGTATACGAGAAGCGAAGATGAACAAGTTTGAGACACTCCGACAAGGAGTGCGAATCGTCGATGAATACGACAATCTATTTGTCGAGTTGTCTGAATATGCTACTCATATAGTCCTAGATGAAAAACAAATGATCTGACATTTTGTTACAGGCCTTCGAGATTCCCTATTTTCGAAGGTTGGATCACGGATATGAGACTTTTCATCTTACATAGAGGTCGTCGACATTGCCCATATGATGGAAGAAAGAGATATGCGTAAATAAGATCAGAAGTCACACAACTGCGAAGGAAATTCTGCACCCACTAATACTGCTGGACATGTACCTTCTATCGCCAGTGCACCATAGTGTCAACAAGGTAGTACAGGGGGTCAGCAAAGGCCCTGGTGCTCCAAGTATGAAAGAAACCACTCGGAGCTTGTCTTGCCAACAACAATACTAAGGTCTGTTTCCAATGTGGTCAATAAGGCCACTTCAAAAGAGATTGCCCCCAACTCTATATGAGATCCGGCCAAGAATCAGTACACCCTAATCAATCGAAAGCCACCATTGCCAACAGAGCCCCTGTAACTATATGAGGCAACAGAATCAGAAGAGGCGCTGGTATAGGACAAGGTGGTCGAGGTCAAGCTTTAGCAGGCTAAGGGACCGCTCGAGTATTTGCCTTAACCCATCAATATGCTCAAGCGTCTAATATGGTGGAAGCATATACCCTTCTGATTAAATCAAACTTTGTACATGTTTTGTTTGACTCTGGCTCTACGCATTCTTATGTGTCACCATTCTTTGCTAAGAATTTTATGCAAAAAATTATTAGATTAGAATGTCTGTTCTTAGTAACTACGCCTACCGAAGGCACTATACTAATAGAATGAGGCTACCAAGCTTGCAATGTGAAAGTCAGAGAAGTAAATACACGGCAGACTTAATGCTGTTGGATATGACAGACTTCGATGTCATCTTATGCATGAATTGGCTGCTATCTTGTCATGCCACCCTGGATTGCTATAATAAGATAGTTAAGTTCAATATTTCGAGGGAACCCTCCTTCATATTTCAAGGTGAACAAAGTGAGATTCCTATAAATCTTATATCTTTATTGTGTGCCCGACGTTTATGGCGAAAAGGGCTGTCAAGGATACTTGGCATTTGTTAAGGATATCAAAAAGGAAGAACTAAAAGTGGAAGACGTTCCATTGGTCCAGGAGTTTGTAGACGCCTTCACGGATGATCTACCAAGTATACCCCCAGATCAAGAAATTGAGTTCCAGATAGAGTTAGCTCCAGATACTCGCCCAATCTCCATACCCCCTTATAGGATGACGCCAACAGAGTTAAAGAAGCTAAAGGCTCAGTTACAAGACCTGTTAGACAAAGGCTTTATAAGGCCAAGTTATTCACCTTGGGGAGCTCCTGTTCTATTTGTGAAAAAGAAAGACCGATAAATGAGACTGTGCACAAATTACAGGCAACTAAACAAAGTAACTATAAAAAACAAATACCTGTTGCCTCGCATTGACGACCTCTTCGATCAACTTTAAGGAGCCAAGTGTTTTTCAAAGATTGACTTGAGGTCTGGTTATCATCAACTCAAGATCAAGGACGAGGATGTGCTCAAGACAGCCTTCCGTACCAGATATGGACACTATGAGTTCCTGGTGTCGTTTGGACTAACGAACGCACCAGCTATTTTCATTAGTTTAATGAATAGGATTTTTAAACCCTTCTTAGACAAATTTGTTATTGTCTTCATAGACGACATCCTCGTGTACTCGAAGAATTCAAAAGAGCATAAACAACACCTTCGTGTTGTGTTGCAGACATTGAGCGATCATCAATTATACGCTAAATTCTTTAAATGCGAGTTTTGGATTGATCACGTGACTTTCTTAGGACATATGATCTCCAAAAATGGCATCCAAACAGACCCAAGCAAAGTAGAAGCGGTCAAAATGTGGCCTAGACCCACCTCCATCACTAAGATTCGCAGCTTCTTGGGATTGGCAGGATATTATCATTGTTTCATCCAAGATTTTTACCAGTTAACCGCCCCTTTCACACGACTGAGTAGGAAAGGAGTAAAGTACTAGTGGGATGACGCTTATAAAGAAAGCTTCCAAGAACTCAAGAAGAGATTAATCTCCACACCTGTATTGATCTTACCCTCAAGACCTGGAGATTTTACAGTATATTGTGATGTATCGAGAGTGGGGTTAGGATGTGTCCTCATGCAGCATGGCCAGGTAGTGGTATATGCATCGAGACAGCTTAAGAAACATGAACAAAACTACCCTACCCACGATCTGGAGATGGCAGCAGTAGTTTTTTTCCTAAAGATATAGTGACATTATCTATACGAAGAAACCTACAAAATCTACACTGACCATAAGAGTATGAAATATATTTTCGACCAAAAGGACCTAAACTTGAGGCAGAGGAGATGGGTAAAATTACTAAAAGATTATGATTGCAACATTTTTTATCACCCAGGCAAGGCGAACGTAGTGGTAGATGCTTTGAGTCGAAAATCTATGGGTAGTTTGGCCCATATAGCAGTGATAGGAAGATCATTGATCCAAGAACTACATGAGCTGAGAACAAAAGGTGTTACTTTGGAGATTACAAAGACAAGATCTTTCTTAGCTCATATCAGGGCTAGATTTTCCCTTGTAGACCAAATACAGATATCCCATATGAAGGATCCTGAGCTTGTCCAAATTATGGAAAAGGTGAAGGTTGGTAAAGTGAATAGTTTCACACTCGACGATACAAGAGCCTTATGTTTTGAACAAAAATTGTGTAAACCAGATGTTGGAACTCTTAGACGAGACATCATGGAGGAAGGCCATAGTGCTGCATATGCTGTATATCTAAGAGCCACCAAGATGTATCAGGATCTAAAATAGATTTATTAGTGGAAAGGAATGAAACTAGATGTAGCAGAGTTTGTATCTCGTTGTTTAACCTGTCAACAGGTTAAGGCCGAGCATCTAAAGCCGGGAGTCTCGTTACAACAGTTGAAAATTCCTGAGTGAAAATGGGAACGAGTGACGATAGACTTTGTTATTGGTCTACCTCATTCCACGGGAGGTTATGACTCAGTATGGGTCATTGTTGACCGACTAACCAAGTCAGCACACTTCATTCCAGTCAAAACTACTTATGGTGTGGTGACATTGGCACAATTATACATTAAGAAAATAGTGAAACTGCATGGAGTACCCATATCTATCATTTCTAATAGAGGTCCTCAATTTACCTCCTGTTTTTGGAGAAGTTTTCAAGAGGCATTAGGTACTCGAGTGGACCTTAGTACCGCCTTTCACCTACAGACAGACAGACAATCAGAACGAAAGATTCAAATGCTAAAGGATATGTTACAAGCTTGTATCCTAGATTTCAGTGGTAGCTGGGAGAAGCATTTGTATCTCGTAGAGTTCGCATATAACGACAGCTACCAAGCCACTATTGGGATGGCACCCTATGAGGCCTTGTATAGTAGACATTGCAGATCTTTGATCAGTTGGTTTGAGGTAGGTGAAGCGAAAGCATTAGGACCTGACTTGGCTCAAGATGCCCTAACTAAGGTTAAGACAATCCAGGATAGGATGCGAGCAGCTCAAAGTAAACAAAAAGCATACACCGACCACAGATAATGTGATTTGGAGTTTTCAGTCGGTGATATGATATTCCTAAAAGTCTCTTCAATGAAAGATGTATTGAGATTTGGAAGGAAGGGAAAGTTGAGTCCTAGGTATATCAAGCCTTATGAGATTTTAGAGTGAGTAGGAAAAGTGGCTTATCAACTCGCCCTACCTATGGAACTGGAAGGGATTCACCCTGTTTTTCATGTATCCATGTTGAAGAAGTACCTTCCTTATCCTTCTCACATACTTTACCCTTCTCATAATGATTCTATCCTCGTAGATGAGAACTTGTCAGACGAGGAGATACCGGTAGCTATCCTCGATAGTCAAGTAAAGAAACTTCAATTTAAGGAGATTCCATCGGTCAAGGTACTATGGCGGAATCAAATTCACGAAGAAGCCATATGGTAATTCGAGGCCGATATGCGTTCTAGATATCTGCATCTTTTCACGAATTGAGGTAATTTAAATTCGGAGGATCGAATTTCTTAAAGGGGACGATAATGTAATACCCGTGAAAAATAAAATATAAATGTGTGTTTGCGAACTACGGTTACTATTTCAGTATAAGGTATTATTCAGCTATATAACAATGTTCACATATACAATCAAAATGTCGAGTACTAGATGTGGTTTGATCATAAAAAAAACTAGAAAGAAATTCATAGGAGAAAATGACGTTTTATGTGAGAAAATACCCTCAGGGACTAAAATAAAAGGACTGAATTGAAAAGAAACTTAAAGGTTTAACGTGAAAGGTTAGTTTTTCCTTTAAGTTCTCAATGGTAAAGCCGCCTTCGACTTTTCCGTGGTTGCACAGTAAACTAAATGATTAATATACACAGTAAATAGAATTATTTTATTAGAAATGTCATTTTCATTAATAGTAAATTGAATATTTTATTAGCGCATAGTGTCAAATAGTACCCTTGACTTTTCCTATAAATAGGCCTTTTCATTTCACTTCTAAACTCACACCTTCAACTTTTCTTCTTCTCTCCTTAAGTTTTCTTGCTCCGACGCTAGGCCTCTGAGATTTTGGGCTTTTTCTTTTCAGCTTAGGTGAAGATACTATACTCTTTTTATGTCTTTTAAATTTTAAAAGTTATTTTCTGAAGTATGCTCTGTAGTTGCAGCCTTGGCTGATCTTTGATATCAGAAAAACTGTCCTTAGCTGCCTATATGTTATTTTGATTCTCTGATTACCAAAATAGAATGTAAACTATAAAGAATATATATCTAGAAAAGTTCTGGTTAAGGAAAGACCTGGTACTTAAGTGTATCCATTGTGACCCTCCACTCTTTTCTAGGAACTTATCTGATGTGCTCTTTTACAGATTGTATTTTCTCTTTTTGGTATAAATAGTGCCTGTACATATGAATAGTAACCATATGTATGAATAGTGACCATACATATGAATAGTAACCGTATGTATGAACAGTATCTGTAAGAAAATAACCCTAACTTGTTTTCTCTAATTTTTCATGAAAATCTTTGTAGCGGACACTGAAATTCACCTGTGTACTCTTGTCCGTAACGACTTAGAGAAGTGATACTTGTACAGAATCCAGGTGAGTGGAACGACCCCATTTTATTAGGGTTTTAGCATTACTGGTGATAAAAAGTATGTCATAGGATACTCCCAAGATTCATAGAGGTAAACTGGATTCAGAGTGGCGAATCTAGGGAGATAATTAATCCAGAAGTATGGATAAAATAGAACAAGTATTTCATGATGATGTGAAGTTTGAATCTTTCTAAAAATAGTTTACTTGTTATCTTGATTTGTGGTTTATAAACATATAATATAGTTATATACGATACCTGTTATATGAATAAATAATATTATTGTACTTCTGATTGTGATATGAAATACTATACTATTGATTGTGATTGAGTGGAACAGTACCCCCTCTCATGACAAGGTGAAAAACCTGGTATAAAGAGTGTCTTGACCAACGAGTGTGGAGACAATGATTCCCTCAGTAGGGATATAGCCCGAGTCGGTAATAGATCCGTGAGGCACCCTAGCTAAGAGGATGAGGTTATGTATTATGGCGGAATAAACAAATTTGGTGAGTCAGCCCATGTGTGCTCTCTAGAATATATTACATTGATGAGTACTAGTACCGTTGGTTGAATTAGATGAACTTATATCTTCTAATATGTAATTTCTAACTATGTCTATTGGTTGAGTTTGAGCCTTCGGGTATACTTACATGACTGGTAATGTATTTGAATTTTATTAACGCGAGGCCGATTTGCTCACTGAGTTTAAAGTTTACATTCTCTGTGAAATCTTTTTGTTCAGATCAGGTTGTCAGTGAAGAATATCTGCTAGAAAAGTAGATCACTTCGGACCTTTTCGCTGTCTGGTTGGCCCCTCTTTTGTCATAGATTATGTTGCTCTGTACTCGTCTAGGACATCTAGGTCAGGGGTTTGGTATATCTAGCTTGTAATTCAGTATAATAATGTATTTCATAAAAAGTATCTATTATTATATACAAGTTATCTCTGTGTATTTCAAATAAGGAAATTCGATATGTTTTCTTCGTATTTATTTAACAAGGAATGATTATTTTGATAATACAGAGATAATTTATAATAATTTAACTCGTTAGTAGAATATATGGAAAGGCTTACAGTGATGGAAAATTTATCATTGTGCCGGTCATATGCCCAGGTAACGAGTCGTGACAATGAAGCTAAATATGATCTTAAATCATGCAAAAGACAAGGAAACTTTGAAATAAAGACCTAAGTGAATAAACAAAAATTCCTCTTAATTGCCATTTTTGACTTGACTTGTTCTTTTCATTTCCTTCTTGATCAAATCCTAGGGACCAATTTGGAAGATATCTTGGAGCTTAATTTTTGTGGATGAGTAGCATTAAAAAGGTAATTATAATACCAAACCAAGGTGAGTAGGTTGATACTTCCTATGGCTAAGTGATTATTTCTTTATGATTCTTTGTATTATAGTGAAAGCATGTAATGTATCTAAATTAAAGACAGTGATGAATTCAATATAAGGGTATGTTGAGTATCATATTGTTGTCATGCTTTCAATGAGATGGTAAGACATAATTAAGTATGAAACTTGTGTGGTTATGTACACATAATTACATTCCTCTTGAATGAAGTTGTGAAGGAAAATAATTCTAACGTGTGTATATGTGTTTATATATACATATATTCATGAATTTCATTATTTTACAAGGAAATTCTAGAGAATGTATGTACATATGCACTCTATTGTCCCTTGAAGATGTGAAGGTGGAGTATAACTGTATGTTTATATATATATACATATATATATATATATACACATATGTGAATATATATATACACACACACATGTATATATATATATACAAACATATACACATACATGTGTATCCTGATTTTATATTGAAGTAAGAAAGTTATGAAAACTTTTATGTATTATGTTTGATACAATGTGATACATTGTGTATATTGAGATCCTATTATGGATTATGTATGATATAAAAATTGCATTGAGATGAGAGTTATTGAATGTATGTTGTATTGATGACGCATACCTCTTGTGGATTAAATGTGGAACATGTCATGAGCATCTATGCATATGGTATGGCATAAGTGTGGAGTTGACATGAACTATGAATGATTTTGATATACTTACGACTGTGATTGTGATTGTGTTTGACCGAAAAGGAAAGGCATAGTGGTGCATCCTATGGGAAACTTTACAAAGAGCCATAAAGGTGGAGATTTATAAATGAAACGATAAGGGTGGATGTGTTGGGGGGCTGCGTGCAACAATCCAGAGGTAGCCTGGACAACTCGGTTGGTACGAAAAACTTTGTGTAATTGATTGAATTGCTTGCTATTGTGAAATGTTCTGAATATGTTATATTGAAATGTGATTGATTTAATTGAATATTATTGAAAACTATTCTGAACTATATTGTATCATGTTATAATTGGTTTATGTATGATTGATGCATGTTATCATTATGATACATGATAACTATTTTTTGTCATAGTGCAGTGTTGTCCCCTCACTGGCCAAGTGGTTTGCTCATACCGTCTTCTTAACACTTTTCAAAGTTGGAAGTCAAAGGAAATCTTCGTATAAGAAGTCATAGATTTTTTTTTAGCTCAAGATCCCACTAAAATCTAGGGATGATCTAGTCCTTATTCTTGTATCTTTTGTTTTAATATTCTGGAGTCGCTCCTTGATCGTATAGGTAACCTAAGATTTAGATTAATGTCATTATGAGTTGATGAATTATGTATATAAATGAAATATCATTATTGCTAATTATGTTTCTAAATATTTTATTTAATTTACTTCTTGTGATGGAATGTAATAAAGGCAAAGCATAGTATAATTTGATGTATCTGACTATCTATAAACTTATGAAAGGAAGATATCTTTAGTTAATTATTTATTGCCACTATCTATATTTGGAATGTTGTGTATGCTGGTTTGATAAAATAAATTAGGTTCTGATGTAAGGTTATGCTCACTCTCGCACTAATCATGTGTCCTAGGTGGGACATGACAAAACGTCAGGTTACTAGGTGATTAGTAAAATTGGAATAATTATATGTGTGTGTGTGTGTGTGTGTGTGTGTGTCCATCGATGTGTGTATGGGCGCATACATTTGTACTTAAATCTATATTAACCCTTGGGTTGCCAGTCTAATCGGCCAAGTTGGTCTTACATAGTTAATTGAATTTTATGTTGAATAATCAAACTCATCATTCAACACTTTGAGTACACAAAAGATAAAAATAACTACTATAATTCAAAATAGTTTGAGTGATTTTGTGCTTTAATCTCCAATTGTATTCTAGTCTCTAATGTGTTTGTGTGTAAATGAGTTAAGTGGTTACACATGGGTCAATCCACTTATAACCCATAATGTGATCTAATCCATTTATGATATAGGTCAAATTTGAGTGGGCTGAATTAGGGCTAAATAGTAGTGGATTGGGTTAGATAAATAGTTTTGGGTCAATTTTGACACCCTTAATAAAATATTAATTAATTTCTTTAAAACTCCTATCCTAACGTAGGCCCATGAGATACCATATTAATACTTTTGATGTTACATGCTTTAAAAAGTTATAAGGATGTTTTATAGTGGTTTAACTCTTGTATACGTTGGAATCCATTTATTTGCATCAAGGGCCATTTATCTTTTACAACTAATAATAGTATTAGTGGTTTCTAATCATGGTCACTGGTGGGACATGGAAAGCCAAATAAACCCTATGGGTGCGCGCATGTCTTTGTTTGAAGTGTATGAATATATATATATGAGAAGAATATTAGAAAGGGTGTGACATCCGCAATGAGATAAATATATTATGTGTGTTACTTGGGTAGAAAAAGATGTGTGAGAAAGAGAGTGATGTCTAATGTCTACATTATTTGTGTAGGGATTGTAGACCAAACAATTGAGTCTTCAACTGTTATATCTTGAAAATAACACGTCTATGTACTTATTGCACCATATGATATAGCAAAATCAACTTGTGGAAGATATGAAATTACCTTAAAGAAAGACAAGATACTCCGACTTTAGGTGTAACACCCTAAGTTTTGAGGCAACCTATTACGTACCTCAGCAATAAAAATGGGAAACTTATGAGATTAAATTTTTAATTTTTGGAACCTTTGAGGACTATGATGAAATTGGAAGTAAAATGATAATAAATTATTAAGGATTTATTTGGAAATTTTATAATGTTGTGTGAAGCTTTTGATTTTGATGGGAAAAAAAGATAAGGGGAAATAAAGTAAGTTTTGGGGATTTTTAGGCATGATTGGAATTTTTACAAATCCATGGGGACCCAAGTGAACTATTATTTTTAGAGGGAGTGGCCCTATGTAATTTAAACTAAGAAAGGGCATATGTGGCGCATGGTGGTGAACACGTGTACTCTCCCTCTCCTTTCATTAGGTGAGGCTCAAAGCTTCTAAGACACATATTTTGTAGATTCTTTCTTCGTAGGTGTGAGGGGAGACCAAGAGATAGTGACAATGACGAGAGGGAATGAGCCTGATGTGGTGGTTGTCACCAGCCACCACCATGGCACCAGCTAAACCCTTCCCTTCTTTCCATTTTCTTCAACCTCCCCTACCAACTGAAACATGAATAGAACAGAGAGAGTGACAGTGACGAGAGAGAAAGGGCTAGGCTAATGGGCCAGCCATCACCACGGCGTCCATGAATCTTCCCCTCTCTTTCTCTTAGACCTCTCCCTTGCCCTATAACTTGAGGACAGGGCCATGGAAAAAGGGAAAATGATGAAGAGAGAATAAGATGTCAGAACCCGTTGTCCTCTGCCACTAGCCATGATCCTCTAAATCGAAGTTAAGTAACGATGGTGAGTACACGCATAACACATAATCTCACTGATTTGGGTAAATTCTTCCTCTCCTTTCTCTTCCATTCTCAATTGGTATCTATTCTCAGTAAATCTCTTTATTATGATCAGTGATATAGATCAACAGCAGGTCTATTGGAGCTAAGTGAAGACCCATGGATGAAATCTTAGAGAAAAAGGGAAAGGAGAACATGAAAGACGAAGGAAATGAGAGATTCACAGACTCGAGTAAAGTTTTAAAGGGTAAGGAATTGAACATGTGATTCTTTTTTATACGATTAAAATGGAACCTCTTCTCTATGAGGCATATACTGACAATGACAAAAGAAACTTGTCACGGTGCTTATATATAACACGTTTCCTGACATAATTTGTTGTAGCCTTAATTTGAAATTGTATTTCTCAATATTTAGAAATGTTTATATGCATTAGCATCCCTAAAGATGTGATTAGTAGTTTGAAGGTTACATACAAATGTGGTTCATTGTTTCGTGGTTATATCAGGCTGTGTAAGGGTTATATGGTTGAATTGGAGAATTAATTTTCTATCTAGAATTTCCTTCTCTACTTCGCCTAATGCCTAATGGGTGAAGTGTTTTTACTAGCCCAATTGCATTCCAATGATTGTTTTAAGGGCCAAGTTAATTACTAGAATCGAATATAGTCATCCTCTAAGGCCTAGTGACTCGGAACCTCTTGTCAAGAACAACAAGATAGTCGTTTCCCTTTGTTTTATGCTGCTAGACCTATTGAGCCGAGAAGGATTTAGATAATTAAGCAGCATACATCTTTAGGCAATAATCTATTTGAGAGAATAAGGAAAATTCTTATTTATTATCTGTCTTCCCTGATTAAATTTTAGGATCTCATAACCCTTGATAGTAGGTGAATCTTAGAGATGTTGGTTTCTTCTTCATCCTTGAAACGCAATAGTTGATCAGGTGAGTAGTTAGCTTACTCTTAAAATGTTTTACTCAAATTTTCCACTACATGCAACCATGCCATATGAGTGATATGATTGAGAGGAATTTTGATTTGTGTAAGTGGATATATATATATATATATATATATATGCATCATAATTATAAATGGATATACCCATGATGAACTAGGGCTTGGATGTGTGATTTATGGCTTCCAATTTGAGTATGTTGTGTTTTAAATAGTTTATGTTGTATGCTTGAATCTGAAATTAGGAAGTCTTAGTATAAGGGTTACTAAATTGAGTATTTGTTCATTGAAGGCATTAAGTGAACATAGTAAGGTCAAGACTACAGGAAAATGGAAGAATACACTTACTCGTAATGAATTGTACACATAAACAGGTCGACATATCTATGTCTATGTATGTATGTGTGTGTGTGTGTGTATCCTTACACAAACGTAAACCCCCATAAGTCGAGACAAATAGATGAGAATTATGCATGACTATAGGGAGACAGATGCATATCTATGAATGTGTATGCAATAAATAAAAGGTATAAGTTGCATCAGTTGTATCACTCAAGTGTTGTGAAAAGATATGTGAGGGAATCTCTATCTTACTTTGTTTGCACTTCCTATGTAAACTTCCTAGTATGAATATGAAAATTATGAATGTCTCATGTAAAAAGATGACCTCACATGAGTTCTAAATTGTAACCATATATACTTATATGCATGTTCACAAATGTGGATGAAAAGTAATGGCTTCTTGTATAAAGATATATTGAGTTATATGAAATTATGAAATGTTGATATTGATTAGTAACTATCATTGCTTGCCTATAACATTTACATGTTATAAGATACGGATGATCATGTGCTCACTTGTAAGCTAAATTGTGGTATGCATGTGTACACATTTGTGATATTAAATTGAAATATGGAAGAGTGTATATCAGAGTCATTCACCATCTTGTTATATGAGTAAATAATATACGCAAGGAAAATTGCATAGTTTCACATATGAATGCATATGCAAGTAAATAAGATCTAATTGTTATCGTATGACATGTGATACTTAATAGCAATGATGCTTATACATGTGCTTGTGATATGAGAGTATCTATTATGGGCTACGGCCAAGAAAGAAAGCAAGTACAGTGAAGAATATCATAAATGCTAAAATACTCGTATAAAGGTATAAGGCATGGATAATGAAAATAAATTGAATAAGCCATGGAAATGACATGTGTTGATGAACACATAGTCGATAATGATGGTACGGTACTCATGACATTGTGATTGTTATTGATTGTGGCTGAATGATGATGACTGTGATTGTGTATGGAAGAAGAAGAAGAAAAGTCATGGGATCCCATATGCGAGGAAATAAGAGTGGGAATGAAATCACTATATACTGAAAAATTTGTCCTAATATAGACGTGTATTAAGAGTGTGTGAGAAAATAAGGTCAAATTATGTCTGTTCCAATATAGACATATATTGAGGACAATGCAAGGAAATAAGGTTGGCAGACAAAATGATCGGGAGATGAATGATGTGGTGATATGCGAATGTTATTTTATGACATTGTTCTTATGTGTATGCATTGATGGTTATGAAATGTGTGGAAATTGTGTGCTTTGTACGGATTGGATATGAATGAATCAGATTTGATTTCTATTGCTTATATGACAAGATTGTGTTGTGTTAAATTTTGAACTTGTGGTTGATTTTGGTTGTGATTCAAGGAAGTGTTTATATGTAAATATATGTACTTATTTGTACATTTAGTACCTTTGTTTGTGTCTATTGGTGAACATATATGTTGCATGAATGCTTGATGCATGTTGAAGGAACAATGGGATGTGCATGTATGGTTAATGCACTTACCTATTATCTCTCTCTTTTTTCATTCATATGTGCATGTTGGAAAGTGTCCAGTGCTAGCTTTTTCTAGAGTATAGCTACCTGCTCATTGAGTCTGTGACTCACCCCGTTTGTTTAACATTTTTTAACCATGTGACTAGTGAAGGTACTCACAAGGAAAGAGTGAAGTCCTATTGCAAGACCCCCTGTTGTTTCGAGGGTGAGTATTCATAAAATTTTCATGAATTGAGTTTCCATTTAGAGTCGCTCTATAGTTGCATAGGTCACCTAAGCGGTCTTGAGTATGAACCATTGTTGTTAAGATCTATTGTTGGATCGTAAGATCTTACGATCCTACGATATTGTAGACGAAAATGGATCCCAATCCCACTCAGGATCGATTTTGTAATAATATCGTGTAAGATCTAGATCATGCACGTAGGATCGTGCAGGATCTAGATCTTGACTTTTTTTTTTGTTCACTTAGGTTCTTAATTAAAATTTTTCTTTTGTCCAATTTTGATGTAAATCTATCTTTTACTTCATCTAGGTCCCTAGTTTAAGAATATATTTTTTTATTTGTCAAAATTATCCCCTACAAACTTTTCATTTTGTTCACTTTAATACATATTCTTCACTTTCATGTTTTTTCTCATTGTTTGGTCCTCCAAATCAGTACATAATTTCATTTTTAGTCATGATATGATTAAATCTATCATTTCTACCCAAGAGAAATAGAAGAAATAAATTAAAATTCAAGTTTCAAAGCTTACCTTTTATTCACTTAGGTCCTTGGTCAAAATTTTCCTTTTGAGTTTTGTCCAATTTTTTATATAAACTAGTATTCTACTTCTTCTAGGTCCCTAGTTTAAGAATGTATTTTTTTTATTTGTCAAAACCATGCCCTACGAACATTTTTGTTTGTTCATTTTAGTTCTTATTCTTCACTTTTATGCTTTTTTCTCACAGTTTGATCCTCCAAATCAATCAATAATTTCATTTTTAGTCATAATATGATGGTTTTGTATTATCTACAAAATTTATGTTATTATATATATACTTTTTATATTTTTATATATTTTTTAACAGTATTTTTATAGGATCTTACAATCCTCGATTGAATCCTAAGATCAATATTTCCTATGCCCTCTTACGATCTTGCATAAGATCCCGATCTTGACAACATTGGAATAAACTGTAAAGAATAAGATCATGTTCTCTTATTTTATTGTATGACATATCATTGAATGTTTCTTGGAAATTTTGTGCTATAAGACCTAAACTTAATGGTATTAATAATATGAGAATTTAAAAATGTGAAAGTCTCCAATGTGAATAAGCTAGATTTTTACATTGACTAGTGATGGTACATATATGATGTTTGTTAAGTGCAGGTTAGTGTCATGTTAGGCTTATGGTACTTAGGGTTGTTATCCCATAGGCCGTGCCAGGCACGTGTTTGATTTCGGGACATATCATCAGCTCAGTATCATGCATTTTATATTTTATTAATAACCTTTACTTTTTTTAGTGTTTATTCTTATTTGTAAAGTTGTTATTCTAACAAAAGCCACCTAAATGGACCTAGGCTAATGGGGTGTTTGATTGCACTTAGTGAAGGTCTAAATCTTATTAATTCAAATTTCAATCCATTAAATGTGTTTTTTTTTTATAAGTGTTTATTTGCTCTGAATACATCTTATTCATTCAACTCTCATTAAAAGTCTTTCCAATTTTCAAATAGTAATTGCTCTATATACACCTTTTACTAGCATGAGTTTTATATGTACATATATTGAAAAATAATAATAGTCTCAATTATTTAATATTTTCATTTAAAGATAATATTTTAATAATCAAATATATATCCTGATCCAGACCTCTTAATTTTTTAATAAAATGTCACATAAATCTCATGAAGCTAGTTAAATGCCACCAAGCTTAATCCCATGAAGCCACCTAAATGATACTAGGCTCAATCTCATAAAGTCACTTAAGTGCCACTTGTTATAAATAATGTAGATTTAATCGGCTTTGAGTGTGAAAATCACTATCTTTAATGAGTTTATGTCTGTATATTAGAGAATAAGAGGCAAACTCTTCTAGGATACAAAGCCCTTTGAAACCGTTGTCTGAATATTTTCTATCCTTTTAGTATACTTGTGTGTAGAATCTAAAAAGATAGATATAGGTCTCAACATTTATGTCTATTTAATTTTTAAGAGACATACTAGTTAAACAGTTGTGTCTTTCCAATTTCCAATAGACACATTATGTCACGACCCGTTTCCTAGGCACATGACTGGAACAATGATGAATCTCCCATTACTGTAAGCCTTTCGATAAATTCTACCCACGAGTTAAATTGTTAGTTATTATCTCTATGTTATCAAAATAACTATTCCTTAATAAATACGAAGAAAACATATCAAATTTCCTTATTTATAAATATACAGAAATGTCTTGCATATAATAATAGGTTTTCAGTATGAAATACATTATTATACTGAAATATAAACCAAATATACCAAACCCCTGACCTAGATGTCCTAGACGATTACAGAGTAACATAATCTACAACAAAAGAGGGGCCTACCCAACAGCGGGAAGGTCTGAAGCGATCTACTCTTCTAGTGGATGTTCTTCACCAGCAACCTGATCTAAACAAAAATATTTCACAGAGAGTGTGAGCTATAAAACTTAGTGAGCGAATCGGCCTTGCGTTAATAAAATTTAAATACATCACCAGTCATGCAAGTATACCTGAAGGCTCAAACTCAACCAATAGACATAGCTAGAAATTACATACTAGAAGATATAAATTCATCCAATTCAACAAATGGTACTAGTACTCATCAATGACAATATATCCTAGAGAACGTATATGGGCTGGCTCACCAAATTTGTTTATTTCCACTATGACGCACAACCTCATCCTCTTAGCTATGGCTACTCACGGATCTGTTACCGACTCGAGCTATATCCTTACTGAGGAAATCATTGTCTCCACACTCTTTGGTCAAGACACCCTTTAAACTGAGTTTTCTGCCTTACCGTGAGAGGGGATACTGTCCCGCTCAATCACAATCAATAGTACAGTTTATCACATCATAATCAGAAATATAATATAATATTCATTCATATAACAGGTATCGTATATAACTATATATTATAAGTTTATAAACCACAAATCAAGATAACAATTAAGTTATTTTGGAAAGATTCAAACTTCACATCACCATGAAATACTTGTTTCGTCTTATCCATACTTCAAGATTAATTTGAATTATTTTCCTAGATTCGCCACTCTGAATCCAGTTTACCCCTATGAATCTTGGGAGTATCCTACAACATACTTTTTATCACCACTAATGCTAAATCCGTATTAAAACGGGGTCGTTTCACTCACCTGGATTCTATACGAATATCTCTTCTCTAAGTCATTGCGGACAAAAGCACATAGGTGAATTTCAATGTTTCATTCGGACCAAAGTTGAGAAGGAAAGTAATATCAGAGCAAGAAAAATTGTCTATTTCTTACTTAGAGAAAAGACTAATCACTCAAAGAACTTGCCTCTTCTCTCTCTAGAAAAATAAGAAGCTAAATAAGAGGAGAGAAGAAATGAAATGGAATGATAGAAATACCATTTAAACATCCCTTATATAGGCTTCAAGAATAAATTCTGACCATTGATGTTGGTAGGTGTGGAACTAATCCTAGGCCTAGCCATTAAGATATGGTAGGTGTGGAACTAATTCTAGGCATTGAGATGTGGTAGGTGTAGAACTAATCCTAGCCATTAATTTTTCAACAAATCTTAGCCATTGATTTTACCAACACTTTATGTAAGATATATTCATACCAAAAAAATTTTCAATGGCTAAGATTACTTCATATTCAATGGCTATGGTTACTTCTCCTAAAGTCTTAAGTTTTATTTCACTTTAGTCCTTTCATTTTAGTCCCTAAGGGGATTTTCTCACATAAAACATCATTTTCTCCTATGAATTTTTTTCTAGTTTCCTCTTATGCCTAAACTACATCTAGTATTCAACATTTCAATTGTATAAATGAATAATACTGTATACGTAAATAGTATTATACATGTGAATAGTACTATAAACTAGAATAGTAACCGTAGTTAGAGAACACACCTTTATATTTTTTTTTCACGGGTATTATATTATCACCCACTTTAAGAAATTCGGTCCTCCAAATTTAAATTACCTCAATTTGTGAAAAGATATGGATATCTAGAACGCATATCGGCCTCAGGTTCCCATGTGGCTTCTTCGTGAGTCTGATTCTGCCACAGCACCTTGACCTATGGAATCTCCTTAGACCAAAGTTTCTTTATTTGACTATCCAGGATAGCCACTGGTATCTTCTCGTATGACAAGTTCTCATCTACTAGGATGGAATCATTGTGCGAATGGTGAAGTATATGAGAAGGATTAGGAAGGTATTTTCTCAACATGGATATGTGAAAAACAAGGTGAATCCCTTCCAGTTCCACGGGTAGGTCAAGCCGATATGCCACTTTTCCTACTCGCTCTAAAATCTCACAAGGCCTGATGTACCTAGGACTCAACTTTCCTTTCTTTCTAAATCTCAACACACCTTTTATTGAAGAGACTTTTAGGAACACCATATTGCCGACTGAGAACTCCAAATCACGTAGTCTGTGGTCGGCGTACGCTTTTTGTCTACTTTGAGCCACTCGCATCCTATCCTGGATTGTCTTAACCTTGGCTAGAGCATCCTGGGCCAAGTCGGGTCCTAATACTTTCGCTTCACCTACCTCAAACCAACCGATCAGAGATCTGCAAGGTCTCTCATACAAGGCCTCATAGGGTGCCATTCTAATAGTGGCTTAGTAGCTATTGTTATATACGAACTCTACAAGATACAAATGCTTCTCCCAACTACCACTGAAATATAGGATACAAGCTTGTAACATGTCCTCTAGCGTCTGAATCGTCTACTCTGACTATCCGTCTATCTGTAGGTGAAAGGCGGTACTAAGGTCTACTCGAATACCTAATGCCTCTTGAAAACTCCTCCAAAAGTGGGAGGTAAATTAAAGACCTCTATCAAAAATGATAGATATTGGTACTCCAAGCAGCTTCACTATTTCCTTAATGTATAATTGTGCCAATGTCACTACACCGTAAGTTGTTTTGACTAGAATGAAGTGTGCCGACTTAGTTAGTCGGTCAACAATGACCCATACTGAGTCATAACCTCTTGTGGAACAAGGTAGATAAATGAGAAAGTCCATCGTCACTTGTTCCTATTTCCACTCAAGAATATCTAACTGTTGTAATGAGTCTCCCAGTTTTAAATGCTCGGCCTTAACCTATTGACAGGTTAAACAACAAGATACAAACTCTGATATGTCTCTTTTCATTCCTTTCCACCAGTAGATTTGTTTTAGATCCTGATACATCTTGGTGACTCCTGGATGTACAGCAAATGCAGCACTATGGCATTCCTCCATGATGTCTCGCTAAGAGTTCCAACATCTGGTACGCACAACCATTGTTCAAAAAGCAAGGCTCCTGCATTGTCGAGTGTGAAACTATTCACTTCACCATCCTTTACCTTATCCATGATTTGGACAAGCTCATGATCCTCCATTTGGGATACCTGAATCTGGTCTACAAGGAAAGATTTGGCCCTGACATAGGCTAAGAATGATCCTGTCTTTGTAATTTCCAAAGTAACACTTTTTGTTCTCAGCTCCTATAGTTCTTGGATCAATGATCTTCTTGTCACTGCTATATGGGCTAGACTACCTATAGATTTTTGACTGAAAGCATCTGCTTCTACGTTCGCTTTGCCTGGGTGGTAAAGAATGTTGCAATCATAATCTTTTAGTAATTTCACCCATCTCCTCTGCCTCAGGTTCAGGTCCTTCTAGTCGAAAATATATTTTAGACTCTTATGGTCAATGTAGATTTCACAGGTTTCTCCATATAGATAGTGTCATCATATCTTTAGGGCAAAAACTACTGTTGCCATCTCTAGATCGTGGGTGGGGTAGTTTTGTTCACGTTTCTTAAGTTGTCTCGATGCATATGCCACTACTTGGCCTTGCTGCATGAGAACACATCCTAACCCTACTCTTGATGCTTCGCAGTACACTATAAAACCTCCAGGTCCTGAGGGTAAGACCAATACAGGTGCAGAGATTAACCTCTTCTTGAGTTCTTAGAAGCTTTCTTCATAAGCGTCATCCCATTGGTACTTTACTCATTTCCTAGTTAGTCGTATAAGAGGGGCGGCTAACTGTGAAAAATCATGGATGAAACAACAATAATATCCTACTAATCCTAAAAAGCTGCGAATCTCCGTGATAGAGGTGGGTCTAGACCACATTTTGACCACTTCTACTTTGCTTGGGTCTGCTTAGATGCCATCCTTGGAGATCACATGTCTCAAGAAAGTCACGCGATCAATCCAAAACTCTTATTTAGAGAATTTGGCGTATAATTGATGATCCCTGAATTTCTGTAACACAACACGAAGGTTCTGTTCATACTCTTCTAAATTTTTTGAGTATACCATAATGTCGTCTATGAAGACAATAATGAATTTGTCCAAAAAGGTTTAAAAATTCTATTCATTAAATCTATAAAAGCAGCTGGTGCATTCGTTAGTCCAAATGACATTACCAAGAACTCGTAGTGCCCATATCTGGTATGGAATACTGTCTTAGGTACGTCCTTCTCCTTGATCTTGAGTTGGTGATAACCAGACCTCAAGTCAATCTTTGAAAAAAACTTAGCTCCTTGAAGTTGATCGAAGAGGTCGTCAATGTGAGGTAACAGGTATTTATTTTTTATAGTTACTTTGTTCCGTTGCCTGTAATCTATGCATAGTCTCATCGATCCATCCTTTTTTTTTACGAATAGAACAGGAGCTCTCCAAGGTGAGTAACTTGGCCTTATAAAGCCTTTGTCTAACAGGTCCTGTAACTGAGCCTTTAGCTCTTTTAACTCTGTTGGCGCCATCCTATAAAGAGGTATAGAGATTGGGTAAGTCTCTAGAGCTAAGTCTATCTGGAACTCAATCTCTCGATCTTGGAGTATACCTAGTAGATCATCCAGGAAGACGTCTACAAACTCCTGGACTACTAGAATATCCTCCACTTTTAGTCCTTCCTTTTTGATATCCTTAATAAATGCCAAGTATCCTTGACAGCCCTTTCGCAATAAACGTTGAGCACATATTAAGGATATAAGATTTCTATGAATCTCACTCCATTCACCATAAAATACGAAGGAGGGTTCCCCTGGAAAATTGAACTTAATTATCTTATTATAGCAATCTAGGGTAGCATGACAAGATGACAACCAATCCATGCCTAAGATGACGTTGAAGTCTGTCATATCTAATAGCATTAGGTCTACCGTCATATTTACTTCTTTGATTTTCACTTTGCAAGCCCGATAACCTCGTTCTATTAGAAGGGTGCCTCCCGTCGGCGTAGTCACTAAGAACAGACATTCTAATCTAACAACTTTTTGTGTAAAGTTCCTAGCAAAGAATGGTGACATATAGGAATGCGTAGAGCCAGAGTCAAACAAAAGATATGCAAAGTTTGATTCAATCAAAAAGGTACCTGCTACCACCGTATTAGACTCCTGAGCATCCTGACGGGTTAAGGTGAATACTCGAGCGGTCCCTTAGCCTGCTGAACCTTGACCTCGGCCACCTTGTCCTCTACCAGTGCCTCTTCCAATTCTGTTGCCTTTTACAGTTACAGGGGCTTTGTTGGCGATAATGGCCCCCGATTGATTAGGGCATACAGATCCTTGGCCGGATCTCGTGTGAAGTTGGGGGTAATCTCTCTTGAAGTAGCCCTGTTGACCACATTGGAAATAGACCTTGGTGTTTTTGTTGGCAAGACAAGCTCCAAAGTGGTTTCTTTCATACTTAGGGCACCAGGGCCTTTGCTAACCCCCTGTACTACCTTGTTGACGCTATGGTGCACTGGCGCTAGAGGGTACATGTCTAGCAGTTTTAGTGGGTGCAAAACTCCCTCCGTGGCCGTGTAATTTATCATCTTGTTTCCTTTTTCTTTTGTTCTTCCATTTTTTGTTACGCATATTTCTTTCTTCCATCATACGGGCAATGTCGATAACCTCTGTGTAAGATAAAAAGTCTCGTATCCGTGATCCTACCCTCGAAAATAGGGAATCTCGAAAGCCTGTAATGAAACATCGGATCATTTATTTTTCATCTAGGACCATGTGAGTAATATATTCGGACAACTCCACAAATACATTGTCGTATTCATCGACAGTTCACGCTCCTTGTCGAAGTGTCTAAAACTCGTTCTTCTTCGATTCTCGTATGCTTTTCGAAATAAATTGTTCTCAAAAAATTCTCTTAAAGTCCTTCCATTTGAGAGGTGGGGCATTTCTGGCCATGCCCTTCTTCCATGTTCGCCATCAATGGTCCGCCTTACCTCTTAATTGAAAGGTAACAACGGTCACTCTTCAGGGTTCAGGGCATTCCAACGTATCAAGGATTTTCTTACAGTCATCTAAAAAACACTATGGGTCTTCATTACCATCTCCTATGAAGGTTGGCGGATTCAACTTCATAAATTCTGAGATCTTGACTTCTGTCCCTACCCCATCTTGAGGAGGTGGTGGGGGTGAAGGTGGCCTCTGATTTGTCTCTTGCACTCTTACGGTATGTACTGATGCCTGTGAGCTGTCTTCGAATGACTGTCCTATCAGAAGTTCCTTCAGCCCATTTACCTTGTTGTGCATTGCAGCTAATGCTTCCATTACCACAGTCGCGTCAATTTGTGGTGGTACTCCACCACTTCTCCCTGGGTTTACAGTGGGTATCTCTCTATTTTATGCATGCTTACCTTCTGCACGGTTAGGGTCTCCAACCTTGCACCTACTAACTGAGTAACTGAAGGGACCAAGGCCCTGCCAAATCTTGTACGGATTCCAAAAGTGTTTGATTTCCCTCGTGCTATCTAAACTTATTCTACAATTAAAAATAATATGTATCGTCACCATTATGCTTCAAGGGTAAGACACGAAAGAAACTGATTTAAACTCTATAGGGCTTTTGGTGGATCTTCATCATATGGTCGTGCTGCAGTCACGACAATAGGGAAGGGCCCACTAAAGACACCTTGCTCTGTAGTCACTAAGAGACCTAACAACATTTACTCTAATACCAACTTTGTCACAACTTGTTTCCTAGGCACATGACTGGCACAATGATGAATCTCCCATCACTGTAAGCCTTTTGATAAATTCTACCCACGAGTTAAATTGTTAGTTATTATCTCTATGTTATCAAAATAACCATTTCTTAATAAATACGAAAAAAACATATTAAATTTCCTTATTTATAAATACACAGAAATGTCTTGCATATAATAATAGGTTCTCAATATGAAATACATTATTATACTGAAATATAAGCCAAATATACCAAATCCTTGACCTAGATGTCCTAGACGATTATAGAGCAACATAATCTACAACAAAAGAGAGGTATACTCGACAGCGGGAAGGTCCGAAGTGGTCTACTATTCTAGTGGATGTTCTTTACTGACAACTAGATCTGAACAAAAAGATTTCACATAGTGTGAGCTTTAAAACTCAGTGAACGAATCGGCCTCGCGTTAACAAAATTCAAATACATCATCAGTCATGCAAGTATACCCGAAGGCTCAAACTCAACCAATAAACATAGTTAGAAATTACATACTAGAAGATATAAATTCATCCAATTCAACAAACGGTACTAGTACTCATCGGCAATATATCCCAAAGAGAGCACATAGGCTAGCTCACCAAATTTGTTTATTTCTGCCATGATGCACAACCTCATCCTCTCAGCTAGGGCGCCTCACGGATCTATTACTGACCTGGGCTATATCCCTACTAGGGAAATCGTTGTCTCTACACTCGTTGGTCAAGACACCTTTTAAACCAGGTTTTCTGCTTTGCTATGAGAGAGAGTACTGTCTCGCTTAATCACAATTAATAGTACAGTATATCACATCATAATTAAAAGTATAATGTAATATTCATTCATATAACAGTTATCGTATATAACTATATATTATAAGTTTATAAACCACAAATCAAGATAACAATTAAGTTATTTTGGAAAGATTCAAATTTTACATCACCATGAAATACTTGTTTCATTTTATCCATACTTCAAGATTAATTTGAATTATTTTTCTAGATTCGCCATTCTGAATCCAGTTTACCCTTATGAATCTTGGGAGTATCCTACGACATACTTTTTATTACCAGTAATGCTAAAACCGTATTAAAACGGAGTCGTTTAACTTACTTGGATTCTGTACGAATATCACTTCTCTAAGTTGTTGCAGACAAGAGTACACAGGTGAATTTTAGCGTTTCGTTCAGACTTAAGTTGAAAAGGAAAGTAACACCAGAGCAAAAGAAATTGTTTATTTCTTACTTAGAGAAAAGACTAATTACTCAAAGAACTTGTCTCTTCTTTCTCTCTAGAAAAATAAGAAGCTAAACAAGAGGAGAGAAAAAATGAAATGGAATGATGGAAACACCATTTAAACATCCTTTATATAGGCTTCAAGAATGAATTCTAGCCATTGATGTTGGTAGGTATAGAACTAATCCTAGCCATTGAGATGTGGTAGGTATGGAACTAATTCTAGCCATTGAGATATGGTAGGTGTGAAACTAATCCTGACCAGTAATTTTCCAACAAATCTTAGCCATTGATTTTACCAACACTTTATGTAAGATATATTCATACCAAAAAAATTTTCAATGGCTAAGATTACTTCATATTCAATGGCTATGGTTACTTCTCCTAAAGTCTTAAGTTTTATTTCGCTTTAGTCCTTTCATTTTAGTCCCTAAGGGGATTTTCTCACATAAAACGTCATTTTCTCCTATGAATTTCTTTCTAGTTTCCTCTTATGCCTAAACCACATCTAGTACTCAACATTTCGAGTGTATAAATGAACAGTACCGTATATGTAAATAGTAGTATACATGTGAATAGTACCATATACTGGAATAGTAACTGTAGTTCGAGAACACACCTTTATATTTTATTTTTTTCACGGGTATTACACATTAGTTTACACAATTGTATCTATTCAATTTTTAACATATGTGTTAGTTTATATTTTAAAATTTAAATCAAACAACATAACTATTGGAATTATTCAAATCAACCAACATATCGGTTTGAATTATTATATATAAAAATCAACCAACACATTAGTTTGTAATAAAATTAATTAGTCAAAACTTTAATTCTACATAACATTACAAACTATACAACAAGACCCCACTAGTTTGTAATATTGTCACATAATATCATACATAATAGAAAGTATCTTATAACGATTTGAACTTACTAATAGTGTAAGTACTTTAAAGTTTTCAAGAAATTGGTGGTATCCTAAGATTTGAACAATAACTCCTTATGTCAAGACCGAAAGTACCACATATATGATATTATCAAGTTGCTAAGATGTTCAAGTAATCTTGCTTTAACACTTTTATGGCCATGTGCTTATCTTGGTTTCATGAATATTTAGAAGATCAACTCTCTAAATCTTGCTTGATGTGGGTCCACTTCAATATTCATATAAATGGTATTGTTATTATGTCCTTATTACTTTAGACATTTAACAATTTCATTAAAACCTTTGTCAACCTCTCACTATAATGATATGCACTATGGAGTTCTGTTGTCATGTTCTTTTCACTTTAGGCATCTAAAAAAATCATTAACTCCTTTTATGACAATTATGCATTACACTTTTAGAATGAGGTCTTGAATCTAGAGTTTGGTGTCCCAATCAACACTATGTAATTTGTTATTACCCATTGAACTTCTATTATTAGAGTGTATACTGACTCAAAGTTAGGTTCCCATTGCTAGTATTTTATTTTTTAGGGTTTTAACCCTATTCTTTCATACATTTGTTGTACTATATCTTTAGACAATAATTTGGTCAATGAATCAGCCAAATTCTTATTTGACCTTATATAGATAATTGTTATCGTTCCATTTGTGACCAATTCCTTTATATAAGCATGTATTAAGCTTTATATGTCTTGATTTCTCATTATAGATTTTATCATGAGCTATACATTGTAGCTTCATCATCATAGAATTCAAAAATGGCTGGCAGAGTGTTTTGATTACAATTTTGTCTAATAAACATGTTCATCGACTATTCTATTTTCTTTCCAGGAGCTGCTAATTCTATGAATTCAAATTCCATTGTGAAATGAAAAATACAAGTTTGCTTCTTGAATGTCCAACTAATGGCACCCCTACTCAAGGTGTTATACATTTTAGCTTCATCATCACATAATACAAAAATGGTTGGCAGAGTGTTTTGACCACAACTTTGCCTAATAACCATGTTCATCAATCATTTTGTTTCTTTTCCATGAGTTGCCAATTCTATGAATTCAGATTCCATTGTGAAATGGTAAATATAAGTTTGCTTCTTAAATGTCCAACTAATGGCACCCCCACTCAAGGCGAATATCTAACCAAATATGGATTTGTTATCGTTAATATTTGTGATCCAACTTGTATTAGAATAAAAATTTTAATACAGTAGAAAAACACTATAGTAAATTCTAAAAGTAGTTTGTTCTTTTCAAATATCCAAGCATTCTAAAAATTACTTTCCAATGTTAATTGCTTGGATTACTTGTAAATCTGGAAAAACAAATACAATATATGGTCTAATACAATGCATTGTCTACATCATATTATCTATTGCTCTTGCATATTCTAATTATGCTATCATTCCCCAGAATTCTCAATCAACTTGACTTTAGAATCATAAGGAGTATTTTCAATTAACTTGACACTGGAATCATAAGAAATATTAAATTCCTTTGTTTCCAAATGTTTGCATTTATCAAGCACCTTATTTATGTAGTGTGACTACGTCACACCCTAAAACTTAAACACGTGATCAACATGGAATCTAGCAATAAACCTCCTTTGTTTTCAAATGTTTGCATTTATCAAGCACCTTATTTATGTAGTGTGACTACGTCACACCCTAAAACTTAAACACGTGATCAACATGGAATCTAGGAATAAACCTCCCCAAGATCCGTAAGCCTAAACTTTACCAATTCCAATTACCTCTCAATCATATTTATGAGTGAAATAATTAAAGAACATTTCATTTAGGAAAATAATACCTTTTTGATACATTCACTTGAAAAATTGATTTAATATCATAAAATAAATGATTTTTTTTGCCAACACAGTATATCTATCATATAATATCTCACCACAGAAATACAACCAACTGCAAGGTGTCCCATACTACTACAGAGCATTCTAAACTTAATTCAACTATGTACTTAATGTACTTATCTAAAACTATAAGAGTCACCTTGGAGAGTCTGCTACTCCCTTCACAAATACTCCTCTTGATCCTCTGAAAAATCTAAAAATGTTAGCCATAGAAAGCATGAGTTTTGAAACTCAAATAAGCAGTTAACACTACACAATCACATGTGAAACACATCAAATAATAAGCACCGGCTTTGTATGCAAACATGAATTAAGCAAACTACATAAGGAAGCTCAACGATCTTAATTCCATACATTCCTATCCCAGACTAAATGCAACACTCACACCAATCATGACTCATGCCACAATCAACAAGCTCATCCCAAATTTAACCAATCAAGCATCCATCGCATGCATTTCGTTTGCCCTGCGTAGGTCTAAGTTCCTATAAGGAACTAACTCAAGAGCCTCATCAATAGGGGTGTTCATTCCCATGGATTTTTCGCACAAGAGTTCCATTACATAGGTCTACATCCCAATGATTCCATTTCTCAAAGCTTCATTAATGTAGGTCTATATCTGTATGAATTTGTCACCAAGAATTTGTCACATGGATCTACATTTCCATGGACTAGTTCTTTACCAATCATTAAATCTTAACACAGCTCATGAATATTCATCATGTAATCCCTCAATACAAATCAAGTACATAAACAACCCATTACAACACATCTTAATCAAAGAGTGGATACATCATCGACAAGTCGCCACTCGAGAAAACACAACATTGGTTCACGCCACTACGATGCCGAATCGCCCAGAATTGAAATCATGGCAATTTTGCAGCATAATGGTCCCCAGGTCGTTTTCTCTCTTGGAGCCTCACCTCTAACTACTAACTAATTGTTCTAAACACATAAATACTAATTAAAAGCTAATTAACACACACAAGGGAGGGGTTTGGTTGTGACAGAACAAGAAATTTGCAATTAAGGACAGTAACAGCAACAAGAAACAAGGCAGCAAACAACAGATTTGAATAACAACAGAAGAATGCAACCAGCCTTGGTTTTTCCTAGAGATGTAACCTTTCTAGTTCTTGTTCAGATGCTAAGTTCCATTCATTTATCATTTAATTTTTAACTAAAAAGTCCAGAAAATCTTCTGAAATGGATTACACTAAAACATACTCGAAGAAAATCTCCTCTGACTACATATTGTTGTAACCACAGTAAAGATAATCAAATCATGTAAGAAGATCTTCATTACATGCCATTTTCATCTCTTTCTACCATTCCAATCAGTCACGATAGATAAATAAAGCAGTAAAAACATGTTGTTAAGTTCATGAAACTCTAATCAGAAATATTCATAAACATAACAGAACAGAGGCTTAAAGAAATAGATGAATGCTGGAATAAAGTGAATAAAACTTATCTTATAAAGTATGGGAACTCAGATTACAACTCCAGTCTGAACCAAGCCTGATTACAAAGGATTTCAGCCCTCCATGAGAGGAAAACCAGAGAAATAGAAGGGAGAAAGAAGGAAGAGAAGTGGTCTACAAAAGTTCTATCTAAGTTACAGAAAACTAAAACTGAAAACTGAAGTCTAAAAACTGCTAAACTAATGCCCAAAAAGCTGATGGATGAAAACTGACTGCTGCCTTTCTTTCTTCTAATTTCTAATATGGAAGACATACTACTGCAAAATGGTGGTTGGCTTTTTCAGAAAATGGTATGGTGGCTGCTTTTTCAGCAAGGTTAGAGGAATGGGGAGCAGAAAGTTGGTTTGAAGTGTTGTAGCCCTGGGTCCCACACGTCCATGTCATCAGACAAATGGAATAAGCTGCCAAGTCATCCAAGAATGTGCCACATCAGCGTCTAGCTCATCAGGAATGCCATGTCAGTGCCATATCATCAAGAAATCTCCAAAATTAATTCTGAAAATTACACAAGAAGGATTAAATTAAGTCTTTAATAATTTAAGTCCTAAAAGATGAATATAATTCATTTTCCATCTAAAATTAACTTAGACCCAATGAAACATAAAGTGTAATAAAATTGGAGAAATTCTAAAGATGAAAATGTAAGGAGACTAAGATAGTGGTTAATATGTATAAAAAATGCTAGATATCAAACATCCTACCTCGACTTTCTCAACTTGGGCCCTACTTTACCATGTTGCTACCCCTTGGGAGATCGTTATAGCCTACCTCAACTTTCTCAACCTGAGCCACCACATCCCTGGCAAGTCACTCATTTGGAGGATTTTATAGCCTACCTCGGTATTCTCAACCCTACATTGCCATCCTACTCGCAATCACAATATACAAGTGCATAATTTAATCAAACACAACTCAAGTAAACATCCCATATATGAACATTATAACATTAGCATTCGGGTCTCAAAGGACATCCGTAAGCATGTATACATGACATAATATTAAAGAAAACAATTTCAATAAAGTCATCTACTCGCATCATAAGAGAGGGCACAACATAAGAGAGGCAACTCTCAGATGATTTGTACATCTGTACACATAAAGTTACCATGTGAACTATATAGGACTATTCGTCCTTGGGTTCTTTGTTCTAGGCAATACGTTATTCAAGCAATCACCTACTAAAAGTTTCTCTTCGCATCACCAGTACTAGACTAACCAAATATTAGCAAAATCCTACATGCCTAAGTCTTAATTCCCCTTCATTGGTGGCAAGCGTTCACATTGCTAAATATCACACTGTTCAGTTGCAAGCTCTTTTTTAATCCACCTATTGCTACACATAGTCCCATTGTTACGTCTAATACTCATTGTGAGATATCTTCCTTTAATTACCCACATCTTTAGTCATTACAACAACCCATGCCCATAAGGTTTTCAAGCACCCAATGGTTCACACCACTACGATGCTGAATAGTCCATAATTAAATTCGTGATAATCCATACTCATAAGGTTTTCAGGCACCCAATGGTTCACACCACTATGATGCTGAATAGTACATAATTAAATTCATGACAATCTTGCAATATAGTGATCTCCAGGTCATATTCACTCAAGGAACCTCACTTTTAACCTCTAATTAATTGTTCTTAACACTCAAACATTAATTACAGAACACATAAATGGGAGGTTTTTGACAGAATTGAAGTTAACACAGTGAATAGTAATAGTAGCAGAAAATTACTAAGACATAAATAATTAGAACATGCAACCAGTCTTGATCTTTCCTAAAGGTGAAATCTTCCTAGTTCTCTTCAGATGTTAAGTCCTTGTTCTATCTATTATCTGATTAATAATAAAGTGTCTAAAAAGAACTTCTAGACTAAATCACACCAAGTTATGATCAAGAAAAACCTCTCTAGCATAATCTTAGTGTAACTCCAACAAATGTAATCAGATTCATGCAAGGTAACCATCATTACATACCATTTCCATTTCATTTACTATTTCAACCAAATATAGTAAACAACTCCTCAAATGAAAAGTATAAAACTAGAAAATGAAAATGAATCTCTAATGAGAGCAACATAAATCATAAACTAGAGGCAAAGAAGAAATGGAAATGGAATAAATAGAATAATACTTATCTCATTAAGCACATGAACTCAAACTACAACTTTAGTTCCAACCAAGACTGGTTACAAAGAGATTTTAGCCCTCCATGAGAGCAAAATCACCAAAACAGAAGAGGGAAAAATAGAGGGAAAAAACCTACAAATTTTCTAAGTTTTTAGCAATGTAGAATGTGTTCTGAGTTACAAAACTGATGAAAAATATGTCTAATAGAATATTCTGCCCTAGATGCCTTTTCTCTGACTTTAGCAAGACTTCTAAAAATTACAGCAAAAAGGGTGGAAGCATTGCAAAAGAGGAAACATGAATAAAGTGCGGCAAAGTGGCTCTTTTTCCATGTAGAAAATTGATGTGTATTTTTTTCCATTTTCAGTAAAGTTTGGGAAGAGGCAAAAGGTAGAATTCATGCAAAAAGTGCTGAACAAATCTGAATGTAAGCCCCACATGTCTATGTCACCAAGAGAGAGAGAGAAGAACACACACCAAGAGAGAGAGAGAGAGAGAGGAAAACACGCCTAGTCAGAAAAAAGGTGGTGTCCAGTCATCACAAACTTCCACCTCAGTGCCACGTCATCAACCATGCCAAATCAGCAAGAATTTTCCAAAATTAATTTCTGTAAAATACCTAAATGGATTAAATTGAGTTTTTAATAATTTAAGTTCTAAAAATATTAAAATAATCATTTTTCATCCAAAATTGATTTAGATCCAATAAATCACAAAGTGTAATAAAATTAGAGAATTTCCATAGATGAAAATGCAAATAGACTAAGATAGGGATTAAAATGTATATAAAAATACTAGATATCACTCAACATGTAGGTATATTCTCGACATGCATATATATATGTGTGTGTGCGTGTGTGTGTGTGTGTGTGTGTGTAAACATATTAATCAAGTGGATTCATGTCAAACAACACAAATACAATATTCAGGTTAATCACCATACTCACATACATTATGCTAGGGCATTCTAAATATTGCCATAATGAGATTTGTCAGGACGCATTTGAGGCTTTACCCATTTTCATGCATCTCATGCATTACAATGTATATATATGTGTGTGTGTGTGTGTGTGTGTGTGTGTGTGTGTGTGTGTGTGTGTGTATGTGTGTAAACATATCAATCAAGTGGATTCACGTCAAACAACACAAATACAATATTCAGGTTAATCACCATACTCACATACATTATGCTAGGGCATTCTAAATATTGCCATAATGAGATTTGTCAAGACGCATTTGAGGCTTTACCCATTTTCATGCATCTCATGCATTACAATGATAGTTTTGCAATAATTTAGGTAGAGTTAGTTACTTACCTCGTTTCTGAGCCATTTCTTACCCTTTCAGTCACTAGGAAGCATCGAACAAAGCTCCCATGAAGCCTACGAACCAAGCCACAAAAGAATGCATTAATTTCAACACTTTTAGAGCCACATCAGGTTGTGGTGCCTGAGGCGCCACTTGACCTCCTAAGCCATTCACACACGTCACGATAGGGCACCCACCTTAGCACCTGGGGCACCAAGTGCCATACTTTCTATCCCATGGGCACCAGGCTTGGCCCTTGGGCACCCATGGCTAGGCCCCAAGCCTAGCCACAGGAATCCTTCCTAAAAAACCACTCCATACACGATTTTTCACCCATTCAAGCCATCAAGAACCCTCATGATGTTATAAATCATAAATAAAAAACAAGATTCCCATTATTTATTAAGTTAGGGTTCCAAATTTGTGCATTCAAGAAGATAAGAAAGAAGTATATGGTTTAGTTACCTTGAATGGAGAATTCTGGCGAAGGAAGAGGCCACCGGTGGTGATTGCTTGCCGGAGTTGGTGTTGGAGCCACTCCAAAATACCATCTTGGCCGTGGAGAAGAAGAGAACACACAATAAGAGGGAGAGAGCATGAGAAGAACAGGTAGGGCAAAATGAGAGAGGTATGCGTGTGTGTTTAAATGAGGGTAGAGCCCACTTTCCTTTCAAATTAGCTCCTCTAAATAAAGCAAACTCAATTAGGACCTCAAGAAGAATTTTGTAAATTCTTTTAAAATAATCAGTAGGGCATCAAAATCATTTCTCAGTAAAAACACCACACATATACACCAAAATTCCATTTTACAACATATTTGTTAAAATATGAAAATTCTACATTTTGATCACTTTGGTCCCTCTCAATGTCCCATACCCAACTATAACTCCACTTTTATCGTTCTCATGGTACCGACTTCACAACTTAACCTCACCAAACTCTTCTTTCCACAAGGATCCTTACTTATCCCAATCACATGGGATTACTTAACATTTTTTTCCTTTTCACTTTAATATTTTCTCTCTACTCCAAGTTCTCTTTTAAATACTCATTTATTTGCGAAAAATTTTCACACACGTTAAAACAAACTCTCTTAATTACCTTGTAATACCCGAGGATATTACAGACTAGCACAAGGTCAGTCCTTTGATATCTCTATGAATCTTTATTCCTATGATAATATATACTTCATTATAATCTTTCATTTTAAAGACTGAAGTTAAATTTCTTAGTTTCAGAGACGCTAAATATAATGATTCCAAAAATTAACATATCATCAGCATATAGGCAGACAAATAATGACCCCATATTCACTAAATCCATTTGATAGTATCACACTATCTAATCTCTCATACCATTGCTTCAGTTCTTATTTCAAACCATAAAGAAATTTTAAAGATCCAAATATTGTAATTGAACATAGTCAACTTCGTTTCTTCATTTATAACCTCTTTCCAAAATAATACATTTTTAAAAGATATAATTTCTTGAAAATTCTTTGGATCATTTTCAACAATTAACACAATGGGTATTTTATTACATTTACCAGTTCTACTTCTTTAAAAAAAAACACACACACACATACACATATACACTATAAAACTTGTGAAGAATAAAATCAGAACTCATATATATATATACACACACACATTCTGATTTGTTGATTATCATCACTATTTTTTGGTTGTTAGCAATGCTACAACGTGACAATCTATATGCAGCAACATTATTTTGGTTTTTTTAAAAAAATATATTTGTAGAATCATGCAAAATTTTATTTTTAATAAATTCAACATATATAGATTTTACAATTATATTTGATTATAAATCAAAAAACCTATATGTTGTTTGAATGTTGTGCATATCTTACAAAAATACTTCTAATGCCTTTAACTAATAATTTTGTTCTTTGATGATCAAGAACTCTAAAATATGAAATATACCCCTACACTTTGTAATAATTTAAATTTGATTTTTTGTTATTCCAAAGTCCATAAGGTGATGTTTTCATACTCTTTGAAGGCATTCTATAAGTGTATAACATGCAATTAATAGTGCTTTATCCTATAAATTATGTGATATATGTGCAAATAATAACATAAGATATAAGATGCACTTTTTTCATGTATTTAATCATACTCTTCAAAGAATTTATCAAATTCAATAGGAAAATATTCTGTACTTCTATCACTAAGAAGGAATTTTATTTTCCTATTTTTGATTTTCTATGACTAATTTATATTTTTAAAATTTATGAAAAGACTTCATATTTAATTCTTAGTAAATAGAAAAATATGAATCTAGAGTATTTATCAATAATTATAATAAAAATCATGTATCAGATTCTCCTTTCTTGGATAGTATTTTTCATCGCATTTGCTTTATCATCCTTCTTAGTCTTTCCAACAAGTGAAATTGGTTCCCTCGATAAAAAATGATCCAATTCAAATTTTTTTTTTGAATTCTCCAAAATAGCAAATAAACTTTTTAAAATTGTTAGAATTGAATTGACTTTGATGCGTGAAAATTACTATTTTTTCAGAATTTATATCTGTATATTGGGGAATTACATGCAAACTCTTCCAAGATACAATAAAGCCCTTTAGAACCTTTGTCTAAATATTTTCTATCATTCTAGCATGCTTGTGCATAGAATCTGAAAGAATATATATAGGCATCAACAATTATGTTTATTCAATTTTTAAGAGACACATTAGTTAAACAATTATTTCTTTCCAATTTTCAATAGATACATTAGTTTAAACAATTATGTGTATTCAATTTCTACACTATAAATACATACATATATATATATATATAGTGGCAGTTGAAAAGCCACCTAAATTGCCACTAAATGAAGTGTCACAAGTGATTTAGTGGCAGTTCTCATCAACCGCAAGAACAACCGCCACTAAACTTGATAGTGGCGGTTCCCTTGAGATAATTTGAAGGTTGCACATTTTTTATGGCGTTTATTATGTAAACCACTAGTATATTTAGATATAGTGGCAATTTAAACCACCACTATATTACCAGTATTGTTTCTATTCATTTTTGTTTTTCCATTTTCCCCCCAAAACATATTATAAACATGTGTTTCAGATTACAAACCAACCAATATATTCAACAACAATTTAAAGATGCAAACAAGATTGACTAATTAATACTTTCTTTATTCATATAAAATAAGTTTGATTTGCATTCAAATACATACATAACAAAGTTTAATTTGAATTTAAATATGTACATATAGTCTTAATACACTATACAAAAACTAAGTCAAATCATCATCATCTTTGTAATCAGTATCCTCCTTATCATCATCATCATTAGCAGTGGCATTATCTTGGTTATAAGAAAATGGAGAGTTTACTGGTTATGCAGAGCCTTCTCCACTCCCTTGATCAAAAAGTTGCATTTATAATTAAAAAAAATTATAATGAGTCTAGAAGTACATAAATCAAAATTTGTTAATGAATGTCTAACTTACACTTTGTTGCATTGCAACAAGTTCAAGAGATAGCTAACCCTAGAGACTCTGGAGTATGAGGTTCATCATTTCTCTATTTTTCCTATCCCTCTCCTCCATCATTTCTCTATTTCTTCTATGTCTCTCCTCCATTTCAGCTGCTAATCTAGTAATCTTATCCTTCAGTTGTTGAACAGACCACCCTAAAGAGGAGGACTCGCCTGAATGGCGAGAAGAATGGCCAAAAACTTGTGAAGGGCAAGTTCTGAATCTTAGGCCCCGTACTCATCCAATATGCTCTTGGCTTCCTAAAGCCAATGCCAACAAGTCCTGCATTGAGACTCCAGAAGAAGTAGTTCCCTGTGACTCAATCATGGGTATTTTTCCCTGGACAACACATAATGAATAAAAACATATTATCAACAAACTAAAAATTTTAAAAAACCAACTCATTCTAAAAATCAAAATATAATATAACTTATACTAATGACTCTCGCTTCATCACTTACAAATGAGCCATCTTTCTTCTTATGAGTTAAATTATAGAGTTTTGCCCTACTGACAGGTCCACCACAATCAGCGATCTACAAAATTAATGTCAGTTAATTTAAATGTCAAATAATATTATAGATTCTTTTTCAAAAGAGAATTTACCATCTTGGCTCTTCTTCGTGCCAAACTCTTCGTGTCTCTAGTGTGATAAATTTTTTAAAGGCATCTGTTCATCTTATTTTAATGTTCTTTCTCCTGCCATTTGGATGAATCGTATTAGTAAATTGTCAGAAAACAAAAAAAAAATGTTTCATAGTGTCATTACATGATAACATAGGTATTTTGCTTCTCAACGAAAGTAGCCTAATCCGCTCTTGGAATTCCCTCTAGGACAGCTGTTATTATTTGTTCCTTCGTTCTTATTCTGCTTTTCATATTGTTGTAGAGCTTCAGTCGCCCATTCTTCCAAGCCACTCCAATTTTTCTCAAAATGTATCTTTTTTCTACATCGTTGTTAACAACAAGTTTGGCCTAGAAAAAAGTAAAGAGATTATAATATATATAATTAAGAAATTTCTCAAAATCAATATTTGATAGATATTACCTTAATAGTATTTGTAATTACAGATTCTTTATAATCTAATGGGACATTATTCCAATCTAGGTAAGATATGGGTAACGCCCTACAGTTTCTTCCCATGGGACCCATGAACGATGACAGCAACCATGCACCTTCTCCAATAGGCTGCATGAGGTCATTCCACTCTAACATTATCCTTCAGCCCGAGGAAAAAGCCCAAAGGTCATTCAGAGACATCCTTTCAGTTCGCTCAACATCACTTTCATCTGTACAATTGAAATTTATTAGTCTACATTGAAATAAGATTAAAATTTATTAGTTACATAAAATTGGGATCAGTTACCAATCATTTGAACCATCCAATAACCACTCTGCTAAGAATTGTGTACAGATGAAGTTCCAGTCTCTGGTGATAGAGGAGTCTCAAGCTGTACTGGTGGAGTCTAGAGATATGCAGATGATGACGTCTCAGGAACTGCCTGAGTGTCAAGTGGAATGACGGGTTCCAAGCTCCTCGACTATGCACCATAACTAGCTGGAGGACTACCACTACCAGATGGTCCCTTTCTGTCAGTAAGGCCTAATATGATCTTCTTCTTAAATAACTTCTTCATTTTTTAATTACTTAAATAAAAAAACGTAAGTATGTTAAATCAAAAAAAAAAGAACAAAATAAATTAATCGTATACCAAATTATAAAAGGAAAAAAAAAGTGGAAGAAATACTTGTACAAAATTAGATATGTCTTTCTCCATCTTCATTGTCATTGATCTCTCTAGCTAGTGCAGATTTGTTTCACCATTAGGGAACAATGACGCTAATTCTTGAAGTCTATACGATTCGTTCTCATATATCATCTCCTCCTCGTCATCTCCCATGTCATAAAAATCTCTTGGTTGAACAACTATTTTCCAATTCTTGTTATCTTTTTATTTGACGAAAACATTCTCAAAAGCCATAGGCTTATAAAGCAGTTGAGTTAGAGTCTTTTGTTACAAAAGTAACCACATTAAAGTGGAAGATAGGAAGCAGTAGGTAGAACTAGCTTCCAATTAAGATGGATAGGCCTACCTAAATATGTGCTACCACAGGACGCTGAAGATGAAAGGAGAAGAATGCAAGAAGACCAAGCGAGTGACAACGAGATGACCAGAATGCGAGGACGAAACAACCACGCGAGCGATGAAAATATTAGCTATAAAGAGCAATGGCGGTTGGGTATAGAAAACGAAGAAGGTCATGCAATTGAATATAAAATTGGGGATATTGGGACTATTTAGGTAGTGTTTGGTTGGAGGGGAGGGGAAGGGAGAGTTTTTCTAAAATGACCTTATTTCTTTCAATAAGTTGGAGGAGAGGGGAGAAAAATTGTAACCATGTAAAAAAATGGAAGTGTCCTCAATAATTTTTTCTAATACTAAAATTATCCTCTAAACCTAATCCCCATTATCCCCTCCTAGCTTCCTCTCTTTCATATTTGAAATTTTGCAAGTTTCTCTTCTTATTTCTCTAAAATCAAAGGGCTGTAATAGTCATTTTGTTTTATTTTCTTGCCCCTCCCCTTGAAAACCAAACAAAGGAAATCTTATTTTTCCTTGTATCCTTTCCCCTCAAACTAACTCAAACAAAGAAATTTTATTTCTCCTCCCCTCCCCTCCGTTAAAGCAAACAGTCTGTTAGGGGATTAGGGTTTTTAATGAAAATAGTGGTGGTTACTGCCACTATATAATAAATTTAAATTACCTTTCATTTAATTTTTAATTAATTTTTTCATATATTCAACATAAATTGACTATATAATCCTTAATTAATTTTTTTTTCATATCTTCAGGAAAAATGATTACATATATATATATATATATATATATATATATATATATATATATATATATATATAATTCAATGTTGTGCATGCAAGATTAATTTTGTAATTGAAGCATAGATTTACTCAAATGAAAGAGCATATAGGGAGTACCAATACCAAAACCCACCTTCTTCAAACTATAATCCTAAGCTAACTAAAAGTTTTTAAACAAAAATTAAATAAATAAGACACAATGTACCACTAAACAAGTAAATTAGTTATTTTCCGTATCATTCATCACAAAGCTTAACAAAGTACTCTCCACTACGAAGTCCTTAACCCTTTGACTTCAATTATTTGTAATCTGAATTATTGTAATACAACTATAATTATATTTTGAAAAACACGATACCTAATTAATTAGAAGCAAATATAGTGTTAATATTTCTGTAACCACCTCACACCCTCACTATAATTATATATAACTAATAATAAAAGCCTTTATAAATAACCTTATGTACCAACTAATCTCGATGGAGGGGTGAATAGTGGCAGTGACAACAGAGAGACACGTACGATCAATAATGGAGGGGAGCATAAATGGAATTGAGCCTAGGAATTTAACAAGTTTAGTGGCAATTTTAACTAAACTGCCACTATTTGATGATGAACCGCCACTAAATTATTTTTTTTGTAGTACTAATAAATTTGTCAGTTTATATTTTAAATTTCAACTCAACATAACCGTTGGAATTATTCAAATCAACCAACACATCGGTTTGAATTATTCAAAATATATAAACTCAACGAACATATCATTTCAAACCAATATATTAGTTCGAAATAAAATTAATTAGATAAAACTTTAATTTTACATAATATTATAAACTATACAACACCACCAAGCTTAACTCCATGAAACCACCGATCACCAAGTCTCATTTAATATATCCATGAGTTGGCCACAATGAAATGCACATTTGATCACTCCACACCAAGACCATTGAGAGAATTGTTGGCAAATGTGAAAAAAGCTTGAGAATTAGAAAGAGAAAGAAGGAGACGAAGAGGAGGAAGTGAAATTTTCTCAAGCTTGCATGAGGTGATTTTCTTCCTTATTTTCTATTGTTGATGAAGGAAAATATGTAGAGAATCTCCTTAGCTATCAATGATATAAATTTTGCATTGTCTATTGAACCATTAGAAATTAGACATTGTAAACAAATGAGGTGAGATAGCAAGATTTTGGAGCTTTCCTTTTGCAAAAGTTGGATAAGTTGATTGCCTATCTTTTTAGCAATTTCCTCTAGACAAAATTTTGACGATGTCTTAGAATATCATGCTTGCTTGTAGGTTTTAATAAAGGCTTTAGAGGAAACAAATCTCCATTAACATCAAGAGAAAGAGCTTGTGACATTCAGGTATACATAATGTGCTATTTGTTGTAAGATTGTTGATGGAATTAATTTAGTGATACTCGCTTACAGTATGACATAGGACATAATATAGCCCATCCTAGTTGTGGAATACACTTTTAAAATGTGAGATACACTCATTACAGTGGTTTACCAAATTTCCAAGGAGGACAAATATTATCATAGCATATCCTCTCAAATTTACAAGTGCTTTACAGCTATTTATTTATGAATTATATAGCTAAAAAAGTAGGCATGTTTGCAAGTTATTTAGAGTGTCTAAATTGCTAACTATTGAGATGAATCTCATTTTTTTTTCTTCTTAAAACTAACCACTTTTAGGTGTCCTAACTCCCAAATGATGAAGCGAAGAGATAAGGCCTTGCTTGGCTTGTATTTCTTATATAAACTATAGTTGTATTGTACCTTCCCAGATACATGATGTATATAATTTATTAGGGTTAGAAACTATGATTGGGAGGTGTAACGTACTGGATATTTCGTTTATGATTAAATGCATTAAATATTGAGGTAGTATATGATATAATACGAAGCTATTTTGTCTTAGTAAATCTTCGTTAAAAATTATGATTTTTGGTAGGATGGTAGAAAACATGTTAAGAGACGGAGTCCACCTCTCACCAAAATTTAGATTCTACATGAAGTAAAAGAATGCCCCGTAAATTGTCGAAGATGTTTCCGAAATAAGATCAAACATAATCAATCAAGGTGTTAGAAGGATTCAATGTGAGTCTAACTCTTTGGAGGTGGTTTCTCTCCTTCAGGATGGTGACTGTCATAGCTTGCATAGATATGGTTCATTCCTTCATGATATTATGGTTCTCGTACAAAGGCAGTGGATGGTCAAGATTTCCCATATTTATAGAGAGGCTAATACTTGTGCAGATTTCCTTGCCAAGTATGGTTCTTCTCAGAGATCTAGTTAGAAGCTTTGGAAAGACCCCCCTTCTTTAATGGGTTCGTTTCTGCTTAGAGATAAGTTGGGTGTGGAGCACCTCCGTTAGTTTTTTTGTCTTTTGTTTTCTGTCTGTTTTTTCTATCTTACCAAAAAAAATCAAGGAAAAGTACAGGAAATTAGGGTAAGACTATATACAGGAGCTAAAACAAGGCAAGTTTGATTTCATGATTGGTTAGGATATCTAGATAGTGTTTTTGAAGTTGAAATTTTTATCATAATTAATTTAATTTATTAATGATCATATTTGAAAATTTTTAATTTTTATTAATACTCACTAAAAATGAGTTCTTCCTATTCATTATAAAAAGACAAAATGTTACTTTATATCTCTAACATTTACCTCGATTTTTTTTTATGTTCTTAACTTTTTTTTATGTCAAATATGTATCTTATATTTCAATTTTGTTCAAATATATTCTTTTTTTAATACCGTTAAAAAACAAATAGAAGTTCATGTCACTTACTGACTGAGATATTTATGTGGTGCACATATCATGTGCCACGTGGAGGAATAAGCCACATCATTTGATGCATCCAATAGCATCGTGACACGTGGTATTTGGGGGGAAAAATCAACAAAGTACACAAAGGATGATTTTTTGAACCCAGTACCTCCTGCATAAAGGAGTAGCCTTCAACCATTGAGCCACTGATACATTTTTAACACATATATGCATAATTCAATATATATATATATATATATAGAAACTTTTGTTATTGTATTCAAAATTCAAAACAATATACACCAATTACTATATGTTATAAAATAATAACAAATCTTATAATAAGATAATATACTATTATTTTAAATAACTTATTAAAATTATATAAAAATTTAAAAAAATTAATAACAAATATTATAATATAAATTTAATCATTATTTATAGTTATTCAAAATTAACTTTATATTAAAAAATAATTATAACAATATACTATGCATACTAAAATTATTTTATAATATAAGATTTGATATTATAATTTTTAATAATAATTTTAGTTTAATTACATTAAAATTATTATTAGAAATTTAATTACATTGATTTATACATTAAAATTTTAATGTAATTAAATGTAATAATTTTAATGTAATTTTAAACTAATTAATGTTATAGTATTTATATTACATTTAATTACATTAAAATTTTTACATTTAATTATAGTAAAATTTTTAATAATAATTTTAATGAATAAATTAATGTAATTAAATTAAAATCATTATTAAAAATTATAATATCAAATCTTATATTATAAAATAATTTTATAACATAAAATAATTAGTGTATATTGTTTTGAATTTTAGATATAATAACAAAAGTTCCTGTATATATTAAACTGCACATATATATATTAAAGATGCATGAGTGGCTCAATTGTTGAGTGTTATTTCTTTATGCATGAGATGTTGAGTTCAAATTCTCCTTTATGCACTTTGTTGATTCCCCTCCTCCCCCAAAAAAATGTCACGTGTCGTGATGCTATTGGATACCTTAGATGACGTGGCATATTCCTCCACGTGACACATATCATGTGCCACGTAAGAATTCCAGTCAACAAGTGATATGAACTTCCGTTAATTTTTAACGATGTTAAAAAAAAAGAGTATATTTGAACAAAATTTAAACATAAAAGACATATTTAACATAAAAAAAAATATTAGGAGACTGAATGAAAATCAAATTAAATGTTCAGGATATGAAATACTCTTTTACCTTATAAAAAAGTGAAAAAAGAAAACCTTTAGAAACCTCTGAAAATGTTACAGCTTAGTCAAAGGTTATATAATATTCAATTTTCATAGCTTTAATTGCCACTGCCAATTTAAATCATTTAAAGATTAAATTATATGTTATATTCTCAAATAGACTAAATAGTTAATTTAAGCATCTTACATAAACTAAAATACTTTCTCTAACTAATAAGAACCTGGACTCACAGAATGTTGAAATTGCATGGATCGAATTGTCTCGAGATGCAAATTATGATGGCAAATCTCAATATTCAATTTGATAAATACAATAATGAATGATATAAATACAAGCACAGGAAAAAAAAATGGTCCATCTTAGGTCTCGTGTCTACCCTTTTCGCTGATCCCTCTTCTGCTTCCATGGCTAACTCTTTAGGATTCAGGCAACTGAAAAATGGAGAAGACCTTTCAAAACTTGAAGAAGATCAGCTTCATCATGATTGGTAGTAGAAAGGATACTGAACGAAAGAAATGGTATCTCTCCTGAAATAATTCAAACAAAATTAAATGTTTAGACAATTTGTAATTTTGCAATGACTCTCCCAGTTCCATATGGAAATGATAAACATAAATTATGGATTATTGCTATATTTTTTCCTGAAATTTAGCTTAAGTTACACTAGGTGTCCACTCAATTTGTAATATTATATTTAATTCTTTTAATATTTTGATATATATTATAGAAACTATAATTTAATTTACTTTTTAACTAATCAATTAATTTTCTACACAATGTGATATTGTAATTTTATTTTTAACATCACAATAAAGATAACTAACTAAATATCTAATATGAAATTGTGACTATATGATAGTAAAAATTGATGAGTTATTTTATTACATGAAGGAATATATAAATATATATATATATATATGCAAAAATCAATTTTAATAATAAAAAATAAATTAATGGGGAATTAAGTATACTATTTTAAATTAAAACTAAAAGTGTTAAATGTAATTTAACCAAATTTTAAGAAAATTAGTGTAATTTACCCTATAAATTAATAAGAACAGACGAAAAGATCTAGTTGATTTTGGATTTCTTTTCGTCAGAGATGAATAGGTCATCGTTAGAAGTCATCTATCCAAGCAAGTGTGTTTGATTTTTTGTCGCATTTGTACAAACTATGATTTGAATTGCATTAAAATAATTTTAGTACAAAATAATATGTTTAAAAGTCTTTATATTAATATATTTTTGCCCTCAAACTATAATTTTGATGAACGTTTCATATTGTCACTTTTACAAATTATAGTTTGGCCTAAATTTTTTCAAAATCAATTCTACAAATTATAGTTTGGCCTAAATTTTTTCAAAGTCAATTCTACAAATTATAATTTATTTAAACTTAAATTTCTCTAACTATTTTTTAAACATACACCTTATCTCAAGGTTATCACTTATCAGTCACACCACATGACCTAGGTGAACAGAATCTTATCGACAATTATGTCACTCATATTCTTATACTGCATTCCAATTCTCTAATCAAATAGACAAATTTATTGTAGGACCACTAGTCACTACTATTCCTAGCTACCAAATTTCATGTGCTATAACCTTAATATAAAGTGAACAAAAGAAAAGGAAAGGAAAAAGAAAAGAATAGAGAATCTCTAGTTTTGTTAGGTTCAAAGAAAAAATAAAAAATGCAGAGCTAATTAAACTAACCTTGGCGGAGGAAATGGACATGTAACCAGTGGAAGAAGTGGCGGGCAACGACGGTGTGCCGGCAACAGGGGAGGTGGATCCAACTGGGGAGGAGGAGGAGGACGACGACGACGACGATGATGAGGAAGAGGAGGAGGAATTGCTAGAGACATCAGTTGTGGATAAGCCTAGGGAATAGGCAGGAGTACCATCAGGGTTGAAAAGGCCGTAGTTCCTCTCAGAAGTAGGTCCGGGCTTCATGTTCTCATTGAACAGAGCAAAAACGTAGATGTTCAAATCAGAGCTTGGCCTCATCGGCGTGCCCTTCTTCTTCGCCCGAGAGACGAGCTTGATGAGGTTGCCATTGTATTTCCTGGCATTCTCAAGGGAAGCACCTGCTTCATCCTGATCTCCCTTAGAGGGCCAACCAGTCTCCGAAATGTGGACCGCTAATTTGCTATAACCCAAGGAAGCCAAGGCTGAGTAAACGGCGTCGATCTGGGCAAACAACATGTTATCGTAGTGCAGATTCGTGGACGGATCCACCACTCCTTGATTGGGCTGGAAGAGAACAAAATCCAGCGACACTTGCTTCGGATTCCCCTTGTAGGCGAAGTAAGGGTACGCGTTTATCAGGAAAGGAGATCCCGTCTTCGCGTGGAAATTCAGGATCGGAGTAAGGCATGAAGTGAGATCGGAACGGAATGCTCCGGCCGACGGTGGATAAGAAGTTTCCAGAACGCCCAAGGAATGCGTGGTGGTCACCGTTACCTGCTTGTCAAGCCCTAAATTGACGAGCGCCGTGTGAATGCTCTGCATCGCAGGAAGCAAGTTGTCGCTGAGAGACGTGTCGTTGAAGGTTAACACTTCGTTTCCGACGAAGATGCAGGTGATCTTGGTGGCCGGCAAGTATGGCTGCACGTTTGATTTGATCCAGGCTTGAGCTCTGCTCGGATCTTGCATCTTCGAGAGGTACTCATTTCCTAGCCCCACCATGAATTCCACTCCGGTGTTGGCGAATGCACGAAGAACTCGCGGATCGGCGTCGTAGAGCTTCACTTTGGTGGCTCCGATGGACTTTATCAACGGCACCACATCCTCCGGAGAAGGCAAATTGTCGGCTATCTGGCCGTAGTTGATTCCAATGGAGACCACCGTAGAAATTTCAGCAAGCACAAGTCCTACACCCACCCAAATTCAACAGTGAGATTTGAAGCTGCTAGTGGGCAATCCCTCATCACAGCTGTAAATCAAACATTTTGCTCGTGATTTTCATGTTACCTGAGATCAAAATCGCCACTACCCAACTAGAGCAGCTACAGAATCTAGCCAAATCCATGGATCTGAACAGGGAAACAAGTCAAAGCTTGAATAAATAAGGCTAACTAACTATTTAAACAGCAAGGATAGCAAAATTTCCTAGGGTATCAACTATCAACTACCTTATCTAGTTCTAATTGAACTAACTTAAAACTACTGAACCCTAGCTATCCCGTATGGTTTTATTCAAAATTCACTAACAGTGAATTGCAAATTTATATCCTACTTTAGCTACACAGATCTCTCGGCATTTAAGGATTCAGGGTATCACTACATTTAAGGATTCCACTGGACAGAGACAAGAGTTTCAAAGAAATCAAACAAGTTCCTTCTGTCTGGTTCCGCACCTTACTTAATTCTTTCAGCGCCAAGAATATATAGTATCCAACACGCTAAGATCAATGACATACACTCACATTACTGATTAACTACCTTGAAACTTCATAAAGTCTGGAATCAAGTTCACATTGTTCTGTTACTGTCGAAATCTCAGCGAAAGAAAATGATAAAAGGCAGAAGAAGAGAAAGAAGAAACCTGATCGGTGTCGACCCGCCAGTCTGTCACATGGGAGAGTTGGGCAGGCTTTTGGTCTGTCTTGTTTTGTTGGGCGTTTCTTGATGGATCAAAAAGGAAGAAGGCTAAGTGGAGGGCTCTGCTTTTCTCTTTCTCCATAGGTAGTGCAACGGTTCTTCTTAGTGCTAGTGGTAGGCCCCTACTGCTCTTTAATCAGATGAGATTATTCAGAAATGGTAAGTATACTGAATACAATTTCTGAATACAATTTCTAAAGAGGTTAAATTTTTTATTATTGAGCTATTTTAAAATTTATATAAAATAATTTTTAATTATTATACACATAAATTTTAAAATAATTTAATAATAAAAAAAATTCAATCTCTTTAAAAATTAGACTCACATATACTTTCGTATAGAAATCATAAAAAAGAAAGATTCCATACTATTTTATTATTTTATGTCATTAGATTCCATATTATTATGTATTTGGTGCATGACTAGGTTGACAGGTGCTTAGGCTAAGTTTCCTTGGATGCCAAAATTAGTTGGAATTGCAACATCCTCGGCTTTAATCCACGATGGTCATAGGTGGCTGAGACAGGTGTTTTTTTAAGAGTAAATTACCCTACCCTTGCTCATATGTTTTTAAAATTACACTTTTTATTTTTAAAATGTACACACTCTTTTCTATAATTATCAAATTAGTTCAATTTTATATTTTTGTTTAAAGAGATACATTATGTTATGTTCTTTTTTTTTTTTGTGTTTGGTACTAAATATCACCTATTTCCTCAAATACATATTGTATACTTTTTTAACAAGAAAATAGAATATATGTGATATCTTATTCTGATAACAAAAATGTATCATAATATGTAAAAATTAATGTTTTTATATTGATAAACAGTATTTTAATCAAAAAGGCATATGATATTAAGTTATCAAATGTCAAAAACATACTAGAACATATCTCTCTAGACAAAAAATACAAAATTGGACTAAAACATAATATATTTTATAATCACAAAAAAATTTGTATATTTTAAAAATAGAGGAGGGTCGAACTTTAAAAATTTACAAAAGATGAGATTGTAATTTACTCTATTTTGGCTTAAATAAACATGGCTTGGACTTTCTCTATCAAGTGGTTAACTTGCCTTTCACGTACCTTCTTGCTTGCTCTTTGACCTCAAGGGCATATTGTGTCTAACTTTGTAATTTAGTCCAAAGCATATATTTTATATAGATTTTCTTCCTACAGAAGACATAACCCATATAACATAAATATAAATTTACCAAAAATAGGAAGAATTAAATCAATTAAAATCCTAAATCATTGTTAAAAAAATATAAAAAAAATAATAGACTAATAAAGTAAAAACTTGATGTTAGTTGACTTAATTCAGATTATCATTTGTGCTTCATTGATATCTATTAAGCTTAACCCATTAAACACTTCTTTAAAACATAATTAAAAAATATTAACTATTTTGTCAACAATTGTTGATGTCGAAATTTTCCAAAATTCGGAATATATAATTAGCCTGATAATTACATATAAAAAGTTATTGCGTGATTGATGTAAGTGTATAAATTTTTGCACCAACTTTCTAAATTTAAAAGTTCAAAGAAATTATTTGACATAAGAAGCATCAATACAAAGCCAACCCTTTATGTATTCACATTGTTATTAGAATCTGGAGATCAAATAGCCAAAACCAAAAAAAAAAATGAATAAAAGAGAGATGTGCAACACAATCTGAAACGGATCCTCTGCTCTCATATGGATTGTTAAATTTTAAATTTAACGGTTCATATTTAAATTGTGAATTTCTTTTTAAAAAAAATAAAAATATTGAAATTGAGTCGTTGGCTTTCAAATTTAACAACTTAAAATTTAATAACCTAGATGGCCCAAGCACATTGCTTGTCTAATCTGGACAAGTAAGAAATATATTCTCAACACAATCAATCCTTGATAACCAATATAAATACAACTTGCTATTGTGGATGATTTTTTTTTTCTTCTTCCTTTGCATATTGTCATGGTCATTAACCTTTTGTTGAATATCGAATCACAAGACTAAAAGTTTAACAGTTAATCCATTTGATCTGGATTTTGCATCAATTTTCTTGTATGAGCAGATTATCAGAACAACTAGACCAGGTGACAATGCATCATTTTGGTTTTGTCTATATTCGTGTGATATTTCATTCTACTGCACATGTGTTTTATGGGATGAGATAAGTCTACTCAGAACTTCACTTTTTTTATTAATTTTTAGATTATGTTGAAACTTATGTAAAATATTATATATATATATATATATATATATATATATATGTTAATGGGATCTAATGATAATAGAATATAACCATTTGGAATGTCACACTTTCCATAAACTTTTTTTATGAAATAATATGCAAACTTGAACAGTTAGAGCGAGAAAATGTTCTTTTTTTGTTGTTTCTCATCTTGCAAGTGGTTTTATATTTTTCATTAGTTTTACACTCCCTGTTTTATTACTTTCATTTTTTGCATTTTGTTGGCTTCAATATGATTAAAAGACCTATATTTGGGGCTACTTCAACAAGGGAAAAAAAAAATTCACTATATGTCTCAGACCAGATATTGGAGTATGCAAACTTGATGATGGATCATGCACTGGAGATTTGTTTCTCTTCTTTATAATTGATTTTGACTTTATAATCAAACTATATTAACGAATATGGATCATAGATATAATGTATATAGAGAGGAATCCAGAACCTAGGGAATAAATACATGCTTCATGAAATATATATTCAATGTCTTGTCCACACACCACCTCTTGTCAAATATTTTTTACAATATTACAGTGAGGACTGAGGAGATCAATGTGGAAAGGAATAAGGTTCCTTCTGTAACAATTCAGTGGCCAACAAAAGAAGGAAAAAGGAAAAGAAAGGAAAGGAAAGGAATAGAATCTTCTTTAGTGTTTTCATTTATTTTTTGGTTCAAAGAAATAATAAAGAATGCATAGGGAAGTGAACTATTCCAGCCTTAATTCATCGCATAACTGCACTATTCCCAGTGAACGTAAAAACGCTCAAACTTGAAGAATTTCCTCCTCAACTCAGCTTTTGGGTTAGTATCAACGATGATAGGACTATAATAAAGGAGACAACTAATAATACTTTAACAAAAGCCTCAAGAAAGGTGTTTTCCCATTCCCAATTAGCAATCCCGTCCAGCTTTTCTTGAACCATGTCATTTTCTCTTTCTTTCTTTCTTTTTTTTTTTTTTGAGTAAGTCTATGGGGAGAGTGTAACATCTAAAGAGGTTAAGATTTTTACTATCAAACCAATTTGAAATTTATATAAAATAATTTTTAATTTTCATACACACAAATTTTAAGATAATCTAATGTTGATTTAATTGTAGAAAAACTCAACTCCTCCTAAGGTTAAGCTTTTCATAGGTTTTTTTTTTTCCCAAATAGGTATCTTCCGCTAGAGCAATCCTGTTTGAGGTATGATTGGACACTAAATGGAGGCATCTCTCCCAACAGAGATTTGAACTTGTGTTCACTACTTTGTACGAGAATAGCCTCTTCTGCTTAACCCAACCTCCATTGGTTGCCATTATCTATTTAGCAGTAAGTCATGTTCCATTATGTTATCTTTGTTAGTATGTCTTTGCTGTCATTATTGTCAATATCTCAATCTTACAATTCCAAACAACTCAAATGATCTCAATCTGACATAAAATCTAAATCTGCTAAGATCTCAATGAGATCTCGATTCAAATCTTAAATTATTACGATTTTATGATTTTATAGATTCTATAACATTTTAAATTTTTGTTATTTTTTATTTGTTGATATGTTTCTAATCTATTTGGTCAATTGGGATAAAATAAAATCATTAAACTAACTTAAGTCTATACTCGTACAATATAATTACAGTCTTACCACTCATATTTTGCTTAATTTTTAACTTAATTTAGTGAAAGCTGACAATGAAATATAATATTATAAGTTTTGAAGAAGAAAACATCTGCTTGGTGAGAAAAAAAAAGGTTTTTAAATACAATAAAAAAATGGGAGTTGCTCTCTATTTTTTTTTTTTTACTAATTGTATAACATTTAAGCTTGTTTTATTGAAATATAATGAGACTTTGATGGTTTTGTATTATTTACAAAATTTATATCATTATATATTATTTTATATTTTTTATAGGATCTTATGATCCTCGATTAGATCTATCATGTGTCTCTTCTACTCTTACATAAGATCTCGATCTTGACAACTACTGTCATTCAACTTGACTTCACCAAGCCGAAGGTCCATAAGAAAGTATAATGAAGACACTAATTTGGATTTTTTTTAAATCATTAATATTCCAAGATTTATTAAACTTTGACTAATTTGATTTGAGCAAGTTAAATCATAAAGGTAAAATTCTAAAATCGTTGGTTTTCTCCAGTAACAAAAATTGAATTTTAAAACCTTACTTACAAAAAATAAGTATTAAACTATTTGAATAGCTCAATATTAAGTGTGAGAAGTCCTTTTTTCTATTTTTTCGATGCAGCCAGTGGCGGAGCCACGTATATTTCAGGGGGTGCAACTGAAATTTATAAATTCTTATGTAAAAAAAAATTTTATTTTGCCCCCCTCTTTATTTTTTTTGAACCCCCTTAATATTTTTTTAAATCCTAGTGACTCAGTTCCTCTCTTCTGCTTATAGTTAGAAGACCCCTACTCTCCAAAGTTACAAAATTTTTTTTGATAATGATCAATTTCTCATTACATTGTTAGGAACCTTTTTGTAAAAGCTTGAAATTTAAAGTTTTTATACATAAGTCTAATTCTATTAAATTGGTTAATTTATTATATAATTAGGATCATGAATAACATATTTGTGAAGTCAATTTCATAAAATTTTTTCTTAATAATGATTAATTTCTCATTTTATTGTTATGGACCTCTTTGTAAAAGCTTGAAATTTAGGGTTTTTTGTATATAGGTCTAATTCTACCAAATTAGTTGATTGATTATACAATGAGAATCATGAGTAACATATTTATAAAATCAATTTCATGAAATTTTTTTTAATGATGGTTAATTTATCATTTCATTATTAGGGACCTTTTTGTAAAAGTTTAAAATTTGGGGTTTTTGTACATAGGTCTAATTCTATCAAATTGGTTGATTGATTATATAATTATGATCATGAGTAACATATTTGTGAAGTCAGTTTCATGAAATTTTTTTTCTTGATGATGGTTAATTTATCATTCCATTATTAGAGGCCTTTTTGTAAAAACTTAAAATTTGTGATTTTTATACGTAGGTCTAATTCTATCAAATTGATTGATTGATTATGCAATTAGGATTTAGAAAAACGATTTTTTTGTAATAGAAATATTTTTTAAGAGGAAATTATCATTAAATAAATAACAAATTAAAATTAGTTTAGAAGAATTGTCATCAGATCCAAAAAGGCGAATGAAAATTTTACCCCCTAACTAAAGGGTCCTGGATACGCCACTGGGTGCAGCTTCAGGAAGCACCTCGGCTTCTATGAAATCAAACAAGATTTCCCCACAACAGTTTTCTTTGCTGAAAATTAGGATTGTCATAAACAAAGATCTTGAACAAAGAGATGCTTTCACCATGATGAGAATGTAAGTGTGAAAGAAATTTTTGATACTTTTTATAATGTTGACGTCTACCTCAAGCATTCCAAAACAAACCCAAAGCTCCATCCTTGACATTACAATCAATAAAGTGACTATATGTATAACCCATTCTCTTATCTAAATTTTTCATCTTTTCGGATTTAGCTTGGGTTTCCGTGAAGAACAAAATAAAGGGTTTGTGAAGGAAGACAAGATCCTTTACCTCACCCTTAAATTTCCAACTAAAGTTAATCATGACAGGGGATAGGTCTTTGTATAAATTTTCCTTATTCTTAAATTTTCACTTTCCTTTTCCTCAATTCATCAGTTTCTGAAGCAAAACCCTGCAACTCCCTGTATTTGGTGTCTTGTATGGCGCTATGAATTCTGTGTTGATTGTTTATGGTTCTTCGTCTATCCTGCTTCTTCTGAGGCTTAGACGATTTCTGAATCAAGATATGAGACTCGCCAAGATGGACTTCTGATTAGTTGTGTCATTCTTGTCACTTATTTCCAGGTCAGATGGTAGCTCAACAAAGTAACTGTGCATTATGTTTTTCCTACTATTATAACAGGGCTTCTGGATTTGCTGGTTCAATTGTGTCCTCCTCTTCTGCAGAATTGTGATCTAAAGGCCGCCCTTCATTCACCATCCATGTAAATGTTAGAGTAAAATACAGATTTAGCCCTTAAGAAATTATGTTCATCTCATATATTTGAAAAATTAAATGTCTTAATAAATCATTGAAAAATTATATTTGTTACAATTTAATCCTTTGTGTTGTTAAATATCAAAATCTTCCATTCCTATATCTCAAATATTCATTGTCAAAAATCACTTTGATAATTAGATAGATGAAATCGAAACAAATACAATCTTTTAAAAACTAAATTAAAACACTTAATTTTTTAAAAACCAAAACAAGAATAATCTTTTGGCACTATATTAATAATTAGCTCAAGGTTATATTATTTTAGTAGTGTCCAAGATTTCTTTGTTTGGCCCAGTGTCCAAGATTAACTAAGTTAGTTTCACATTTTGTAATTTGGATCTTAATTTCAACTTTGTCACAATTATACATCATAGCTGTGATAGTAAATGTAATATTTTTTTTTTACAACTTATAGAGTTTGTGCAAAAGTTTAGAGTAAACTATGATATGAGTATTAATATTGGTTTGTTTAAATGATTTGTCACTTGCTCTTTTTAAGTAATGTTTTTGAATTCAAGTCTTATAAATTAAAAAATTAATGATGGGTGTCCTCATCCTTTGGCACGTAACCAAGGGCAAACCTACATCTAATTCAGGCACCCCCTGAATTTTATAAAATTGCATGTAAAAAAAATTTCATTTTGCCCCCTCTCTTTTTTTTTATAAACCCTCTTAATATATTTTTGGACCCCCTTCAGTGATTCAGTTCTTCTTTGCTACTCACAGTCACAAGATCTCCACTACCCAGAGTCACGAAATTTTTTGTTGATGATGATTAATTTCTCATTCTATTGTTAGTGACATCTTTGTAAAAGTTAAAATTTGGGGTTTTTGTACATATGTATAATTCTATCAAATTGGTTGATTGATTATGTAATTAGTATCATGAGTAACATTTGTGAAGTCAATTTCATGAAATTTTTTCTTGATGATAGTTAATTTCTCATTTCATTGTTAGGGACCACCTCTTTGTAAAAACTTGAAATTTGAGGTTTTTCTATATAAGTATAATTCTATCAAATTAGTTGATTAATTATACAGTTAGGATCATGAGTAACATATTTGTGAAGTCAATTTCATAAAATTTTTGTTTGATGATGGTTAATTTATTATTCCATTATTAAGGACCTCTTTGTAAAAGCTTAAAATTTGGAGTTTTTGTATATAGGTCTAATTCTGTTAAATTGGTTGATCGATTATGTAATTATGATTTAGAAGAAGAAAGATTTTTTTGTAATGGAAATATTTTTTAAGAATAAATTACCATCAAATGAGCAACAAATTAAAATTAATTTAGAAAAATTGTCATCAAATTTAAAATTACGAATTAAAATTTTACCCCCTAACCAAAGAGTCCTGGATACGCCACTACACATAACCGACACGATAAGTGAGATTATCCCACTACCAAAAGCATAAGACTACGGTTAAGCCTCACATTCAAATATAACACTAGCAACCTATATGCAGCAGAATAATAGGAAACATTAATATAACATCATATTTTAAAAAGAGGTAATATCATTCATCATCAAAGTATTGTTTGTACAAAAGTAATCACAATGTTTCTAAACATTCCAGCATTAACTCGATGAATATTCTATCGAAATGCCTGACTGTAGAGCTACCTCTAGAGTTTATAACAAGAATAATTGCATCAAATGAAACCTCATACAAAAAAGGCCTTGGAACCCAGCAATCTTTGTACTCAACTTGCAAAGGCTCCCCGTCTACCAAATAATTTGGACTTTTAAAAAAAATTAAAGAATAAGAGTGACGAGACTCTTGTGAAAGGATAAATCTACTCTTTCAATACAATTAGTAAAATATGTAGAGAGCGAAACACGCATAAATTTAGCAATAGAATTGCAATAACACCACACAAGCATCAAACGTAGGTTCATACAACATTCTCAGTTCCTTTTCTAGGTACCTTGGCTATTACGTTCACACCATCTTCCTAAGCTACCCAAAATCAACTATATCACCATTCTTATTGACTCCAAGCCTCCCATATTAACTCTAATCCACCCTCATTGTTTCCATGGTCCACGTGACTGATTATCGTGTTCATTCTCACATACATTACAATACAATCATAATGAAAAATAATATCCTACACAACAGTAAAACCATCAACAATCATATTCCTCATCGTATTCCAGAACATCAACAACAATAGTCATTTCTAGGGTTCAATTAATCAATCACATCACCATAGTGCCCAACATGTGTGCATAAGTGTAAATGGCCATACATGATTTCAATAGACTAGAAACTCTGAATTTGGGTCCCCTCCTTAGGAGGGGGTTCACTCCAAGATACCCCCCTCCAGGAGCCCATCCAGCAGGGTCAAATATATTATAAGAAAAAAAATTTAAAAAAATTGATGACTCCCTCCAACACTGTGGAGTGCTGGAGGGGATCCTTTTCTGCCTTCCTTGCCAAGGATGCTCCTTAGCAAGGAGGGGACCCTCACACCATTGGATGGTGTAGGCCTCAGTTGCTAGACTAGGGTCCACAAGCTTCCAATGGTTGTGGGAAGCCCTTCCTTGTCCTTGGCAAGGAAGGAAGCAGGCTCCAGAAACTCTTGCCAAAATTACTCGATAAATCATAATTGCGTCCAAAGTATGAGTTAATCACGAACATTGGGTGAAGCATCATTTATCTAGCTGAATTACATATTAAACAAAGCTAAAGGGATATTTATAAAGAAATCTAAACATTCAAAATTTCAAAGGCTTCAAGAGAGTAAATTTATCCATTGTTTAAAAAAATCAGACTAGACTAGCCGGTTAGACCGATTCGACCAGTGACAGGATGGGGTCCAGTCTGGGTGGCCATTTGGACCAAAAAAAAAAAGTAAAACCAATATACAACCTATTAAATAGGCCCCAAACAAGCAAAACCAGCCAAATTGCTGATTTTTTAAGTTGACCGGTTCAATTGATTTTTTTATTAAAAAAAATGACATCATCGCCGGAAGAAGGAGGACAAGGAGGAGGAGAACTAAAGTCTAAAGAAGATCTAATGTTGATGGAGATCTGAGAGAGAGACGAGAAACGAAGGCTTAAGAGTGTCTAAGAGAGAGAGAGAGAGACGATGAACTAAAGTCTAAAACAAAGAATATGAGAGAAGGTGGGAAGAAGATGAAGTCTGAAGAAGATGAGAATGTGAGAGAAGGGCATAAGGTGGGAAGGAGATGAAGTCTGAAGAAGATGAGAGAAGTTGTCACTTTTTGTTCTGAACCAAATATCTCACTTTCACATGTTGTCTCTACAGTTGGCAAGCATGTGTTTTATTTTTTTTAATATCAATATATAAAATATCAAAAAGTTTGTCTTATTATATTAATATAAAATTAATATATTTTTTTATAATATTTAATTATGTATATTACTTTTTTAATATTTTTTAAATATTATCGGTTCAACTATGGTCCGACCATTGAACTTTGAACCGATGCTTCTACCGGTTCAGTGACCGGTTCAATTTTTAAAACATTGAATTTATCTACTCACTTCGACTCTAAGCTATGACATTTATATCTTTTGGAAGCTAAAACTTGGTGGTTAAATATCCCAATAAATCCTATGATGACACTACACAAAAGAGGATGAGAAAATGTAAACTTTAAGGAAAGTATCGGGCTTGGGCACCATTCTCGGTGCCTGGGGCATCCAAGGTGACCTTGGATATTAGGAATAACGCCCTAGGCACCAACACCCATGAACGGGGTACTCTCGAGTTGGCTGGCACCTTGAGTGCCAACCACCTAAGAGCACCTCTTAGATTTCTCTTCTCTCTCTCATTTTCAACCTTCCAACAACAAACTCATTAATTGGAATAATTGGGACTTTATAAATGTTCCAATAAATGAAGAAATCATTAATAATCACTACCTAACATCAAAATCAAGCTATAAGACATTAATTTCATCATTTGACTCAAAAATTCCCAATTCCTCTTTAGTTAGGGTTCATAGTTTGTTCTCTGTGTTTGTCATATACAACCAATCTTATGCAAGATTAGGCTATATATCTTATAAAGGATTTAATCAAAGGATTACACATTTATTGTCCTAAGGTTTTAGGAGGTGCCAAAATACAAAAAAGGAAAAGTGAGAATGTCGGTTACTCTACCTTGATTTCTTGCCTCTTGGGGTCAAAGAAGATTGCCAAAGTACAGAGACATGCAGGAGAAGGACATGGGAGCTTGAAATTTGAGATTATGTAGAGAGGGTTGTGGGAGAAGTTCAATAGAAAGGAAATAAAGAGGTGGTAGTGAAAAATTAGCAAAGTATTGAGAACATAGGTCTTAATACCAATGAGGGGTACAAGGGTAATTTCACCATGGGTTTACATACATATACCATACATCAAAAAAAAATTCTAAGGATCATCATACACATCATAATACTGGTGAAGTTCAGTTACAATCAATGATTGCAGAATCGAATTGGATTGGTTAATTCAACCATTCCAACAGGAAATCGACAGGGGTTTCAATCTAGTTCTGCCTTTAAACTGGCCAAGAGTTTAACCGGGATTAAACTGGACGAACTAGTTGGTCGGGTGGTTGAATTGATTTTGTCTTTTTCTTCTCTTTATTTTTTTCCTTCTTGTTGAATGAGGCAAAACAAAAAATTTTCTGTTGTTTATGGTTGTACGATATAGACAAAAAACTAAACCTAGTAATCCAAGTTAACTTTGGAACTGTCAAACATGTCATTGTTCAAATAAGCAAATAAAAAGAAACTCGAGAAGAAGAAAAACTAAGCCTAGTCCACTTTATCACACCCGCAGGGGGCAAATTGGACAATTTGCACTGCATTAGCCCGGAATTATGAGCGCGTAAGTTCACCACTTTTCTAAACCTTTTATAAACTCATTAACATATATTAGTATATAAAATTTTTTTCTTCTTTATTCTAAGCAATGTGGGACTTATTTACTCTTTCACAAGGTCATTTTCACAAAAGACTTAGTTTGAAATTGTGGATATTATAAGTTGTGAAGAATTATCAATTATGGATTAATTTCTTTTTTATTGCCTTCACTTATTGTTATAAATTATTAATTATATTAAGTATTTTAATATTTTAAATTGTATATTTTTTAATATTTTAAATTATGTATATTTTTAATATTTTTTAATTATCACCAATTCGACTATGGTCTGACAACTAAATATTGAACTAATAACTCCACCGATTTAATTACCAGTAATACATGGATACAATGGAGTATTTTACCGTGCATATTGAATACAATTTTCAGCAAAACCGCACTCCGGGGAACCCTTTTTCTTTTTCTTTTTTTTTTTCCTCAGTTACAGAGCAAAGCAGAAGCCAAAGCCCAAAGAGGAAGAGAAACTGAAAACATCCCCGGGCATAGGCGGATCATCTTAAACTTTCAGGCCCATTTTATGGGAAAAGCCCAAATGAGCCATGTGGTCCACACCATCGGTTAGATTGACGCCATTTCATCAATGCCTTGATAGCCTATAAAATGCGCTGAACATCAGCACCATACCTTTTGGAGACAGTGAGTGCATATACTAGCAGTTTAGAATCTGACTCGAGATAACTTGTTTGAGATTCATCTCAAAAGCCATCTTCAAGCCTTCCAGAGCTCCCCAGTACCCAGATTTAAACAAAAAGCAACCAAGATTTTTATCTAATTACCTTTATCCAAACGAAGCAACAGACATCAACTGCAGAGGATATCCTATAAGCTCCTTAAATAGTTCTTAAACCTAAAAATTAATTTTTATTTTGATTCACCATTAAAGTTCGTTACACTAACTACTACGCGTAAGAATGATTCTTCTATAAGAACCGATTTTTATACAAAAAATAATAATAAAATAATCAACTCAGAATAAATATTAATAAAAAACAATAAATACTAAAGTTGAAAGTTGATTGTAAGATCTATTTGTGAGTCATAAGAGGTTTATTATTGGAGTGGAGAATTTTTTAAAGTAATAAAAAGTTACTTAAATTGATATGACATTATAAAATCTACAATAAAAATTCAAATGAAGTTCACCACAAAAGATGCTCTTATAAAATTGTTATTTCTCTCTTACATGCAATACACTCTATTTTTGTATTATTATTGTTAGAGTTACTTGCTTCTACGTCCAAATTAATTAATACTACTTAGTACTAGTAAAGACCGCGAGCAAAAAGTAATCTCATACACCCCATTATCATCCCATTATGTTACAAAGACTATGACCACTAGCACCAGCTTTAGCACAAATTTTGCACAAACTGCCAATTATGCTGTATATAAATTAGGCCAAAAAATAGTTTTTTTTTTTTTCACGGAGCCACTTGAACTCAAAAGTACATTAACACTTTGTAAACCACTTGGGGTGATTTAGTAGTGATGGATGTAAGTAAATTAATAAATTGCCAAAAGTTTGAACCCTTACTCCATTATAGACCAAAAAAATATTAACACTTAGTAAACAGTTTTATGGAAACCGGAGAAAAAATGTACTGGACATGCCACACAGCCACGGACCCTCCTTAGTTAAGGAAGGGAGCCGTATCAGGAACTACTAACACTGAAAATTGACCTTTCATATATTCAAGGGTGGCCATATTTTTCATTCCCTCCATTTCCTGAAACGTTCTTCTCAGTTAATCTAGAACAAAATCATTCTGAGAAAGTTTTTGGACGCTAGACTACCATATAGTCTGAACTACATATTCATAATTTGATGCTGGAAAATAGTGATGCACCAAAATTGAAGAGGAAAAAAAGGAAGGAGGGCGAGGAAACAATGAGCAAAAGCAAACCAAGTAATAACCAGAAGATTGGTGTTATTCTTGAAGCATGAGATAACTTTAATGACTACAACTAGCAAAAACAATATACAACCTCCCCATTTTCACTTAAGCTTCCTTACAGATCAAACAGATGGAGAAAAAAAATTGATACCTAAGCAACCAATTAGTTCCAGAATGAGCAGTTTCTTCAACGCAACATATTAGATCTGTTATCCATTTTACTGTCGGAATGTCTTGGCTGGCACTTCTATATGACGTAAAAGCTATCATGGATCACAATTCACAACCCCCTTCCAATTTTTGCAAACCTCCTAGCTACTCCGAAGATAACTGCCTTAGTCAAGAGTCCCCGGTCAAGGGAGCAGGCAATGGCAATAGCTCCACCAACAACTAGAAGCCTAGGTATGGTCCTCCCATTTGGTTTGCCAGAAGAGTCCTGATTTTCAATCTCTAGCACATTGGTGGTTGTGCTTCCCAGATACCTCAGATAGTCTGCACTTACGACAGTGTTGATGTTAGAAATACAAGCACAGCGTGACAATGGGGCACCAGAAGCCCTCTCTTTCTGATATCTTCGTAGACCAGGTTCAATCTTCTTGACAGCTCCCCACATCCCCTGGCGAACTCCAAGCTTAGCAATTTCCCAGGGTATACCCATATCTTCATAATGAAACAATAACACTTCACATGCAGTCGGCGCACCATCTTTCTCTGATTCAACTGATCCATATTAAACAGACACAGGTATTAGTCCCTATAGCCTTTAAAATCACAATAGCAGTAAGCAATACGGATTTATAGCTGTAATTGGCATCCCAGGCTGTAAAGCCTCCTCCAATGAGGATAGGCAGATTTCTCTTCACTTCTATCATTTCTTGAGAAACCAGAAACACTTCCTCAGAGTTCCAGTTATATTCCAAAATTAAAAAATATATCGCAGTGACAAAACCTCCCTTAAACTTCACTTTACTCTATACATTCACTTCCCTGACATGAGCCAGTTCTTTGTTTCACACAGAAAGTTATCTTTCTTAAAACCAAGAATGAAGATTGACCCCCCCCCCCAAAAAAAAAAAAAACAAAGAACTAGAAACTTTATTTCACAATTAACATTGCATCCTTCTCAATGATCATAGGTGATCATTTCAATAACACAAGCATCAATTCAAAAACAAGCAATGCCTGTCAAATAAATAGTATTAAAATCTCTAAAATGCAAGTTACCTGGACGAATACACCAACTAGAATAGTATAAATCAACTCTTTTAGGTTTGTTGCGTCTTGGCACAGAGGAGCAAGGTACTCCCTGAATAATCAAAGCATACTAATAGTTATTATCACAAGTTAGGAACATTTACAAATAATATCAGCTCTCCACTGAAATGAGAATTTTTATTTTTTTTTAATTCCAAATTTCCAATAAATTCATACCAGGATTGTCAAAATTCAGGTTAAGCTAGACTACCAATCAACATGCTTCTCAAATATTTAAGAATAGAAAAGAAAAGAAATACCCCTTATACCACAGGTTTTCCACTATATAAGCTAACAAAACTTTATTCTTGAAAACACAATAGCTCAATATACGGAGTCCCAGATACAAACAGGTATCGTAGACTTATCAAGAACATATGCCAGTGAAAGCATGGCTTAATAGAGTGATCTCAGTTCTCTAAATGTCCAGCTGACTCCTACATTCACAAGGGTAGTACATGTATAAGGAAGAGTCACAAATTACAAGGTTATGAAATTAAATGGAAGAATGATTCCCTTCACACTGTCCATAGGGATCAACCTTCATGAGATGGCTTGTTCTTTTTCTTAAGGAAAGGACATAGATTTATTCAAAAGAACTAATATGAACCAGAAAAAAGTTAAAACCAAATATGAACCAGACTCAAATAGGAACATCAAGAAGGGTCATCATTTCACTCGACATATTTATAGTCCTGGACTCAGACTGAACCGGTCAACCAAGGAAATTTTTGAATTAGACAATTAGTTCTTAATTAGTGGAAGTCTTCAGGGGCGGGCTAGGCTAGCACACTGCACTAAATAAATGCTCAAGATTTCTTGCAATTTATAACTGGACAGCCCACAAAACTAAAAGCTATATGCGTTTTTGGCAGATTGACTACTTCAGGCATTCTTTAGAAACTTCTTTTTCAATACAGAATTAAACACTTAGTCTTCTAACTGCATCCAGAGAACCTCAGATTTTCAGAGAACTGAGAGAATCTGACAATTATGAATAAATATCAAGGATTCCATATCAACATCAATATAATAATAAATCTTACCATCCTCATTTAAAAAAAAACATTTTTTTAATAATAAACTCAGACATTCTTAAACACTAATTGAAGTTTTCATAATTTTATACTCCTCAATACCTTTAAAAACACTTATATCATCCAAAAAGATATATACATATATATATATACACACACACATAAATGATAAGTGTAACGTGTTTAGATAATGAAATGCGCAAAATAAATCTTCTAAACCAATTGATGGGTGTGAGATGACCAATTTCGCTTGAAATTGTAAAGATGATTTGTATATGTATTTTGATATTAGTTGTGTTCCACTACTTTCATAACAACTAATGATAGCTTCTGTTCTAATACTTCATAAGTATGATTCCTTTACTTAATAATAAGAAAGTGTCAAACTCATTTGATATCTTTTTCCTTCTTCATGTTAAAACAGAAAGCTAGAGTTCTAAACTGCAAATAAGCAAAGACTGCTAGTTAATAGAACACAGCACCCTCACAAATCCTAAGGTGAAACTCCTATATATATACCTTGGTTATGCAGTAGTAAGATTGTCCTGATTTCCAAATTCGACGACCAATCACATATTCTCTATCACTACAAAAGAAGGGAAACTGTAACACGCAAAAAAAGTAGAACATCAGTCATACAGGCAATGGACAAAAAGAAAATTCAAACCACCAAAGATACAAGGAAGCTATCTGCTGACCTTGCGCACCCAGTGCACCATCATTGTTCCAGTAGTAGGACAGTCTTCTAATGTTGTAGCATATATAAGCATGTCATCCCACTTCGATCGGAAATCATCATCCCAGAAGAAATCTCTTACCAATTCAGGAGTCGCATCTTCAAAGACAGTTCTGCTGCGATACTGGGGTGGTCCGGTCTAACAAAGGCATATTCAGTCAAACACATGAGGTGCAACAGAAGGGACAAGAAAAGGCTTTAGGGGTATAATTCAAGAATGCCCCGGGAAACTAGACGGGTCAGAGCCAGTGAAATACAAACTAGAACAATCGAATAACTAGCTACCTCCGGATCTCTTCGCCAAGCTTGATATTTCATGCGTGGGGTAGAACGATCCATCATCTGAATCCAAGCAGGGCCCCCGTCTTTTTCTTCAACCAGCTTATATAAATGCTCCAAATCTTGGTCTGTCAAGAGAGAAGATTTGTCTTTTTCAATCTGTGACGAACTGAACAAGTAGAACTGAACGGTTAGGAAAAAGTAATACGATGTCATCGAATGAAATAAAAGCCTTCAGAAATGAGAACATTGAGATGAAAGTAAACCTGCAGTCGCAAGTAGCAGAATCCTTCTGAAGCCCGCAACTGGGAGGCCAAGAGATGCAACTGGGCAGCTGAAACTTGAACAAATTCAAACTTGGAATTGAGGAAAAACACGTGGACAAGGAAGGAGATAGAGCAGAAGTGTCGTTTGGAACCAAGCTATCTAACATTTCTCGGCGAAAATTGGCCCATTTGGGTTTCCACGCCCAACCGACCAAAACTCCAACGATTACAGCAATCCATAGTGGAGCTATGAACATGAAGAGGTCGCCCAACATATCAACAACTGAGGATCCCCGCAAAATTTCCGACAAAGTAGAAAGCAAAGCCATAGATAGTAATGAGAATCCGACAAAGAATTTGGGAAGGAACACCTCCCTTGAATGGAAAAGCAGGGATGATTAGGAGGGTGGAGAAGGAAGAAGGGAAGCAGATAATAATGATCCCCAGAACCAGTCTCCACCCAACATAGCAGAGGAAACCAGAGAAATGAGATATAGAGCAGACGGAGAGAAGGAGAACCAGAGGGGGAAAGAAGAGGACAGAGAACAGCGAAGGAAGGATAAGGATGAAGAGATAAGAGGTAAAGAGACGCGCTGTGGGGATTATCGTAGGGCCTGAGAGATATGGTTTTTTATTTTTATTCGGGATTTGGGATTGAGAGAATGAAGGGCAAAAACGAAAAAGATTTTGGTGAATTTACTGGAGGAAATTACAGATTGAACTTACAGAAAATAAATTTAGGGTTCTAGATTTGATTGTGTAATACATTTACATATTACATGTAGGAGTCGTTGACGCAAACCTATGAATTGCTTTCGGAAACCTCGTCACGGATCTACAAATTGTGAGTGTGAAATGAATGTGATTTCATTTCATTTGCGTTTTCCTTTTATTTTCCTTCTCACGCAAAATCGGTACTTCTTGCCTTCTTGGCTTCCACCATTGATGTTTGATCTTCCCACATATTTGTAACGTACACCATACTCGCCTCCATATTATGGGGACTAGGACAGTCCCTACGACTGTGCTCGTTTTTCACGTTTATTGGCATTGTATTATTTCATTATTTTAATGAGTAAATTATACAGTTTCAAAACTATACAACACTTTTGATTCTTTACTTCTAAAATAAAGTGAGTTTATAAAAAATTTAATCTCTCAAATAAATATTTTTATTTTTTGATCATCTTAAAATTTGTATAAATTATTTTTTATTATTATATAAACAGATTTCAAAATAATTTAAAAATAAAAATATTTAACATTTTTATAGACTTTTCCATTAAAATATATATATTCTTTTTTTATTTAACTATGAAATTGTTATATTATAGTTTAATTTTATATTATCTGCTCGAAAAAGGTTTGTTACAACTTTTTTATAATTTTTAATAAATATTATATACTTCTTTGACTAAAATACTATTTATTAACCTAAATATATATTAGAATTTTTTACAAGAAAATAAAATATTTGTGACATATTAATATTAAAAAAAAAGTTAACACAATAAGTAAAAATTGATCCTTTCATGTTACCATAAAGTATTTTAATTAAAAAAAATATGTGACATTTAAGTTATTAAATGTCAAAGAAGTATTGAGTCCTTTTTGACAAAAAAAAAAAAGGAAACTTGGACTAAAATATAATGTATTTCATAGTTATATGAAAATAAAGTGTATATTTATAAAATTAAAAAATTACATCCGAGAAGAGTGTGTGATACGAATGTAAAAGAGGCCTAATTGAACTCATATTTATTTAAAAATAAAACTTTTAATTTAGTCTCTTAAATTCCTGTCTCGGTTCATTTCAAAATACCTGTTAGTTTTGTGATATAGGAGTAAAAGAATCATATTTGAACTCATAATTGAACTTCTTTTATTTTATGAGATTTCGTATTTTAAACAAAAACTCTGTTTCTTTAGCAGAAATATTTAGATAACTAAATTGATAAGTTTTACATTTTAAAGAAATAACTTAAAAATAGAGTTATTTTTTGTTGAATCAAATTTTTTATTTTGGAAATCTATGTGGACCTTGGTACGATAAACCACATTTAATGTTGGATGACAAACTAAACATAACTCAAGCTACTAATTAAGGAACACATAAGGAAGGATTATACCATTAAATTAAATGATCATATCACGTATTTATTAAGAAAATCAACAAAGGTGAATGAGTAAATACACATTAGAAAGAAAAGGTAAGATTACAAAAAAAGAAAAGATTTGCATTGAATCAAATTTGAAGTTCAATAACTACACGAAATTAATATTATAAAAAAAAAAGAAATAATTTACAATAAACATACAAGTCAACAATGTTAAAAAGGAAGTAAATCAAGATATTGCAATAAATGAAACAATCAATGTGAACCCTGGTAACCTAGTGCATATTTAATATTGAAGACAAACCAAGCATGATTCAAGTCATAAATCAAAAAGCACATAAGGAAGGATTTTACTGGTAATCAAAGTCAATCATATCTACATTAATCAAAGAAATTCATATAGATAGAAGGGAATAAAATCGCAAAAGAAAAGAATCATCGTCAAAATAAAATACAATTAAAGTACATTCAAGTTATAGCTATTTATTTCTATATCTAGCACGAGGTACTAGTTAATGAAGCAAGTGACAATTTCAATTTTATTGTATCTTTTTGTTCACCGTGTGAGAGAGAGATTTATATTGTTCACATCTTCTGTGTGAGATTTCTCTCTATCTTAAGTTCTATGTGAAGCAGAAGAATTATTTGTACTTTGTGTACTCTGTCCTTGTGGAGGCTGGTAGTAATTATCTAGTAGGATATATGTTTGTTGTGGTGTAAAAGTTGCTAAACTACACCTTTTTGCAAACAAGGTTACTGGGTGTACGTTTACTAAGAACATGTAAAGGTTTAGTGGTGTTGAATGTTTTATAGGAATGTGTGAAGACCTAGTAACTGAAGTGTGAAGACCTAGTAACTGAAGTGTAAAAGCAGAGTCTTGTTGATCTAGATTGAAGGTTTCTACTAGATAGCATAAAAGTTAGAGGCTGAGCTTTAGGCTAGTTACTATGTATTGGTGATATTGTTTCTCTAATAAAATACTCATAACTATGTGTTGTGAGGAATGAATGTAGGTAAATCATTGTGATTCTTCTAAACCACTATAAATTGCAGTGTCATCTCTTTTTCCTTCTTTCTACATTATTATTAATTATTTGTTGAAAAATATTCTTAACAGGACCTTGGTAATATAAGTGGACCCTAATAAATTTTAAAGAATAAGTTTTTTTTAACAAAAAATTGTATATACTCTATTCACCCCCTCTAAAATATAAAGTATACTGTTGGACTAACAATTGGTATCTGAGCAGGTCACAAGGCTACCAAGATTAACATCCTAGAATAAATATTCATAAGATGATGCATATTCTTGGTGCACAAGATCAAAGTGTAGATAGGCCTCCATTATTTGACAGAACAAACTACACGTACTGAAAAATTAGAATAGAGATTTTTCTGAAATCACTAAATATTGATATGTGGCTGGTGATTGAAAAAAGTCCTTACACACCTATGAAAAAAATTACAACAAAATAAAAAAGAAAAATGTCAAACTCAAAGCAAAATTAAGAAGCCAAATTAAGAAAAAACGAGATTTTAAAAATATAAAATAAAATTAAAGTATTACATTAAGACAAAATTAAATGATAAGAGATATATTTTAAACTTTATAGGCGAATTGAATAATCTATTCCACTACATTATGAAATTACTATTGTGGACAATATATTTTGTTAAACAAAAAATAAAATAAAATTATTTTTTCAAATAATAACAAATAGGTTTTTTAAAAAAAATACTTTAATGCAAAAAAAACACTAAACACGCCACTTTTAAATGTGACAATGACAATACAAATAATGGCATCAAATCTTTGAAGCAAGAAAATACACTCTTAAAAACTAAAAAAAAAAAAAAAGTTTGGTGCTTCAAACAAAACTAGTATCTGAGGTGTTTAAAATCAAATTAAATCGATAAAAATATAAAAAATAAAATTAGTTTATGAAATATGAATTTTAATTGATTTAGTTGTCGGTTTAATTTAGTGTGGTTTAGTTAAAGTCATCGAACCTAATCGAATTAACTTTATATATAAACAAAAATTATTTTATATATATAATATTATATTTTTATATTTTTATATTAATGAAATTATTTATATATATTTCATAATTAATTGGTTTTTTTAATTAATTTAATTTCTTTCTTTTTATATTTATATATATATTATTAAAATTAAAAATAAAAAATTATTGTAAACAAAACTAAACTAACTTGTCCAAAAATTAAAATCAAATAGTTCTATAATTTTATAAAATGAATTAGTTCAATTTAATGTGATTAAGGGTTAAAATCAAAACAAATGGAGTTTATGAACATCCCTAGCAAATAGTAACAATCCAATACCATCATGAACATTAAGTAGATAGTAACAATCCAATACTATCATGAACATTAAGTAGATTTTTATTAGTTTAATTTTGAATTAAAACAAAAAGTAAAAGCTTTCTTAATAATAATTTTTTTTAATTTATAAAAGTTAACTTTAAAACTTTATTCAAAAAATATAAATATTATTATATTAAATCACTTTAACAACCAACTTTAATAGCCACAAATGTCTTTTAAAAAACAAATATATATAATTAACTTTTTGTTCTATTTTATATACGGCTGATTCGAAATCAAACTTGCACGAAAATACGGCGTCACCAACCCAGTATCCGTCTTCTGCTTCCAAATCTGACAGGAAAAGACCACCGACAATGGACGGTGACGATATAATCAAATATGACATTAAATAAATTCAGTCTTTTTTACCTAAAATTAATTCTTATCGAATTAAAAACTTTTTAAATTAAAATTTTTCTAATAAACGTAACTTTTAGAATTTAAATTTGTGTTTTTTACACTTATAAGAGTAAGGTAGATTTAGATATCTAAATATAAATAATTTATTTATCTTTCTATAAATCGTTAAATTTAAAATTTAAATCATTGAATTTTTATAAAAATAAACAGATAATCTAAGTTTAGAGTAAGATTTCTTATTATCTCAACTAACAATATATTAATATATTGATAAAATTTATAGTTTTGATAGAGAAATTTGGGAGAAATTGGCCAAATCGGGAGAAACGTTTACACCAATAGATTAGAGAAAAGTACCAAATATTCAAAGTCAAAATTCGCATAATACTCAATTTATAAAAAGAGAGATTTTTAGATTCACGGTACTCAGTTTACACCAATAAATTCAGAGTTCTGCATAAAAAAAATAAAATTTTGTGACAAAAAATAATGAATTTGTGGAAAATATTAAGATTTTAAAAGAGAGAAACCTTAATTCCTGAAGCTAGATTATCGCTGGTTATTAACTTCAGTATTCTTCTGGTCAACTAATTAAGTGCGTAATTCATCTCTTCATAGTGTATTATATAATATTTAATTTTGGAATGACAGTATTTTAACTGAGAAATTTATCTCTTTATATTATATTGGCGTGTAGTTCCACCTAACTTATATTATTTTTGTAACAAATATATGTTAAAAAATAATAGTTGACACATCATATTCTATTAGTGAAAACTGAAAAAAGTTAACAATTTTCTTTTGTATTTTTATTTTTTGATTCTTGTTTTTTGACAAAGAGCTGGAACCTCGATCTCTAATCCACAAATGCTAAATATATATAACTTGAGTTACAAATACAACTAATATTAAATGGCATTTGTTTAACTAAAATATTTATATTTATTAAATATTAGATAAGATCATGATAATAAAATTTTAATATCCAATGAGTATTAGGTGAATGTAGATATTTGATATTTAGTTTGTTTTTTTATTAGAATTGCTGTCATTTTCTGCTTAAACTTAGGAAAATTATGAGGTTTGTTTCTCTTAAGATGATTGACTTATGACCATCTATATAAATTTGATAAAATTATAATTTTGTTAGGTGAATATTATATATGGGATACGCAATATATTCAACAACTAATGTAAAATATTCAATATCTAGTATCCATCACTTTAAGTTTTAGAAATTTCGAATATATAGAATATTTAAGATACAAGCATAGTTGAAATGTTGGATTTTTTTATTAGTCAGAATGTAAATATTAGATACTTGAAATTATATCGAATGTAGTCAGTCACCATTTTCTATTTTTTTTTCCACCACCATCTTAATCACAATTATATTTATGTTTTTAAGTGTAATTATGATCACTTTCAGTCGCCTCTCATTCAACGTTTAAATATCTAAACCAAATTGGTCACGAATATTAATTGATTCAAGTAGTTTTATATTTATTTTTTTAAAGAAGGTATTGAATTAGAATTTTCTAAATTAAAAAAATACTATTAAAAAGTTTACATTTTTATAATTTGTTTTGATTCAAATAATAGGCTTTTGGACACTACTAATTTTAAAATTAAAAAATAAACTAAATAATACTGATATGCTTTTATAACACCTTGAACAAAATGAAGTTCTTTTTAATGAATAAAATTATCATATTCCTAGCATGACCTATTTTGATAGTATTCGAGTGTAAATGGCTTAAAATTGAAGGGGAATACTTAATTATATAATTTTTTTTATATATTTGGTATCAAGTTTTTTTATTAAAAATAAAATAAGTATAAAAAATTCTTAAAATGTCAGTTATGTATTGATGAGTTGTATAAATATAAAATTATTTTGTAAAAATTATATATTTATCATGTTTTAATTGAAAAATTATACACTTAACATATTTTGTTTAAAAAATCTAACAGTAAAAATATAAAAAATTGTGCCTAAATTTTTTTTAAAAAATTTAATCGCCCTCTAAATTTCTTTTGTCAGAACTTCAGATTTATTTGGTCTATAGTTTAACGAAATTAGTCCATGAATTGCACATGCTAACACCTAATTACCATTCTATATGGAATCCTCAATAATATTGGTGATGAAAATCAAGTTAATAATTCCATAAATCATTAACATTAAACACTATCCTAGTTCTAGAAGTCAAAACAACTTTAATAAATTATGTACAAAAAATTATTTTAATAAATTAAAAAATTACATGTATTTTTACCAACATGTTTAAGTGGTACAAATTAAGTAAAAAGACGATGATTTGAATTTTTTTAAAAAAATACACATGCTTCATTTATCTTTATTGTTGTTGAATTAACATCAAACTAAGATAATTATATTTTTTCAATGATTAATATACATTTGATAACGAAAAATACAAAATAAAATTAAAATTTCAATCACTTAATCATTAAATAAATGATTAGAATTGAATGAATAAAAAAAAATATATCTATAACTTCATAACTTCAGTCATAATCATTTATTTAATGATTAGATAATTAAAATTTTAACTTTATTTTATATTTTTTATCTCGTTCTCGTCTTATCCCTTCAATCTCATACTGAATTTTCGGCTATGCCTTGAAATGCATGTGGTCGGAGATGAAAGATGAAAAATTATGGCATATGGGCATGTGAAAGTAATGTCTAACATTGAGGAGTGGGGAAGATTTTATAATTGTTAATTGTCAACAATAACGGAGTACCTCTGACTGAAACACGCAATACTACACTTGCATAGTGCATGTTTTCATCGACATCCTTATTGGACATTTCCTGTTGTGAATGATAAACATTGACGAAGTGCGCATAGTGGGAATTAGCGAACACCTCCACTCAAATTTTAATGGAACTTGAAAATAACTTTGAAAATAGTGCCATCCTACAGTTTCATGGCGCCGACACTAATAGCACAAGCGCATGACGTTTCACCGACCTCGTCCCCGGCGGGTTCAAATCCTATGCTTAAAATTGTCATGCTTGATGTTTTAGCAATAATTAAAATCGTTGCTAAAATTTTAAGCATACCTCTTATTTTTTTAAAGCAAAGGATCCACACTTGTTTCCAGCTGAGTGTTTATTAATAAAATTGTTACAGCATCTCTAATGATATAATTTTAATGAGTTATTTATTGTGAATTTTACTATACTATATTATCATTTTTAACTTTAAACAACTATTTATTACTTTAAATAATTCTTCACTCTAATGATGCAACTCTTAAGAACTTATAAATAAGTCATACAAGCTGTTCTCCATTACTTTAATTAATATATGATAATTAATGTAGATATATTTAATGTTTACTTTTTGACCGGTTCTTAACAAAAAAAAGGTAATAAAAAATCAATACGTAAACATTAATTACATCTGTATTAATTATTTTGTATTAATTAAAATAGTAAAGAGTAATTTGTGGGTCCATTTGTAAATTCTTAAGAGTTACACTATTAGAGTAAATAGTTACTTAAATTAGTAGAAAATTGTTTAAAATCAAAGGTAGTGATGCAATATAGTGAAACCTATAATAAGCAACTCATCATTAAAAATGCCCTTAAAACAGACTAAATCATCTATAAATGTCTATAATCTAGAAAAATGAAAAAACTAGAGCTAAGTTAGAGAATTTTTGATCCATTTAAAAAACAAGCCAATCTAGTCCAATTTGAAGTATGACATGAACAAAGTACACTGGGCGCCATCCGACCTTTTTTTTAAATAAAATAAAACTTAAATAAAATAAAATAGTACAAGATTTATTATTTTTTAAGATTAAAAAAATACATACTTACATGTTATATATATATATATATATATATATATATATATTTGATCATATACATGTTATATTAGTTGTGAAGCGCCATGTGACTTGACGATTTTATATTTGGGTTTAATTAGTTATATGGTCTTTTTTATTTTGATATTTTGGATAATAACAAAATTAACTTAAATTTGAATAATTAAATACGTAATATTTCATGTAATAAAAATAAAAGTATTATTTTATACATTTAATATGCTGACTTTTAAGACATATATTTTTAATTATAGTTATTTTAATTTGTAAATATTTGATAACTTTTGTTTTTTGATAAATAAATATTTGACAAATTAGTTATTTATGTTATATATTTTTTTAATTTTTAATATTCTGTAGTCATAATAAGTAATACATTTAAATTAAAAAAAATTTAAATAGGGCTTAGCCTGATTCACCCTTCGACCTTCTTAGAATTGAGCTGAGTTAAGAAAACTTTAACATGTATTTAAAATAAATTGACCTAACACGATCTTAATAACATTAAGGCTAAAATAGACAAAGATTGGACCGTCCCATTTTGACATATGTATCTATGAGCATTCTATTAAGTAAATCTTAACCGTTGATCTTAGAGCTTATCGATCTAAATTCACTCAAAATTTGTTTAAAATTTTAAAAAATAATAAAATTTTCATTGTTAATCTTGGAGACCAACAACTTAAAATTGTCCAACACTACTTAGCGATGAGTGTCCAACAAAATATCCATCTTGGACAATTCAACAATTTTATTATCATTTTAACACTTTAGCAATTAAAAAAAAAAAAAGAGAAAAAGCTAACCAAAAGCCAAAATTGAGACAAATTTAAGCTTTATTTTCAACCCAAAAAAAAGAAATAAAAAGCTTGAATTCTTAGTAAGAGTTAAAAGTGCACAATTTTAAGTAGTTAATCACTTTTTCAAAATAAAACATAATTAACGCCCAATCTATTTTTCAATATAACAAGATTATTCTTAAATTAATAATCTCTAAAATTTTAAATTTTCAACTTGTGATTTTTTTTATTATTTATAATTTTTATTTGGATTTTGATTTGTAAGATTTGAAACTAATCTTTAATTAGTTGCTAATCCATACATCAGCAATAATACGAAAAATGCTATAATGTTTTATCAATATTATTACTATTATAAAGTAATAAATAATAAGACAATGTAATTGATATTTATTTTTAAAGATTACCATTTTAAAGACCCAACCTATCATATTAAAAAAAAGTAAATTAGATATTCATAATTAGTTTCAAAACTTTAATATTGCATCCATTTTACTTCTTTGAAGGATCCCTTAATCAATGTTTTAAAGACCCTGTCCCTTAATCAATGTTTTAAAGACCCTGTACCTTAATGTTTTAAAGACCCTGTATAACAATCATATCAATGCATACCTATACGTAGAGTGATAGCCATTACCATTTGCCTCCACTCTAGATTGGATTACAAGTGCTACAATTAATCCCAAGCATCTATATTCTATAGTTGAATTCTTCATAGATAACTACATAAAAATTGAAGTGCAAACCTACTTTTTGATCTTTAAAAATATACCTCAATAATGTTTTGATTTCTAAAATATGGTTATTAACCACTTTAATCTTTAAATTTTGTAATTAATACACAAAATGATCATAAATTAACCTTGCCATTATAGTCAATATTATCTTTTAATATATAGTGAAGATTTGCTACTTGCCTTATACTTGTCTTCCAGTAAAACATTGAATGTGAGATCTAATAGACCAAATTTTAGTATCTTTATAAAAGAATTATTACTTGAAATATGGACCATTGAATTTTAAATCAAAAGATTCACAAAGAAACAAACATATTACTGTGAAATAATGTAAAATCTCAATGTATTAATGTGGCAAACTATTTTTAGTCCTTGAACTCTGAAATTTTTGAACTAAATTCCTCTGTTTAACACATTGAAAGTGATTGACGGAAAGAATATTTTATGTAACAATTTTAAAATTTAAGGACTGAAATAGTTAGTGACCATCAGCTCTGTATTGAATTTAACACGTTGCAAGTCATAACAAATCATCAACCCAAAAACAAAAAGGCAGGCCAGAGATTATCAATTTTATTTATCCCTGGGAGCAAAAATGGAGCATAATTAAGGCGTGGCCAAATCACTTCATCAATATCAAAATTAACATTAGCCATCACATAAAGTACTGTGTTAAAAACTGGTGTGCCAGATAGCAGCATCACCCTCTCCACATTGCTGGTGTACCTCCTCCATTCTTTCTGCTGACTTGCATATCCCACTGCAGCTCCAGTCAAAGGATGCACCACAAGCATTCCCTGCTTGTGCTTTCCATTCACAATCTATCACCCAAAACTTCAAACATCACAAACATGCTCGTATATCTTATCATTTCTTTTATATTTTGTATCAGTATGTCCTTATGTGTGTGTAGCAACTGCAGATTTTTCAACATTTTCAAGGGTTTATCATGTTCAAACCATCTATTTTAGGATGTGAGTGCATTTCAAAAGGAAAAAAAAAAAAAGGAGATACATAAGTCCCACATCGCTTAAAAGAGAGAAGCGTTAATCCTTATATATTAACTTGCGATTTAGACTTCCAAAAAGCTAAGAAGGTGTTAGGTTCTCAAGCCCTAAGTGTGAGCCAAGTGTTTCTAGGTTACAAAGTTATCTAATTTCATGCTGTTCTACTCCCAGGAAAATTTCCAGCTTAATCCTAAGAGATTTTTGCACTTTAATTTATTCTAGTTAGCGAAATAATTCTTAAGGAAAGCATTTTCACTTTTTACATGACTCAGACTGTTCCTTCCTAACCGCCAACATCCATAATTAACTACATCACATGGATGGTGGGATTTGATATCTCATCGGCAGAAAAAGAACTCGGGATGTCAATCTCCAATTCAACGAGATTGAACCTGCTCCTTGTCTCTTTGTAGGTTGTTAGATCATCACTTGAAACCTATACCGTTAGATCTAAGATCTAACAGTTCGCAGAGATAAGAATGTTGCTTGTCTTTACAGACAAGTAGCAAATCCAAAGTCCAATTTGATAAGGTTAAGCAATTCAAAGATTAAATGATTTATAAACCACAAAAGAATTTAAGCATCTCACCGGGAGGGGTGCCACAGCAGAGGCTTCGCTCATCAATGTGCTCGACATCTAGACCAATAAACCACGAACCCAGAGAGACGTCTTCGTTTGCATACTTATGAAGTATATGCCTGAAGGGAGGACCGTTAATGATGTTAAAACACAAGGTTACAAGAACCACAGTAATGCACTTACTTACCCATTGGCTGAAATATAGGTTGCTAAATCTTTAGAGATAGCATATATCTGCCCAGTTGCATGCCTGAAATACTTATTCCCCTCCTCTCCAAATTTCCAGTACTCTGGTTCATGGTATTTTTCACCTCTGCATAAAGTTCCAAGGGTTTAATTTAATCTTCAAAATCACGTGCCCGATCAAGGGTTTAATTTTGAAGTTTATATTCTGCTAGCTTACTTCTTTGCAAGGACAAGTCCAGACTTCATACAACCAATGTAGACACGTGGTTTTGACCTATGGTGTGCCAACATTGAACCAACTATACCTGTCAAATGTTGTAAGCTACTGAGAACCCCCATAGACACTTCATAAGGTTGTTCTCAAATGAACTAAATTTATTGGCAGTTCTTTAAATCTTTGTTATCATATTCTCTACTAAAATTAGAATATGTGCAAAAAGTTCCTTAAAAGAACCAATCATGCAATAGTAAATTGTAAAAAATATAAAGTTATTTTTAACGACCATACAAATGTCGTCCTCTAATTTAAGAATCACGTGTTTGTCACATTTTGTTTGATTAGAGAATCAGATAGTAAAGATATATAAAACTGCACTCTAATTGCAAGAATTACAAAAATCACACAAGCACTAACCTAGATTTATATGTACATCGTCATCAACTTTAATATAGAAGTCGGCATCCCACTTAGCAACAGCCGTTGAAAAGTATATTTGGGTTTTCGAGGACAATGTTTGGTATGCTTCTAAGTGGCTCTGCATTGTGTTCCACAATAAACCATATATGAGAAAAAACAAGATCTATCAAAAACAAGAGCTAGAAGCTTAGAACATAGGAACCTTTTTGCCTAGATATGAAAAGTAGAATCAACGATCTTGCAAGCTGCTGTTGATTTTGAATTGTTAGAAAACTTTTTCCCTTTCATTCACCAAGGGGACCTTCTTCCAAATAAACATGAGATAATAGGTCAACAGAGATGAGCATACCAGTCGTAGGAAGTCCTTATGCTTATCATCTTCTGCATCAATAGCGCGATCTAAGACACCACCTGGAGTTGCACTGCCAACCATAAAATGCAATCCAATATAAATAATCATAAAGTTCAATGATGAAGCAGGAAAATGAGTATATTATCATTTCCAGCACACAGTAAACCAACCTGTGACCTATGACGAACCGAATTATAATTCTCTTCTCTATTTCCAGCATACTTAGTTTCTCTCCTGAGTGATTAAACAGCATAAATTATGATTTTGCTTCAGCAGCTATTCAGGCAAAGGTAAGACATTTTTGTTCAAAGATTAGGAGTGAACCTTGGGGCATCCATGTTTCTCTAATTGAGTCCCTTCGCCTTTTGCCACTGAATCCAGTAATGATTCCCATAACAAAGAAGATTTTCTCGTCATCCTTATTTTGTTCTCTTTCTGATTTTGTAAAAACATGAGATCCTTCCTTGTGCTTGTTTCTGGCAGCTCTGGCCACAGCAAGTTGCATCTCCAGTGAGGACATTGTTTTGTCCAGTGCCCTACAAGTTTTACAACATGAACTTCCACACTAATCATCCAAGAAATTTAATTAATAAACCAGCAGTAGAGGCTTATTTTGCTCTATTAATATGTACTATTGAAATTTACATGATAACATCACGTGTTTGTGAAACTTGAGAAAAAATGTCCCCTGCTTGAATAGACGTCTCCTGTAATACACTCAAAATAGTAAGATTTTGAGCCTTTGCATGCTATAATTCTATAACTTGAATGGTTATCTCTCTCCCTCTCTCTCTCTCTGTGACTTGCCTTATTACAGCTGACCAAGGGGTGCAGATTTCTTGATTGATAATTTTCCATAATTGATGCCTCCTTATTTATTTTAACTGAATCATAGCTATCCCAGAACCTGTGAATGACAAATGAACAACTGTGTAATATACACTCTGAAATAAAGAACAAAAGATTTAATCCTAAAAGAAAAGTAAATGCATTCAAGCATTCAATTTTTGAGATTTTTAGCAGATTCATTGGCAACTATCTATACCACCTTTAAGGGATTTTTACAAGTTATCTCTGAAAGAATTCATTAGTGATCAGTACAAATATGTTATGATCAACAAAAAGGTATTGTAGAAAGCTTGATGGAGAAGGACTTCGAACATTCACCAACGTAAAAGGTCAGCTACATCAGAATGAATTGTTGAAGTATAAAGAAGACAATGGAAGAGAGAGAAGTGTAGGCAAATTATGCTTTTTGTATTTAAACTATCACTCTTTTTCCAGTTTTTTCCTCTAATTATTCTTCCGACAATGGCCTCCTTAATCTTTCATTTTGTGTTTCTATATCTTCCCTGACATTTCTTTCATTATGTCTTCCGGCAGAAAGCGATCTGCTGATCTCTTATGGCATACATATAACAAGCAAACTTTAATATGTAGAACAAGGGAAATAATGATCCATTAAAATCAAAGAATACCACCATCATATGCCAGACAATCTAAGAATGCATTCAATAGCAAATTCAAGAGGCATGTGAGAGAACTATTTTGCCTATGCCTTTCCTTCTGAGCACAACACCAGCGACAAACAGTATAAAAAAACCTCTAGTTTCTTTCACATATTTTAAAAACTTACTTAGTACTCACCATATGGGCAACAGGTAGCCTTCAAAATAGATTTTCATCGGTTCAAGCAGTGCCTATAATTGGTCAACTGCTAACAATCCAGACACTAAGACACACCTTAACGAGGAGAAACTACATTAGCACCGCAATGATGTTTTGTGTGCCCTCTCTGACATCAATTTCCACAAAGAAACCCAACTTGTAAGAATTCCTAACGTGTGAAACCCCAGTCTACTCACTTTAAGGAGGATGGAGGATTTCAGGGGTACAGATCTATTGCACTTGATTTGAAAATCCTTATGTGCAATTCATAAAGGAATAATATGAAACTACTTACTTTCTTTTTTTTTTTTTGTGGGTGTTTCACCCATTATTTCAGCGACTCATTTAGAAAAATAATCTATGTCAAAACTTAAACAGCATCATAAGATGCCAGCACTTCAATTCCATAAAGAGGGTCATGGCATGGATTCCACACAGATATCTAACAGAAAAAGACAAATATTAAGGATATCATCACCCAAAAAGTAGTTTAGGGAAGAAATTGAAACAAGAGTGATAATTTTAGGACAAGAAATATAATTTTACTTGAAGCTTGTATGGTTTCGGAACTGGCCACCAATGAAATTTCCCTTTCTTAATGTTGTTGCTTCTGGTTTAGTTTCTCAATAGGAAAAAAAAAATCATATCATAACAAAAATGGATGTTGCTAAGAAGTCTAGGCGTTCACAAGATGCAAGCTTCAGATTTTCATTAAATATAGTTAAGCATGAGTTAGTTTACTTATGCGATCAGGAAAGTCTAATTATTAAAATTCTGCCAACTTATCCAAATCATGGTTGCACTTATATTTTCCTAAACAATTAATATTTCACTCACTAAGTTATTTCCTTTCCAGAAACAATTGCCGTCAGTCAACAGACTAGTGATGCTACTTATATATAGCTCAATCACTAGTCCACAAGAGACACAAAATGTGAGATTCATTGATTAAAAAAAATTCATATGATAATCCTGGAATATAACTCTGATATCAATATATAGATGGGAACATTAAGAAGATGTTTTGAGACAACCTGTTGAGAGAAGATAACCCAAATATGCAAAATTACTTTCAGCTTGATCAGAAAACCATATGATAATCCTGTAATGTAACTTTGATATTAACATATGATGGGAATATCAAGACGGCATTTTCATAGAAACCTAAAGAACGATGACCTCACAAAGACGAAAAATTACTTTTAACTGCAGTAAATACAGGAACAACTTATAGTCACAAGCTTAATAAACTGCTCAATATTACCCAGAGAGAGGCATCATCAAATTTAGCATAAGGTTCTCGACTCATGACAGATATAATGAAAATACAACATCAATATTTACTTCCAGTCCGGCAAAATGACACCAAAGATACAACTGTAGGCATTTACTAGCTCATAAGGGCTACAAAAACGTACTCCTAACCAGGAATCAAAGAAATAAGTGAAGCCAATGATTTTGATTTCAGCAGGATCCGTAAACTTAAGTGGAATAAACTCGTATTTGCCTAATGATCAATGACTTTTTTCAAATCCTGCAAATTGAAGGACCAAACATACAATTATATGCATTTGCTAACCAAATTCCGGGCGACGAGAGCACCAAAAATGTACTCCTAACTCAACAGTAAAGAACTAAGTAAATAAGCCAGCTTGTGGCATCCCTTCGGGTTCGGGCTTATAAGCAAAAGCTGCAACTTTTTCTCATTTGTGATTCACAACCTTTCAACCGACATCAAGATCACCATTTTCCCGTCATTTTCGAATGAAACTCGCAAAAATTACGCAGCTTATGAATACAGAAACTCTCTAGCACATGCACAGAGTAGCAGAGCTGATTTTGGGAAAGAAATACATAACTAGAAGCTTCGAACCCCAGCAAGAGCAAATAGGAATCCACAGACTCGAAACTTCGGTACAAGATCTTAGCCATTTTAGAGAGAGAGAGAGAGAGAGAGAGAGAGAGAGAGAGAGAGAGAACGAGAACTAACCTGTTGACAAGAAGAAAACCCGAAAAGAAGCTGGCAATGCAGAAGAACGAAACCCATCCCGTGGAGAACCCACTGCCGACCTTTTGTTGTCTGCTCAAACCCATCTGAATCAGAAAGCTTGAACTTTAAGGAAGCTTCCTCTTCAGCCTTTGGGCATCACAGGGAGAAACTGAAGGACCCCATTAGAGCAAAAGAAGAACAGCAAAAAGTGAAGATTAAAGGAAAGAGAGCCAAGCGAGTGTGTCTGAAATGCATACAATTTTATGTAGCAGAAGATAAGAGAGATGCATAATAGTTCAGACTTCGATTCAAAATACCAGAGGGGATCGATATTTGGGTGTAGTGATATTGATATGTTTCCATCACGAATCCGTCAGTGCAAACAGAATCACCGTCATAATGCTCCAGTTCTCTGGCCAGTGAGTTGCGATTGTATTCAAATTTATTTTTGTCACGGGAAAATATAATAATACTTTGACAAGAGTATGGTTAAAGGTTTTTTAAGCCCGATTTTATTCATGTCTCATTCTTGTATTAATTTCTTCCTTTCGGCTACAACGTTAAAATTTTTACTAAAATTTCTTTTTTTTTAAATTTATTTATTCATAAATTTTTATTCTCAATTTAATTCTTTATAAATTGATAAATTTAGTCTCTTAAAAAATTTTATTTTCAATTTAGTCCATTATAGATTGATATATTATTAATTCAGTCATTCACTTATTTTTATTCTCAGTTTAATTTCTTACAAATTGATATATTATCAATTTAGTTCTTTTTTATTGGCCATAACTTTTGATGGTCATAACTTTTGATGAATGAACTAAACTAATAATATATAAATCTATGAGAGATTAAATTGAACATGCAAATATGTGAGGGACTAAATTAATAATATATCAATTTGTGAAGGAACATATTAAAAGTAAAAATTTATGAGCAACTGAATTAATAGCATATCAATTTATAAATAATTAAATTAAAAATAAAAATTTATAAAAGATTAACTTGAAAAAAATAACAACTTTGAGAAACCAAAATAATGTTTTGGTCTTAAAGTTTTAGATAAAAAATGTTGAAAAAGACATTCACATATGATGTTACATCATATTACTTGTCTATGCATGTTGTCACACACGAACAACTTTATAAGCATTTTTTATCCAACAATTTAACTTCATTAGTAAAAAAAGACGAAATTAAAATAAAAATTAAAACAAAATAGAGCCAAAAAATAAAGTTTGGTACAAAATTGAAACTTTATATGAATGTTAAAGATGAAAAAAAAAATACTTACATCTTTTTATTTTTGATAATTATGTGTTTATGGAAAAATTAAATTTTTAAAAATGCCCGTCTCTATCCCTTGTTACATAGAGCAATGTGCCCTTTCTTAAACTTCAAATCGTCCTCTCTGTCTCTGTCTCTCTCTCTCTCTGTTCTCTCTGTTTTTGCTTTAGGGCTTAGGCAAAAGTAATTTTAATCTCAGGAGATATTTACATTATTCTTTGAATACTGATCAAATCCTAAATATACAAGAATTAATCCTTTTAGTCCCTCATAAACTACAAAATAATCTCTAAAAGATTAAAAATCAGTAATATTTAATTCCTGAAAGAATTAAATAAAATTCAAAGTGGTCTCTTAAAGAATAAAAATCAATACTATATAGTCAATGCAAACAAACTAATCATTTGTGACTAAACATAATTTGCCTTGGTGGTTTTGGACTCAACTTCTTCAGCAACATGTCTAGTAAAAACTATCATTCGTTGCCTTGACAGCTTGAGAGGCTTTAGCTATTTCTGCAATCACTTCTTTTGTACTAAAAAAAATAATCCCTTCTTTAAAATCTTTATAAAAATTTTATTCCTAATTTTCCAATCTCTTCAAATTTGCACTCTCTAAATTAGATCTGAGTCCTAGGCATAACTTGAATCGCATTAATCCCAAACGGCCTCAATTCAAGGTGCCAATTATTTAAACGATAATTAAAGCAACATTACTTATATCAATGAGGTTGAGTCTAGCAAAAACAGTTATTTTTTTATAAGATGGTAAATTCACATTTGAATATCTATAAGGAGAAGTGTTCATATTTAGTATATCTCATAGTATTTTGAGTAAGATTGATTTTAATAAAAAATCCCTGTAAAAACTAAAAAAGGAAAATATTGCTTATACAATAAGTTTTTTTTTAAACATGGATCGATCCAATCATGTCGACTCAAAACCCAACAACTCAACTGGGTTGCAAGCGATTGTGCCAAAATCCAAACAACTTGCAACCCATTTTTTTTTTGCTTAAATATATAACGTGTGAGTAGGAGAAAATAAATCTTGAGAGAAATAAAACTACTATTATAAAACATAAAATATTATTATTTCATGTGAACCATATTATTATTTTATGTAAAATGATTTTAAAAATAACAATATTAGCAAAAAAATTATAATTTCATATAATATTAAAAATAACAATCAAATATTCAAAAATAAATTACTTTTAATTTTAATTTTATAATTTATTAATTTAATTATAAAATAATTATATATATATATATATATATTTATAAAATATGGGATTTGTGTGCTTAATTATTTTATGACACATTTTTTAGTACATTTTGATTGTAAAATTAACATATAAATTATTTATTTTACTTATTTTAATATTTATTTGTGAATATATATAACTTTTTTTATATATTATCTCAATTTAGTAATTAAAACTCATTGGTTAGACTAATAACTCGCTAACCTACCTCCTCCCCAAGTCAGTGACAGAATTGTTTCCTAAAATTATGATAATAAAACCTTGCCCATGAGTGAACATTATACCCACTACATTCTTAATATTCATTATGCTTCCACTTTAACAAAAAGCCATGTGAGGTACTCCATTAAAAAAGAAAAAAAAATTGATTTTCCAATTTCCCCTTCCATCTTTACCCCTTACCTCTAATCTTCTCTCACTTTCTATCATCTTTGCTGACGTTGGTCTTCTTATGGGTTTTTCTTCCATCTACGATATGTTCTTGATCCGTTTGGTGTAGTTTTTTATCTGTTCTAGTTTGGGTGTTTGATTCTTTTGATTTGTTTTGATCTGTGCTTCTCTTCTCTTGTATTTCATTGTCGATCATGTATTGGTTCTTGGTTTCATATAGATAAATTGATCCTTCTTTATAATGTGGCTACTGAAGTGTCTTTAGATGAGTATAAGTGTTAGAATCTTTTGTAAGAGAAATTTTAGATTAAATTAGAACGTGCGATGCATGGGGCGCAACATTAGTATATGACAAAAAGTACGAATAAAAAACTGTGTATATATATAAAACATATTTTGAAGCATATTATTGATAGTCTTGATATTAAAATTATAAATTGTTGAATATTACATTATATACTACATTGGAAATAAAATTTGAACATTTTCCTTTTTGACCAAAGCATAATATTTTTAAACCTTTTCTACTACGAACTCTAGATATTGCAACATACAATTGCCAGTAAGAGAAAACAAGAGTAGGTAGATAAATCTCAACATTAGAAAGTGATTGTCCTTAACTTTTATTAATAGTCATGACAAAACAAACTGCGATTGGAAATTGTCTCTGCCTTAGTTTAAATGGTAAACCTGAGTCAAACGAAGTTAATACTAATTGAGGTATGAAAACTTTTGATCTAATATTGTCCTCAAAGATAACACTTGCTTCAATGACTCGGTCACCAAGTTTGGTAACTAATAATCTTGTTCCATTGCATAAACCATGTGACTTATCAATGTTCCTTAGTATCATGATTGGCACGCCAACTTATACTTTGAGCTCATGATTTGGCAAACCCAACAACTTTATGCTATTTAGAAATTTAGTTTACTAAGTCATCCATGTTGTTGATATTTACATTAGCTTTGCAAACACTATCAGAGCTTAAATAAATTTTCTCTTCACCTGGAAGCAAGGAGGTCATATATTCATTGATAACATCAACATTTTGCAACGTCGGTGTAAGTATGGCTCTTTCTTGAAAGTAACTTAGTTGTTCCATATTCTCTAGAACACTAGGTTATGTGTTGGCGACAATAAAATGGATTGAAATAGAGTCAGAGTTGATGATGATATCATCTGGAATTTACACTTGTCCTTCATTGATATTATTTATGCTAGTGACTCCTTCTCCAATACTTAATATCCACTTTGAAAATTCATGTACGTTGCCATTATTGCTACTATGATCATTTAATTGTAATCTCATATTCTTGTTAGCCTCATCACTTTGCAAATAGTCCCACAAATATGATGTGTTAATCGATGAGAATACAATATCTTGCCTTGTGCCCTTGGGAATCAATGGTAAGATTTTCTTGAAATCGCCTCCAAACACTACTACTTTACCACCAAAAGGTTGATTTGCACTGTTTGGATTGGAAAATCGCATTACATCTCTCAAAGATTTGTCAACAACTTCTGTCATGACTTGAATTCAGGCCTGTGACTGGTGTGTACGATGTGACACCCACACCGCCTCAAGCCTAGTTTAATTCATACTAACCCTACTCATCATATACACAACTTAGGTGGCATACTTGATTACAGAGCATTCTAAATAATAAGTCATAACCAAATAAAATCAATGTTAACTTACCCCAAATAATGGGGAGACATTTTTGCTATTCTAACTGTTGGCTAACCAATCTTTTGTACTTGAAACTGTGATAGGGTAAGTCTAATCTACTGACTCGCCAAAAGTAGCCCTACCTATCAAATGCATACAACTATGCATACTATAAAGTACATATACAATATAATGCATGAGAATGCGAGTACACCAAAGTAAACATGCACATACATAGCTTCAATCATACCTTATGTCAACAACCAAACACTTCTAACGACTAAATCCTATGATGTTACCCTAAACATATATGGGCTCCATGGTTTTTGAGTTCTAAGATGCTCTTTGATGTCTCATAGGCTTAGGCATGGTTTGAAACTTGGCCGAGACATTCTTTGGAGGTCCGAAGTGCTTCAAATTCAGGTGAGGGAATCATTCTACTCTACATAACTTGAATGTTGTGAATGATTTATGTGTTAATGAAATTATACCCATTCATTATCATAAGAAAAAGATAATCCAAGGGGTCAACGAGATGTATTTCTCCTATTTTAAATTTATTGTGGTGGTAAAACTCATATTGGTGATATCATGGAATGAAATTCTAAGTTTTCTAGTGTTGGATATGTTAATATTAATTATTGTTAATGATAACCACATCCCTTTTCCTTGAAGTTGGAGTACTTTAACTAATTTCATGTGTTGGATTTTTATCTCGTAAATTAATTGTGTTCTTAGTTGGTGGGACTCCATACGAGGAGTAACAAAGCCTCCGAGTCTTCAACCCTTTTCGGATACGGGTTGATGTTGATGTTGGGTTCTTCAAGTCGCACTGTAGTGAATATGACTCCTAGGTCAAGGATGAATGTTGTGATGAGACTATAAAGAATTAATTTATATTTTCTTCGCTAATAATGTGATGAATATGTTTTATTCTATTATTATATATTAGAACTATGCGTGTTGAGTATGTGAGATGTTAGGCTTGCGATGATAGGAAGGTAACTAACCTGTGCCGGTCATGTCCCTAGAGTGCGGCGCGACAACAACCCAACCCATCAATCACCTCACATCAACCTTAGGCACCCAACTTGGCACTTGAGGTGCCCTAGGCCCTTCCTCCTTATAGCAAACCATCAGGTGGTGGCGCTAGGGGTACCCACACCACCAAACATGTTTTCTCTTTGGTGTGGTGGCTCTTTGGGAGTTCCAAGCTGCAACACGATAATGCTCTCGGTTTCAACTCTCTTTTAGCCCAAAACTCACAATTTCCCTTAATTTTTTCCACGAGTTTTCATTATGGATGTTTAAGAGATGTTTTGACACCAAAACCCCAAATTAATTCCAAGAATCTAAGCTCAAATATCAAATTTGCTTCAAAAACCCTAACTTTTCCTCCTTTACTATCATACTCTCTAATTCCATCCCTAATCATGTTCAATCCATCAATTCTTAGTTCTAGTTTCATTATCAATCATCAAAATAAGGTTTCTAATCATTACCACAAACCCAAATTCAACTCAACTCTTCATAGATCTGAAAATAGAGAAGAAAATGGGTGAGTGAGAAGTTATCTTGGTTCCTTCCTTTTTCTGGTAGTAGTTGGTCGATGAAGACTCAAAGCTTCGCCGAATTACAATGACCAAAAGCTTGGGTGGTGGAAGATTGTGGAATATGAAGAAGAGGGGGGCTAGGGCATTGGGAGAGAGAGGGCACGTAAGGGAGGGAGAATGAGAGAGTGAGTGTGTGGGTGCTTTATATATACCCATAAGTTAAAATTACCATTCTACCCCTTGGTCAACCCTCGATCAACTTTAATAATGGCAAACTTGTAATTTTTCCATCTCAGATATTTTCATCTTCACTAGGCACCACACAACTCCCATTTTACCAAGAGGCATCTTATTTATATTCTTATTTCATTTTTGTCCTTTCACGTACTTAGCTTTCATATGCCTGTCCATATGTCAAGTGTACACCCTTGCCCTTAGCCACTTATCATTTTTACGCAGATGTCATTTATAACCTTGCATTTCCTTCCCAAATGAACAGAAAAATTTTCCCTACATTTGAATACTTATTAAAAATCCAACAACACTAAGACCTGAAGACTGCAGGTATTGCAACTTCAAAGCACATCTTGCTTGTCATATTCAAAGCACATCTTGCTTGTCATAGATGCCTCGTCCCATATAATTAGTATTTACAATTAACTATGCCAAGTTTCTACCTTATTTAATGTTGCCTATTGAATCCTTATTAATCTCTAGCGATATACAAAACTTGAATGTGTTATTCTTCCACCAGGGAGAACAAGAGATACAATTCAACTCAATGTTCTCCATAAAAATGTCTTGCCTGTGCCACCATATCTATAGACAAAGAATGTCACATCCCAAAACTTACATGTGATATAAACATAAAATACCTAGGGTGTACCTCCGTGGTACCCCATAATCTCTGTGAACATTCTTAATATCCATAATTATGTGAATCATAAATATTCCAAGAAAGATATTTTGTATACATATTCAGAAAATGTTCAACTTTCAAACACTATACAGTACTATACAACCTCCCAAGCCTAGGTGACATACTAGATTACAGAGCGTTTCCTAATCCTTACCAATTGTTTACCAGACAAAAGTGGAGTATATCCTTAAAGGCTATAAATTCTTCTCCTCAACCACTGTATCTGAAAAGATAATCATGGAGAGTGTGAGTTTATCATAACTCAGTGAGTAAACAACTGTACATGAAAATATCATAAGCACAAACACCACATTTACTAATACAATCAATCTATCATTTATTTTAAATAATTATAGTATTATATGCCATAAATACTTGCACTGAGTGACTTGGGAATTTAACCCTCAAACTCTTTGTGCATAGGTTTTCACATTTATACACCGAGTAGTATGGGACTCTAACCCTTTCAAACTCGTGCATAGATTTTCACATTTATACACTGAGTGATATGGGACTCTAACCCCTTTCAAACTCGTGTATTAATTTTCACAGTTATACACCGAGTAGTATGGGACTCTAACCCTTTCAAACTCGTGTATAGGTTTTCACATTTATACACCGAGTAGTATGGGACTCTAACCCTTTCAAACTCGTGCATAGATTTTCACATTTATACACCGAGTAGTATGGGACTCTAACCCTTTCAAACTCGTGCATAGATTTTCACATTTATACACCGAGTAGTATGGGATTATAACCCTTTCAAACTCGTGTATTAGATCTCGTAGATCTTTTGCTCATCAATAAAATAGTGAGAATTTATCACAATATAATTACTATGAAATAAATGAATTTACACATATTTTTATTCCCTTGAATGTCTATCATCAACCATAACAATCATCATATATTATCAACAGTGAGATTGATTATTTCTCACTTCAATAATGTTATAAACAAGACTTGTATTGTACCTTATCTAATAAGATCACATTAGTTTAATAAGGTTATTCACTTACAAAATGTTTCAATTTATTCAAGGAACAATCACATCTAGTTCTTTAGTCAACTAGAGAAATCAATTCTCAAAGGTAATAAAATACCTTCCAATGATATTATACTTTTTCTCAACCTGAACACACACTGATAATCTTCTCAATTTCACAAATAACGCAAATGGGATTTATATTGTGCTTTGACTAATTTATTAAATTAATTTTGCAAGGTTGCCTACTCACCTGGATTCCACGCTCTCGGCGCTCCCACCTTACGCCCCAATCATCCCTATTGTAACCAGGTAAAAACCATTAGGGTTACAAAATAGAGAAATTTCCTATCACTACTCTCGACCTTTACTCACATCTTAAGTCATAACTCCTAACCGGTAATGAATTTCTAAATGACACTTATACCATTGGAAACTAGACTCAAAGAGCTTTTCAACGATATTAAAAAAAAAATTGATGCTACAGTAATAGTCAACGGTCAACGCAGCTACAGTAACGTTGACCGAGTCAACGCTACAGTAACGAGAAAATCTGGAAAAATTTTCTCGGTAAACAGTAATTTCTGAGGAAAATTTTCGATGTTCTTCGTGTTCTTCATCCAAAAATCCTAAAATCATATCTAAAACAACATTTCTTTTGATTTCTTCCATGGGTTTTCATCCTTAATGTCTAAGGAGTGTTTTAACACCAAAACCCCCAATTTCTACCAACAATCCAATCTCAAATCTCAAATTTTCATCAAGAACACTAACTTTTTCAAATATCCAAATTCTACGAAATTTCTTGTTCTAATAACATCATAAACCACCTAAGAATGTTTTACATTAACATCCACACTTAAATTCATCCATTAAAACTCAAAATCTTAATTTTCTTCCATAGGTCCGAAAATGGAGAAAAAGAGAAATAGAGTAGATAAAACTTACCTCTTTACCTCTAGAACTCTTGAGAATCGGAAGTATGGTTAGAAAATACAAGATCGCCGGATGAAAATTTGAGAAATGATTGAAGAAGGGAAGATGGAAATGAACGAAGAACATGAAGCCTCGGGAGGAAGAAGGAGAAGAAAAACTAATAATTGTATGTGTGGGCCCCACTAATTTCTTTTTCGATAAAATCGCTCATAACCACCTTAGCTTATAAGATTTGTTCACTTTAATCCCTCTCGATGTCTCAAATACCACTTTAACCTCGAATCCATCATCTTTTCGGTACCGGACTCATAATTCATTCTCATAAGCTTTATTCTTCCTCTCAGGTTTCTATTTGGTCATTTCTCAAAAGTCCTCTATACTTTCTTTTCTTTTCACTTTAGTCCTTGAGAATTTGTAAAAATTTCCTAAATTAAAAATTAAAATTTCTATTCCCAGATTTTCTTCACTAATTCAAAAAGCACATTTTCACGTAATTAAATTTTTCACTAAATTTCAAATTAGACTTTAAATATTCATATAAATTCTTGAGATACTACAAAGAAAGCACTTACATTGCTAGAATTTACAACATCTATTATTTGATCGTAAATAAGTTATTGCTTATCTGTTAAAAGATCTCAATAAATTGGATAATTCTACAAGTAGCATATTATTGTCATAATTGTGTTGGCATTATTTTTATATATTACATATATTTATTATTTCTTTTATAAATAACTATTAACGCTAATAAATATTTGTGTGGACTGACATATTAATTATTGTATATGTCAACATATTTTTGGGGCATGTATATTAATGCTATCTTAATTAGGTCCATTATAAAATCTTCATTAATTTGTGCTCATGGACCTATTTGATATATATTTTATTTGGTTTGGGGTGTTAGTGAAAATATTAAATGTATAGATGCATGACCATAAATAATAACAGTGATGAGGTGTTATTATAAAAATGATTAATCTATGAATCGACCTGTGGGTTGACTCATGGATAGATAGATATAGGTAGTGGTTCCCTGGGTTGTATGGGTTAGTCTCACTTTTAGAACATATGGTTCATTTTTTGTATTTTTCTATCATTGAAAAGTGAGAGAAAGCCAACATCATATCTTCCTAGAAACGTCTATCCTCTTTCAATTTGTGTTCGGGTTAACGATGGATCAATGTACGCTCTTTATATTATTTCTTTTGTATTCTTATTACTTATCACGATCTATAAATAGTAGATTATAGACTTAAAATTTTCACATTTGAGTTTTCTATGAATCTATCTGTTTGGTTTATGATTATGTAAAATAATCATAACAATTGGTATCAGAGCCTGATTTTAATAAGTAATAAGGACCATTTTTTGTTTCAAAGTCGAATTTGGGTTCATAAATTGAAATTTTTGTGAAGATGCGTGAAATTTCGATTTTGTTAAAATTAGGAAGTTTTAGGGTTCCTTTATATTAATTCCCTAATTAACTTTATTTTCGTATCTTATTTTATAAATTTTGAAAAGAATAAATCAAATTTTGAAAATTTGTGAAAATTAGGAATTTTTTTGGATGAACCTTAAAAATTGGGATTTCTTAATTAAATATCATTTTGGATGTTTTTGGGTGATTTTCACCTTTTATTTAATGGTTTTAATCAATCCTTTTAATAAATTTGAGTTAGAATTCATGAAAATAATTTTGGGATATGATTTTGAAATTTTTTTTGGGTTAAGAACATTGAAAAACATTAAGCAATTTCTGGAAAATCTTTGAAGGAAACTTCATGCATTAGTTTTTCCAAAAATTTTTGTTCAGTTACTGTTTAAAAAAAATTCCAAAATTTTGAAATCGTACAGTAAGCAATAGAATTCTAAAATTTTGAGTGACGTTACTGTTCATCTATCATTTTGAATCGCGATTACTGTTCATTTGTTAATCATTGACCAAGGGTTGATCGTTGACCAAGCGTTGACCGTTGACCATTGAGTGAAATTTTTTTTTTAAAAAAATTTCATATCACATCATATGGTTTTTCTCATGAATTAATCAATTTAATTTATGTTTTTTTGTTAGAATTAGGTTGACGTAAACTATATGGTTACCAAAGTAGCTAATTTAGATAAAGTTGGCTTAGGTTTGACAAGAAAACTTTGTAAAAGCCTATGCATGTTAAATATCCCAAAGAAATTTAGTTGGTTGGGCTTAAGTTAGTTAATCATTGTATGACTTATTTGAAAAATTTACTCGATATTTGTCGGCCTAAAGGAAGAGATGTGTTAAGTAAGTGTGTGAATTCTACATTGATTAACTATATTTGTGTAGAGAGTGCCATCAACTTACATTTATTCTGTCCAAAGACTAATAGGTAGTAATGTACTAGGCATCTCTAAAATGATTAAACTTTATGTGAACATGTGAATTTTGTGTTATATCTCTAATTAGTTAAATATAGTTATGTTGTGTTTCACATGTTTAAGACTGTATATGCTTTGTGTATGATATATATATATATATATATATATATGAGTATTATCATGAGCATGTTATTAGTTTGGTTGTTTTCTGTTGTATGTAGTATCCGTTATTTCTACCAACATGCAAAATATCCATATGCTAAATGAGACTAATTTTAAAAGATGGAAGGAGCACGTTATGATTGTGCTCAGTTGTATGGATCTTGACCATCCATTTAGAGTTGAACGCCCAGCAGCCTTGACTAGCAATAGTACTATTGATCAAAAGGTTGCATTTGAGAAATGGGATCGTTCAAATCATATGAGTCTACAGATCATGCAACACACCATTCTTGAATCCATTCGTGGTGGGATCCAAGAAGAGAAGGATCCTAAGAATTTCCTTAAAGAGATCTCAGACTGATTGGTACCAAATGAAAAGGTTGAAACCAACACTATCTTGACTAAGTTGGTTTCAATGAGATATAAAGGGAAAGGAAACATTATAGAGTATATCATGGAGATGTCTCACCTTGTCACGAAGCTAAGGGCACTTAAGTTAGAGTTGTCTGATGACATACTCGTTGTAATATCCCAAGAATTTTTATGAATATTTAAAGTCTGATTTGAAGTTTAGTGAAAAATTTAATTATGTGGAAAATTTTCTTTTTGAATTAGTGAAGAAAATGTGGAAATAGAAATTTTTATTTTTAATTTAGGAAATTTTTACAAATTCTCAAGGACATGTGGGGAAGAGAAAGGCATGGCGCCCAGGCGCCACGTGGGGCGCCTAGGCGCCGGGCATGGGTGGCGCCCAGGCGCCAGGTGTGTCGGAAAACCTTAGCTCATTTTCAATCGGCCATAACTTCTTCATCCGGACTCCGTTTTGGGCAAACTTTATATCGTTGGAAAGTTCTTTGAGTCTAGTTTCCAATGGTATAAGTTTCATTTAGATATTCATTACCGATTAGGAGTTATGACTTAAGATGTGAGTAAAGGTCGAGAGTAGTGGTAGGAAATTTCTCTATTTCGTAACCCTAATGTTTTTGTCTGGTTACAATAGGAATGGTCAAGGTGCAAAGTGGGAGTGCCGAGAGCGTGAAATCCAGGTGAGTGGGTTAATACTTGCTATGATTAAATATCTGTTATTGACTTTTTGCATCATAGTGGAAATATGTTGTATATCCAAGTTTGAAGAGGATGATGTGGAACGATGAGGCATAAACAATTGTGGAACGTGTCTGGTAATGTATATAATTATATTTTCTTATTTTCCCATGAATGGAGGTTATATAATGGATTGTGAATGGCATGTGAACTGAGTTGAATAATTGTTCTATATTATGGGTTATGTTGTATACATGCTATGTTGCTGGAACCACATTTATTATGTTGTGGCTTGAATTGTAAATGACTGAGTTGTGTTTGTGGCTCAAGATTATGATTGAGGATGTTTTTATATATGATTGTGATTGTGTTTGACTGGAAAGGAAAGGCATGGTGGTGCACCCCATGGAGAAATTTATGTGAAGTTATAAGGGTGGAGATTATAAATGGAGCGATAAGGGTGGATGCGGCAGGGGCCGCGGGCAACGATCCAGAGGTATTCTGGACGACCCGGTTGGTACGGGAAATTTGTGTGAAATTGATTTCACCGATTGTTGTTGTGAACTTTTGAATTATGTTGAAATGTATTTGATTTATTTGGATATTGTCGTGAAGTACTACGAATAATATCATATCATATGATGATTGATTTACGTATGATTGCTGCATGTTATCATTATGATGTATGATATTTTTTTGTCATAATGTTGTGTTATCTACTCACTGGGCACGTGGTTTGCTCATACCCCTCTTATTGATATTTTTTTTCAGAGTTGACAGCTGAAGGTAAATATCGGAACAAGGAATTATGGATCCTTAGTCCATGATTACCTTTTCATTTGTTCAGGATAAAGGTATAATAGTTAAGTTTTATTCTAAGTTGTATAAATCTAGAAATCTCTGTAATCGGGTAGGTTCATTCACTGATGTAATGTGAGTAATTGTAGTATGTATAAAGAACTCGTTTTGGTTGCATGAAAAAGAATTGTATGATTTTTAAGAGAAAGATAGGCTTACGGAGGTGAAATGAAATTCACTTTCCGTGCCCGTCACGTGCTCAAATTTTGGGACGTGACAAGTTGGTATCAGAGCTTTGGGATTAGGTCTCCTACCGATTACAGAGTAAGGTAACCTTAGTGGGATCTCCTCTATCGTGGTGAACCCGGGCATGACTATAGAGAGATGGCTCCACTGAAGGTCCTGTAGGATGTTTTCATTTCCTTTTCCTCCAAGACTTGTCTTTTCTTATGAATTATGTTTTTAGTTTTAGTTTTAGAGAGTTATGGCTATACTTTTGAACTCGGTAAGGGAAAGGTTATTATTTGTTTTGATTCCGTTGCTGTCGGATCAAATTGTATGTATGGGGCTTTATATGTTAAATTCATGATTGATTTTGTGTGACTGATTTATTTTATCTTTCTTAATTTTATTATTACTATTTTTGGAGTACCATCCCATAAAAGAAACCACTGGCATTAAAAGCAGAAGGATTACATTGCAAAAAAAAAAAATAATTACTCATGCATGAGTAATCTAAAAGCGAGGTGGTCTCGGATTAGGAGGGTTGTACTGTATCATCACCCCTCGACCATTCCTTGGAGCGAGAGACAGAGCAATATCGCGGAGGGTAGTGTAAATCCCATTCATACAATCAACACTTCTTTGTTGTTGATTGCAGAAGCACTGGGTAGACCAATAGAAGAACCTGTCTATTCTTGAAGTCATTTCTGCATGATTGCGTTTAGTTAACTTCTCTAGGTTTTCTATCATCTTTTTCAGATTTTTGACCTCCTGCTCTAGACAGGCGATTTTGTCCTCCGAGGTATGGCCCGTGCTAGTCTCCTCAGCTTCCTCGATCTTCTTCATTTTCTTCTCCTTCTGCTTCTCTGGAGACCCCTCAAAAGGTCTTTTGCCCTTGTCTTTGCCCAGACTTAAGTTTAAGTCGAGCTCTTCTCTCCTGGCATCCACTGTGAGATCAATGTACTTCCTTGTGGCCATGATTTGGAAAATTTAGAAATTTATGTCGAAGTATGAGAAGAGAGGAATGCTGAGAAGTTGTAGGCTTAGAGATGATTACTCTTTGTGGTGTGGTAACTGAGAACGTTGGGATAGTTCTTATAGAGGAAAAATTTGAACTCAGAGACAAAGAAGATATCTCTTCGCCGCACCCTATACGCTTAACCTATGGATTTCTGCAAGCTGGAAGCTAGGAGTCTAGGGTAGGCATGCACACCAACAACGCGTCGCATTAATGGCAAAACCACGAAAGTCAATATTCGGTGGATTTGCGGCCGATTTACACTTGGTTTTTCCATTTCTCCCGTTGGCATTGCGTCGGATAAGGTCTGTAGGTCATCTTTAGAGTATGATGTAAAGGTTTTGTAGCCCTAAATTTCGTCTATATATAATGGATGTCCCATTACGCTGCTCACTACACTAAAAGTTTATATCTATAAGCTTTCTAGCATCAAACTTCTCCTTCTGTACAACCTTTATAGCTCAGAAAAATATGGCCGGCAATAAATCTTTCAATTTAAATTTTGAGGCTGGCAAGGTAGAGCTGGATCTAAATCTTAGCCTGGAGAATTATAAGAATAAGAGATCCATGGAAGAGTCACCAGAGGCTAAGAAAAGAAAAAGGGATGTAGTAGAGTTAGAGGATGTTAGCACAGCAACATCTTCTAATAATGAGCTTGCGCTTATGAGACAAAAGATGGAGGACTTGGAAAGACTGATAAACCGCCACTTTGAGGACCAGGGGAGATTGATAAATCGTCTCTTTACAGAACAAGAGAAGCTTTTGAACCGTCATTTTAGGGAATTGGCGAATAGAGTTGATAGACATTCGATGTTTGCAACTCAAAATTTTCGTGACCAACAAGCGAGATGTATTGACTGTATGAATGGAGTGACTTCTGCACTTCGCCAAATTTCCCAGACGTTTCCTCCAGAAACTCTTTCTAGGCTGCAACGATTAACTTCCTCCTTAAGGTCTGAAGCACCTTCTTCTTCTAGACCTGGAGCATCTTCTGCATTTCAAAAGCCTCCTCGTTCTTAATTTATCTTTTCTTTTGTTTGTACCTAAAGCTGATGTTTGATCTAATGTTTAAGTATTAAAATTATCTGTTTTGTAAATCAAGTTCAGCTTGTTGCCTGTAACTTATGTATTAGAAATAAAAATATGTTGAACTTGTTATATTTTGTACTTGATTGTGAAAATTCTAAGAGAGAGAATGAGATATAAACAAAATATTGGCATTTGCTTCAATCTTGAGGTAAGTTTTGAATTCGGAGGACCGAATTCTTTTAAGGGGGGAAGAATGTAATATCCCAAGAATTTTTATGAATATTTAAAGTCTGATTTGAAGTTTAGTGAAAAATTTAATTATGTGGAAAATTTTCTTTTTGAATTAGTGAAGAAAATGTGGAAATAGAAATTTTTATTTTTAATTTAGGAAATTTTTACAAATTCTCAAGGACATGTGGGGAAGAGAAAGGCATGGCGCCCAGGCGCCACGTGGGGCGCCTAGGCGCCGGGCATGGGTGGCGCCCAGGCGCCAGGTGTGTCGGAAAACCTTAGCTCATTTTCAATCGGCCATAACTTCTTCATCCGGACTCCGTTTTGGGCAAACTTTATATCGTTGGAAAGTTCTTTGAGTCTAGTTTCCAATGGTATAAGTTTCATTTAGATATTCATTACCGATTAGGAGTTATGACTTAAGATGTGAGTAAAGGTCGAGAGTAGTGGTAGGAAATTTCTCTATTTCGTAACCCTAATGTTTTTGTCTGGTTACAATAGGAATGGTCAAGGTGCAAAGTGGGAGTGCCGAGAGCGTGAAATCCAGGTGAGTGGGTTAATACTTGCTATGATTAAATATCTGTTATTGACTTTTTGCATCATAGTGGAAATATGTTGTATATCCAAGTTTGAAGAGGATGATGTGGAACGATGAGGCATAAACAATTGTGGAACGTGTCTGGTAATGTATATAATTATATTTTCTTATTTTCCCATGAATGGAGGTTATATAATGGATTGTGAATGGCATGTGAACTGAGTTGAATAATTGTTCTATATTATGGGTTATGTTGTATACATGCTATGTTGCTGGAACCACATTTATTATGTTGTGGCTTGAATTGTAAATGACTGAGTTGTGTTTGTGGCTCAAGATTATGATTGAGGATGTTTTTATATATGATTGTGATTGTGTTTGACTGGAAAGGAAAGGCATGGTGGTGCACCCCATGGAGAAATTTATGTGAAGTTATAAGGGTGGAGATTATAAATGGAGCGATAAGGGTGGATGCGGCAGGGGCCGCGGGCAACGATCCAGAGGTATTCTGGACGACCCGGTTGGTACGGGAAATTTGTGTGAAATTGATTTCACCGATTGTTGTTGTGAACTTTTGAATTATGTTGAAATGTATTTGATTTATTTGGATATTGTCGTGAAGTACTACGAATAATATCATATCATATGATGATTGATTTACGTATGATTGCTGCATGTTATCATTATGATGTATGATATTTTTTTGTCATAATGTTGTGTTATCTACTCACTGGGCACGTGGTTTGCTCATACCCCTCTTATTGATATTTTTTTTCAGAGTTGACAGCTGAAGGTAAATATCGGAACAAGGAATTATGGATCCTTAGTCCATGATTACCTTTTCATTTGTTCAGGATAAAGGTATAATAGTTAAGTTTTATTCTAAGTTGTATAAATCTAGAAATCTCTGTAATCGGGTAGGTTCATTCACTGATGTAATGTGAGTAATTGTAGTATGTATAAAGAACTCGTTTTGGTTGCATGAAAAAGAATTGTATGATTTTTAAGAGAAAGATAGGCTTACGGAGGTGAAATGAAATTCACTTTCCGTGCCCGTCACGTGCTCAAATTTTGGGACGTGACACTCGTGCACTTAGTTTTGATTTCTCTATTCCTTCAATTTAGACAGTTTAAAATTTCTTATAATAATCAAAAGGAAAAATGGACACTGAATGAGCTTATTGTTCAATGTGTGCAAGAGGAGGGAAGACTCAAACATGACAAGGTTGTGAGTGCTCACTTAGCAACCTCTTCTGATAATAAGACTTCTTCTACTAAGAGGAAGAGGTCGAATGAGAAGGATAATGCAGTATCTAGGGCGTCTCAACAAAAGGGAAAGAAGAAACTAGATGTGGGTGTGACTTGTTTATTTTACAAGAAGGTTAGACATCTTAAGAAAGATTGCACTAGGTTCACTGCATGGTTGGACGAAAAAGGTATGCACTTTAACTTTGTCAGTTTTGAAGTTAATTTAGCTTTAGTACCCCATAATACTTGGTGGGTAGATTTGGGTGCTACTACTCACATTAGTATTTCTTTGCAGGATTGCGTAACCAACTGAAGGTCAATTGATGGTGAAATATACATCTATGTGGGCAATAGCAATTGAGCTGCTGTGGAAGCTGTTTATGTATATAGATTATCATTAGGGAATAAACGTTATTTAGAATTACATAATACTTTGTTGTACCGTCTTTTAGACGTAATTTAATTTCTGTTTCCTGTTTAGACAAATTTGGATACACTTGTTTATTTGGTAATAGAATATTCAATGTATTCTTAAATTCTGAATTAATTACTTCTGGTTCATTGATTGATAATCTATATTATTTAAATTGTGTTAAATCTGATAGCTTTGAAAATATGCATTATGTGAATATTGGTACTAAACGTAGGTTAACTGATGAAAGTTTTGCTAGTCTATGGCATAAACATTTGGGGCATATCTCTAAATAGAGAATGCAAAGGCTTATGTCAGATAGCATTTTACAAATATCCAATATCGAAAATATGGATATTTGTATTGAATGCATTAAGGGCAAAATGACAAAAGTTAAGTTAGCAAATACTGCTAGAGCTAGTGAGACTTTAAAGTTGATTTATACTGATATATGTGGTCTATTCCCTACAGCTTCTTGGAATAGACAACATTATTTTATCAACTTTATATATGACTATTGTAGATATGGCTATACGTACCTGTTACATAATAAATCTCAATCATTAGATGTATTTAAAATTTTCAAAGCTGAAGTTGAAAATCAACTAGGCAAGAAAATTAACGCAGTCAAATCTGACTATGGAGGTGAGTTCTATGGTAGATATGACGGATCAGGGGAACAACATCCAGGGCCTTTTGCCAAATTCTTGGCTAATTATGGAATTGTGCCACAGTACACTATGCCGTGGACTCCAAGTCAAAATAGTGTAGTTGAACGGTGCAATCGTACACTTAAGGACATGGTGAGAAGTATGATAAGTCATTCTTTTTTACCAGAGTCACTTTGGGGTGAGACTCTTAAGGCTCCGGTGTATATCCTTAATAGGGTACCGAGTAAAGCAATACAGAAGATCCTATATGAGTTGTGGACAGGCAAGAAGCCTAATGTTAGGCACTTACTTGTTTAGGGTTATCTAGCTAAAGCTAGGCCGACAAGCCTAATAAGAAAAAGCTGGATTCAAAGACTGTTAGCTGCTTGCAAGTTTTATGACCCTTTGGATATGTCCTTCTTTGAGATCAGGAATGTCAAATTTATTGAGGATGTTGGTCATAGTGGGAGTGATCAATTTAGAGAAATTGTGTTTGAAGACGAATACACTAGTATTCCTACTATGGTCATGAGAACGTCTGATCAGGTAACATTACCTCATATAGTTGTAACCATGAATAAGGAACCCATAGAGAACACAGTTGATACAGATATCACTCCTATTCAGGATCAAGAGATTCATTTTCCTGAACCTCAAGAACTGCCACAAGCTCAAGTGGAAATGCCTTTAAAGAGATCCACTAGAGAGAAGAAGAATGCTATATCAAGCGACTATATCATTTTCTTACAAGAGCACGAATTTGACATAGGCATGCAAGATGATCCAGTCACTTGTAGGGAGATTATATCATATACTCAAAAGTGGATAGATACCGTGAAGGATGAGATGAAATCCATGGCTAACAATGAGATGTGGGATTTAGTAGAATTACCACATGGTGCAAGATCGATTGGTTGTAAATGGATATTTAAAACCAAAAGGGACTTGAGTGGTAATATCAAAAGATATAAAGCTAGTCTTATAGCCAAGGGTTTCACCCAGAAAGAAGGCATTGACTTTAAGGAAACTTTCTCTCCAGTTTCTACGAAGGATTCCTTTAGAGTCATTATGGCACTTGTAGCTCATTATGATTTAGAGCTACATCAAATGAACATGAAAACGACGTTTCTCAATAGTGACATTGAAGAAACAATATACATGGTGCAGCTGGAGAACTTTGAATAGAAAGATTCAAAGCACCTTGTATGTAAGTGAAAAAGGTCCATTTATGGTCTTAAACAAGCGTCCCGGTAGTGGTACCAGAAATTTGATGAGGTGATTTCATCTTTCGAGTTCCAAGAGAATCTGGTTAATCAGTGCATATACCTCAAGATGAGTGGGAGCAAGTTTTTAATACTAGTTCTATATGTCGATGACATACTATTAGCTAGTAATGATATGTCTTTTTTGTGTGAAACCAAATCCTTTCTTTCTAGAAAATTTGAGATGAAGGATCTTGGTGAGGCGTCATTTGTTCTGGGGATTCAAATTCATAGGGATCGTACCAGAAAAACTTTGGATTTATTGCAAAAGACATATATTGATAAAGTCTTGTGCTGTTTTGGCATGCAGGATTGTGCACCGGGTGATACACCCATAGCCAGAGGCGACAGATTTAACTTATTTCAATATCCTAAATTGGACATTCAGATGAGGGAAATGGAGAAAATCTCATATGCTTCATTTGTGGGTAGTCTCATGTATGCACAAGTGTGTACACGTCTAGATTTGACATACATTGTAGAAATGTTGGGCATATACCAAAGTAACCCCGGTATGGCTCACTGGAAGGCAACAAAGAGGGTTATGAGATACCTTCAAAGGACGAAGGACTACATGCTCACCTCGGAGGTCGAATCGACTTAAGATCATGGGATACTTCGATGCTGATTTTGTTGGATATATGGATTTGAGGAGATCTACATCAGGCTACGTCTTCATGTTAGCTAAAGGAGCTATTTCCTAGAAAAGTGTCAAACAGACACTTGTAGCTTCTTCAACCATGGAGGCTGAGTTCATAGCCTACTATTAGGCATCCAACCAGGCAGTTTGGCTGAGGAACTTCATCACAACTTTATAGATAGTCGAGGACATTGAGAGGCCTTTGAGATTGTACTGTGATAGTAGAGTCACCGAATTGTTCATTAAGAACAATCAGAGTTCGTCCAGGTCGAAGCATATAGACATTAAATTTCTGGTTGTTACAGAGAGGGTTCAAAGTTATATTATGTTTGTAGAGCACATTAGTACAATCATATGATTGCGGATCCGTTGACTAAAGGTTTACCACCTAGAGTTTTTCATGAGCATATGGCTCATATGGGTGTGGTCAGACCTTTAGATATCTGAGTATGTGTTGTATATTTCCTTTGTACTTGGTTAGTGTATTGATTTTGTGACATTTGAGTTATATATATGATTGTGTATTTATTCATATATAATTTTATGTTTGTGTGTGTGAACTCTAGACATATGTGTTGTGTTTTCTCAATACGATTTAGCAACTGCTGTTTAGCATAAAGTAGAGAAAGTATAGGAACCAGTTGGAAATAGGCATGTATAAAGATCCTAGACATATAATTTTCATGCTACACATCCAAACTTGATCTATGTCGTTAACTATATTAGTACTGTGATCATTGTTGGGTTTAGTTTCAATTCAATTGGTTACGAAAGCCTTTTTGGTTTTGTGCTGATATAGTTAGTGGACGAGATTATTTGTGATATATCTGTTAGATAGCAGAATGTGCACATTTTGAGTTTATATATATGTATGATATGTGAATATACAATTTCAGAATCATATGTCGTCTAGGTGGAAGATTTGTTGGCGTTATTTTTATATATATTATATATATATATTTTATTTATTTTATAAATAACTATTAACGCTAATAAATTTTTGTGTGGACTGACATATTAATTATTGTATATGTCAACATATTTTTGGGGCACATATATATTAATGCCATCTTAATTAAGTCTTTTATAAAATCTTCATTAATTTGTGTTCAGGAACCTATTTGATATATATTTTATTTGGTCTGGGGTGTTAATGAAAATATTAAATGTGTAGATGCTCGACTCTAAATAATAGCAGTGATAAGGTGTTATTATAAAAAGGAGTCAATCTATGAGTTGACTCGTGAGTCGACCCATAGATAGATAGATATAGATAGTGGTTTTCTGGATTATATGGGTTGGTCTCACAAACATACGGTTCATTTTTTATGTTTTTCCATTAGCGAAGAGTGAGAGAGAGCCAACATCATATCTTCCTAGAAAAGCCTACGCTCCTTCAATTCATGTTCATGTTAACGATGGATCAAGGTATACTCTTTATATTATTTCTTTTGTATTCTTATTACTTATCACGAGCTACAAACAATAGATTATAGACTTAGGAAATTTTCCGCATTTAAGTTTTCTATGAATCTATTTATTTGGTTTTTGATTATGTAAAATAATCCCAACAAATTGAGCTACTCACTTATTAAGATATGATTTAAATTATTAATGCATGGTTTAAAGGGAAAAAAGTGAAGTTATGAAAAAATTAAAAATAGATATTTATTGTATTCATAAAATAACTTGTTACAAATAGAATTCTTCCATAATGAAAGATCTCAAATATTATACAAAAACTTTATGGTAATTTTTTTCCCTCCAAAATCACCTAAAACCCAATCAAACTATCCAATAAAAATTAAATCAAAGAATCAAAATCGAACCAAACTGTTTAAAAAATAAAAACAAATAGGTCCATGTTTTCTCAAAACCAATTGGTTCAGTTTGGTTTAATTTAGTTTTATTCAGAACAGAACTGAACCTTTGAATACCTTACGCATGATTAATTTGAAGATCAATTTCACCTAAAAGCAATTTCGTCTAACAATTTTTCAAACACACACTTGATCAGTGATTTTGTAATATATTATATGTAAGGACTAAACAATTTTTTTTTAATCTTAGAGGTGGTTTTGAATTTCATTAAGACCTTTTAGAAGCTAAATAATATTAACTTGTAATCTTGTAGGGATTATTTTGTAATTTTCATAGACTGAATAATCGTAGTTTGTTTACACATATTAGCGATTAATCAACATCCACTAAGCATCTCATCAAAGAATAAGGTGCCATGTTACCAATTAAGTGAAGGAAGGACTAACAACTAATATTCAAAATCTTACATGAATTAAATAGTTATATTCTAATTTTTAGATACTAAATAGTCAACCTAATTATCTTTGAGGAACTAAAAGATTTTTTTTGGTTTCTGAGGATCATTGGTTGGCATACAACCAAAAAAATAAACATGACATAGATATAAACGAAGATTTAGAGGAGGTCAATGGGTGTGAAAAAACTGGTACAGTGAGTAAAATTTTAAAGAAGTGTTTATTTTATAGTTTGTTGAATTTAGAAAAGTAATTATTTTAATGATTTAAAAATAATTATAAATTTAAGAGAAAATTATTAAATTAGTCCTTATAAATTATAATCATCTCAATTTAATGTATAAATAAATAAATTATTTTAATTATTATAAAATTATATTTGTTTCAATTTAATTCATCTAATTGTTAAAATGACTTTTAATAACAAAAAAAATACAGTTTGGTGACAAAAATCCTCAAATTAAAACAAGTATAATTTGAAATACTAAAATTTTTGAAACCGTAATTAAAACAATATCAATTTTTTGGGACTAAAAGTTTAAATCAGTAATGTACTTTAAATTTAATTTTTTTGAGGGTGAGGATTTGAATCTGGCAGACTTGAAGTAGTGGGTTTTTCGGATTTACCAGCTCCGGGAGAGATGATAGGATAGGGCGTTTTATCCAAATTTGCGCATGTATCGTCTGGTTCTTCTATTAGGAACTCTGAAGTATCAACTGTAAACTCTCAATTCTCTTCCTTCTGGCTCGAATTTGTCAAAAACTCAATGGCGTCAACTCAATTTATCGGTCAACGGCCTCTTCCTTCACTGCGTTCTTCTTCTTCTTCCATATTCTCTTTCAATCCCACGAACATCTCTCTCCGGTTCCTCGGTAAAGGACACCCTCTTCCGACTCAAGTGCAATTTCCTCGGCGACTCAATGTTGTTGCAATGGCCCCTCCTAAGCCCGGTGGGAAGGCCAAGAAAGGTACACCTCCTTTTTCTACCCTAATTCACTGAATGCTTTTGTTCTAACCGTGGATGATGCTTCCTCTCTCTCTCTCTCTCTCTCTCGCAGTGATTGGAGTTATAAAGTTGGCTCTTGAGGCTGGGAAGGCTACACCTGCTCCTCCCGTTGGACCTGCACTTGGTTCCAAGGGTGTGAATATTATGGCTTTTTGTAAAGATTACAATGCCAGGACCGCTGACAAGCCTGGTTATGTCATTCCTGTGGAAATCACTGTCTACGATGTGTGCTCTTTGCCCTTCTTCCTTCATTTATTTTTTTGGGATTTTCCTGATGGAATCTTTCTATTTCTTTTAGTCTCTTGTTTCACCGTGGATTTCATTTTATGCTCGCAGGATAAAAGCTTTACTTTCGTATTGAAGACACCGCCTGCTTCAGTTCTGTTACTTAAGGCTGCAGGTATGTTGTTTAGCAGTGCCCAGAAGCTGTTTGATGTTATGTTTTCCCGAGGATTGGTAGCATCCTTTATTTATTGTTGTTAATGTGTTGATCTCAATGCTTGATACACCACTGAATTGTACACGAGACGAAATGAAGAAAGCCATTTGAATGAAGGTTTCATAATCAATTTTTTAGAGGATTTGTGTTTGTCCGGCACTTATAACAGAAAAAACAAGAAATACAGAAAACAGTTATATAAATTATGGTGGTTTTGGGATGAGTTATGGGTACGTCCTTTTCTTTAAGGTAATTTACATCTTTCATAGTAATTCACTAATTCCTTTGATTCTGAGTGAGCACGTGTTTCCGCCCTACTATGTTTGTCTGCACTAAATGGAAGACAAAATTAAGCTGTCTACACATCCTTACGCTACTCAAGTTCAGTGAATTGTGTAAAGCGTCATACTGATACATTCATACTGTTAGTGTGTTCAGCCATGCAAAAAACTATTTATAGGTGTATGAGATAGTGAAAATAATTCGCATTATAAAGTCTTAAAACTCTCAAACATTGTTTATAGTGCCAGAGCTGAGTTATAAACTTTAAAACATCAAGGGCTGACTTGCTTGAGTTAAATACAAGGTTCTTAGCATCTTGTGCATGTGGGGAATTCGAATGAGTAGGAGAGCATGAGGAGCCGCTGACCATGTTTGTTTCTCCCCATTTTTCTTCTACAAGTGTCCAAATACATACTTTTTTACATGTATTTACTTTACTTTTCATTCAAGTCATTATATAATCTTTATTATGAAACAGAGTGGTCAATGAGGGACTTAATAATCCTAGAAAACTCCCAGAATTCCTTTGATAACTCATTTAACTTCTACTACTATGTGGATTTGTATTTAAAATTTTTAGAATATCCACAAAATCTCACACTACTATTCATAGTAAGGAAAACGTATTGTCTTGAACCGTATTTAATAAACAATATGCTTCTTGGTCCTGAGTTAGAAGTTTTCTTATGCCTTGAACTATGGGTACTTGGGAGATACAAAAATGAATCTTGCACATAACAATCTATGTACAATTGTAGAACCTTCAGCCTTGTGAGTTTGGGCCTGTGCTTTTAAAATACAGCGCTTATTCTCATAGGAGCAATATTCTTCCCACATTCACCCTTGTGAGTTCTACGAAGGGTTTTCTTGCAATTCAGAAGCCCATTTTTAAAGTTACCCAAAAAAAAAAAATTCCAAACTTAATTTTAAGTTATAAAATTGTCACTACATTCTCGGATATTTGCATTTATGTCTTAAAGATGAGTTTATGTGAATACATTATTATGGTGCATCCCATTCTACGACTATCATATAATTTGTTCTTCTTGCTGAACCAAGTTCATAGTGTTGAAGATAGTTTTGAAAATCTAAGAAAAAACTGAAGTGGAATGCTCGTAGCCTCAAATTCTTGACATGTAACTTACAGTGACTGAAAGATGTTGAGCTATCAACTGGTGTTTGATAGAGAGCAACCAGTTAATTGCTAGCAATAGAATAGTCGACCAGTGAGTCTATTGAATTTGAAAGCACTAGTGCTTAAAAGAGAGCAACTAGTCCACTGCCAATAATAGAACAATCAACTAGTGAGTCTTTGGGAATAACTTGTTGATTGGTAGAGAGATACTAGTCGAATGGTGAACCTCTAATGTTGTTTCAAGAGTAACCAGTCGACTGTCAGAATTTAGCAATTGACTAGTGCGACTTTGAACAACAATAAACTGAAGATCATGACAACTGAGATGTTCATTGGTCTAAGGGTCTTGTCATTTCTACTCATAATAATGAGTGTTGGAAACATTCAAAATGTATGGGATTTAAATTCAAATTCAATTTTGTTAAAATGCATAATTTTTCATAATCAAACTCTACATATTGATTTTGAACAAAGCAGAAACTCTCTCCTGAGCACATTAGTCATTGCTGACCTTTATTCTTGCTCTGGAAGAGAGAAATCTGTTGATTGCTTATTGAAATTCTTTATGGTGCTTTGGAATTTGGATAACTCGTAGAAGTTACAGTGTGTTTAGCATATGTTTCAAAGCCTACTCTTCTGTTATACAACCCAATTTCTTAACATTTAGAATATCTACTCGCAATCCATTTTCGTTAGTGCATATGATTGTTTTTTGAACACTAGTTCATTCTCTAGTGTGTGTCAAGTTCTTTCTTAGTGTATAAGATTTTTTTCTCTATACGAGTACTCAAGTATATATATTATTTCTATTCTTTCATTTTATGGTTTGCACCTGATAAAAATTTTATTGACTACTGTTCTTTTTCATACTATGGATGTAAATATAAGTTGAATTATCTGTAATTAGATAGCAGGAGAAAATAATTCGACCTTTTCTGGGAACTGATAAATTGGATTTTGTAGAATTGAGTAGTGATATTGGTTATTTTGTCGGCTATATAGGGGTGGAAAAGGGTTCGAAAGACCCCAAGTTAGAAAAAGTGGGAAAGGTGACAATTGACCAATTGCGTGCAATTGCTGTGGAAAAGATGCCAGACTTGAATTGCACGACTATTGAATCAGCCATGAGAATCATAGCCGGCACTGCAGCAAATATGGGAATTGACGTTGATCCTCCCGTTCTTGAACCCAAAAAGAAGAAACTCCTCTTGTAAGCCCCAAGTGTTTCTGCTTATTATTTTTTACATTTGTAGTAATCACTTAGTTCTGTAAGATCACGATTCACGCTACACATTTAGTGTAATGTAAGTTTCAAATTCAAACATCCGTCCCTTGTAATTTTGTTTCTGGTTACTGTAAAAATGAGTATTACTATTTTCCAAACCAAGTGATGAAACTATCGTTGCTAACTTCTATTTTCCAAACAAAGTTGAACAATAACGGTGGCCAAACATAATTTAAGATAAATCCCGTTTGACCTCAGCCGAAGCTAAGAGTTCACTTGCTAGCAAAAGCGACTAAAATGACAGAAGTAAGTGTAGGAATGTACGAATTGAGTCACCCCTAAGCTATATCATCTCAACTCCAACATCCATTGACCATTTTGGAGAAATGCTATCTTCTGAAACAAAATTTGGTGAGAAACTATCTTTTGAAAAATATTTACTCATATGCTCTGTAGTAGTATAGATCACTTACTCTTACAAATTCTACTCTTGTTTTGTATGTTAACTTCTTGCTATTTTGTCTCTATACCAATGACCAATATTATAAAATACAGGATTATGTTTTAGTGAACTTGGTGCATAATTATCTATGGCAACTTCACCACCAACAAAAGTAAGAGTAGAATTGAGATATGAACTACTTTGCATGCACAGGGAATATACACACACAGGCACTCACTCACAGTCAAATTTTAAAGTAAACAGTTCTTATAATTACTCAGAGCCTCTGATCTTGTCTGAATGGAATTGCTCAAAATATCTTCTCTCTTTTGCTGAAAGTACAAAAAGGCATTTGTATCAGTCATCAATCGGTACCCAAAAAAAAAAAAAAGGGTTCTCGTCTAATTCTGATGGAAGGGATGCGAACTAGAAAAAATGGCAGTCTACAATCAAAATTCATAAAGCCGTGAAACTATGACGTGCATCCTATTACCTACTAACTCTCCTACAACCAGCGACGGCGACCGGTATCCAGAAAGCTAAAGAAGGCCGTTGACAGATTCTGAAAAGACCAGAAGAAAAGAGACCAACGGCTACCATCAAAGGAGGCTTCAAATTCAAAAAACGTCGTCGATAGAGAGAGCTTCAAATGTTGAAGGTTCAGGTGAAGATTAAATGCATAGAAGAAGCCTTAAACGCCAAAGTTTTTTGATGATGTGGCATGGTGGAGGAGAAAAAAAGTACACATGATATTTTCCAGTCTAACTCATCGTTTAACAGCACATGCTCTTTACAATGACTAACTATTGAGTTTGCAAGTTAAATATTTTTTATGTAAATTGGTTCAAAATAAGAAGAGTGAGCATTGGATTGATGAAAATATAATATCAATATCATGTTTTATTCAAAGAAAGAATAAGCAAAAAAGATATTTCAAGAAATGAAGAATTTGAAGATTTGAAGTTTTGAAAGTATGGTTGCATCAAAATAGTTAATAAATTTGACAAGCTATATTTACAATAGGATGATAAATTTTATGTGAAATTCAATTATTTAAATTAGCATTGATTGGCCCAATGCATCATGAATTAAAAACATGTTTTAAATTAAAAAAAAATAGTGAGATATGAATTTTTACAAAAGCTTGATTCTAACATTTGGTCACTATTTTGATCATATCTCCTAAACAATAAAAAATTTTAAAACGAAACTTGTTTTATTTGAAACTATATTCAATGAGATTTCCAACAATAATTATTTGCTTAAAAAGAAGTTCAAATGAGAAAGTTATGGCTGTTTAAAGTGAACTTAAAACATACAAATCGACTAGCAGTTTCCATAAAGTAAAAGTTAATCGTTAGACCATCGATGGTTGACTAGTCATCATATGAATAACTTTTTAAGAGTGTATAATATCTCTTTTTTTTTTTTTTGGTCTCTAACGGCTATACTTCAAGGACCCTATATCTAGCACCGGCAATATGGGTAAGCCCGTCTTTAAACGGGCCTAGATTTCTAAGTTTAGGCCGCCCGTTCCTAGCCCACGAGCTATTTTTTTTCTTTAAGTAAACTAAATATATCTACACTATATTCTCCGACCCTCGTGTGTTCTTGAGTTTTATATCCCTTTCTCTTTTTCAATCCCACCATTAATTCTTCCACTTCCCTCACCTCTTTCTCTCTTTCCTCTCCCACTTTCAACACATAATTTTTCCTTATTGACCTGTTGAGAACAAAAATTTCAATTTTCTTAGTGCAATCAAGCATTAACACACAAAAAATTAGAGGATGGAATCTCATCTTTGACAGATCAAATTCCTGGGTTCTTACCTTCGATTCCAGCCTTCAATCACCTAACTATTCTATGTATCTACTGCCAAGCCCAAATATTCTTATTAGAATTTAAAGCTCTCACTCTCTCAGTCACACTACTCTATCTCCTCAATTCTTCACTTTGTCTTCCATCTCCTTCTCTCATTTTTCAGTTGGACTTTCAACCATCAACCAAGTCGTTTCAACTGTTTATTAATCATTCCAGTCACATTTTTGTTTGCGATTAGATTTTTCTCATCTTTGGTCATAAACACACTAGAACGAAAGAGAGATGGGAATGATTCTAAAATAGAACATCTTATTGGCCTTACCTGTCGCTGTTACTCCCTACGCAACCTCGAGCTCCACCATGACAGTTGGCATTGAAGAAGAAGTGATGGCAAACATAAAGAGGCACGACGGAACTAAAATGGCCAGAGGAAAATTCACACATCCCATATCTCTAGTAGCTTCGGGATAAGCTGTTAAGTTTAGGGCACATGTGACTCATGAAGTTGGGGCTTGGGCTGGGCTGAAATGAAGGCTGGTCATGGTCACTAATGAAGTTTAAGAAAAAAAAACTTCAAAAAGAAAAATGCTGGCTAGCCCGCGGACCGCCCATGATCCAACCTTTTTTTTTTAAATAGGCATATTTTGGGTTTTCAGGCCCGATCTTGACTCGCAAATCATGGCATGTTTTTCCTATGCTACCTATATATATGACATCAAAAACACATTTTTATGAGTGACCCATGTGTTATAATGTGATATTTCATTTGTTTTATCATCTTTAAAAGAGATACAAATATTATTGAGCCAACATTTGTATAATTTCTATCATTTGAGTTTTTAGAGTTTCATCTTGTATATCTACTCTTATAGAGAGCTTGTTTGAGCAATTTTTTTCTTCCAAAAGCTTTGTAAGAAAGGGTAGTCCATTTCTTGGGTGAAAAAACCAATGTTTTGGGACCCGGACCGGCCCGACGGGTCGACCCGGGACTCGGTGACCCAGGGCCGGGACCGGTCCGGGTCATCACTTTTGGCCCGGTCGCAATCGACCCCGCTAAGACCCGGTTGACCCGGCCGGGTCTTGGCCGACCTGGCGACCCGGGTTGACCCGGGTCTCTCTTTTTTTTTTTTTAAATTTTTTAAATTTTATTTTTTAAAAAAATTTTATTTTATTATCTTTTTTTTTTAAAACAATCTCTTAATTTTTGAAACTAACCCAACTAATTTTGTGACTAACATATTCTCATATATTCAGATAGGCACAACAAAATTAAATTAAAATTATTTTTAGAAAAATAAAACTAGACCAAGTTGATAAATATAAAAGTTTTTTCTAACATAATTTTCACAACAAAAATTTCATGATTTAAGTCATTGAATATGATTGAGAATTTTAAATATACATTCTTAAGAAAAATTAATATTCTGCATATTAGTCATATTATTATGTTTGGATGATATTATTTATGACTTTATGAATAATTATTAATATTTATAATTTTATGTTTGAATTATTATGCATGTTTATGATTTTAAAGTTTGAAATTTACATATAAATTATTTATTTTACATGTTTTTTAATTTATTTCTAAAGATATATACATGTATATATATTTTTTAATTTATTTATCCGGTTCAGCAATTGACCCGGTGACCCGGCGGTTGAACCAGTGACCCGGTGACCCGGAGGCCAGCCCGGGTCAATGACCGGGCCGGTTCCAAAAACATTGGAAAAAACAAGAGTGGGAAATCTCTTTGAATGTTTTTCTCTAGGAAAAGAGGCGTGCTCTATTTTAGAGAGAGAAACAACTCTATCTTGAGTTGGAACTTGTAAAGACTCACAAGTGCATGATTAAACTTGCGGTATTAGTGGAGAAATTTCAATTGGTTGCTTGGAAACTAGATGTAAGCTTAGATTAGAGTCGAATCAGGATAAATCTGAGTTTATTTTCTCTTTCTCAACACTCTTTACATTTCAAGTAGATTATTTGATGTTCTATTTTTAGTTTGATTTTTGCCTCAACTATTGATCATTTGTTGCTTGATTCACTTCATGAAATCCATTTCAAGTGAATTACTTATTGTTTATTCTAGCCACCTTTAAAATCGCTCTAATTAAAAGTGCTCTGAATTTTTTTTTTGTAAATAACTCAAGTTTTTTTTTTCCAAAAACCCAAATCACCCCCCACTTAGGTGTTAGTTGCCTTGTCTAACAATGCCAACAGTCAAAATGGGCAAATACACGACTATATTGCGGGACCGCTAGTCATCTATTTTAGATAGTATCTCATATTAATTGTATATTGAAACATTATTCAAGTTTATTTACATCCTATCATTCAAATACTTCTTTAATATATCGATTATATATTAATTTATTTAAGCTAAATTAGATATTTATTTGACATTAGATTTTATATTTAATGAAAAATATAAAATGAAAGATAATGTTGACCATATACTTAATTAACTAATAATAAGATAATAAAATTAGTTGTATAAATTTAATAATTATGATTATATAATTATAATTTTATATTTTAGTTATATAACTGTATAAAATATTTAGCTATAAAAAGGGATATTATATATTGTTTATTTTTTTATATATTAAATGTAAATTAAATAATTATTTGTAATTATATAAAATTAAAATGTGATTATTTTGATTATTTGTAATAATTATTTTTTATATACTAACTCTAACTTATATAAAGTTATATTTACTTTTTATAAATGATGTTATAGATGATGTTATGTGTCTCATTTATTTAAATATTAATTAATTAACTACTTATAATTAAATAAAAATTAATTAATTATAAATAAAATAACTAAGTTACAATTTTTATAATATTAATTATAAATTAACTATTAATTTTAATTAATTATAAATTAAGTAAACTAGTTAATTTAACTTTCATTTATTAAATTTTATATAATTAAATTATTTCAAATATATATTATTATAAATAAAATAAAAATATTTAAAAACATTTATTTAAAGAAAAAGGTTGCCGAGCCCCAGTTAAAATTGGAAAAAAAATTTAAAAAAATTGAAACACAGCATCCTTGTCGCCATGTTTCATTTTATTTATATAAAATGAAGATGTCGGTTTCATGTATTTAAAATTAAAAAAAAAACCATCGAAGTTTTAATATTTTTTTAGATGATGGAACCCATCTCATAGCATATGAACAAACATTTTTCAAAAGATAATATTTGAACAAATTTTGTTTCCAATGATAACATTTTTCCAAAGTGATCTCATCCATTCACTCCACTCCACAAAAGAGGCTTAGTGACATTGCCACATCACATGCCACATACGTTTGATGCATTTATGTTGTACGGGTTAGTCAATGAAATGAAACATTGAATGAATGGGGTGTTCCGCTACAACATGTAACTTTTTAAGAGTTTTTTTCTTCTTGAATTGAAGAGAGATAAAATACATTAACCCCGAAGTTGGTGGAGGGAGGGAGAGAGTAGTGTCCTCAGCACCCAAATGCATTAGCAAACACAGCTTGACTCATGAGTCTGAGCGATGGAATGAGAAGAGCTCAAGGGAGTAATTAAGAAAGGCAATTCTAAATCAAACCAAAAATTCAATTTTGTTAGCGCAATTTCCCTGAGAAACCCAATGCACATACACATACTATCCCCAGAGGGAACGTTTCAATCTAAAAAAACAACCAGTATCAAATCACGCCCCCATAAAAATAGTTAATTTGGATGACAGTAAATAAATTATCAAATCTCAAAGGAAAAAAGCCATGGAGTACATTTATAAGTAGATAGCATTTTCGACCACGCACTCTCTATCTCCTATTAGCCCGTCGTAGATGTTGCCTGTTCTTCTATCGAGATGCAGAAAATAACGCTTTGCTAATTATGCCTGTGGCCTCAATATATCGGTCCACACATCTAGAAATGCAACTGCTTTCACCCCCGCTTAGGCTTGATCCTGGTTTTGTGATGCATTTCTCAAAACATTTTCCTCTCACTGTCTGTACAATAAGTCACAATCGGAATCAGTGTCAGTGAATCATATGTATAAAATCAGTGTACAAAGCACTACTCAATTATCAACTAACATTTTCCAATACCTTCTTGGTCCATGGCATTGATATGCCCCAAAAAAATATGAACATGGTGTTACTGTCTTACCCAGACTGAATTACCAATCCCATAAGCTAAATTAACAAAAAGTTACACTCTATCATCAAAGAAATGAAATGGAACTAAAATTGATGCACAATAAGCAGCACATTGACGACCATGTTGTTGGTCTTATTTACATAAACCTGTTTCTATAACATGTAAAAACTTTAACACAATCTCTCCATGGATTGCATGACTAACTTCCGCAATCTAGTTACATTAACTGCGGCAACAAGTAGAAGAAGAATTTCTCTACTTGGATCACCATGCCTAACCTCTTGAGTTGTAGTACTTGAGAGCATTGTCCGGTCATATAATCTCTATTTGGTCTTCCTCTCTGAGGGGATTCGATCTTTGACCCCGTACATTCAATATTTTTATGAGTCAATTGGAAAATCATTTACCATAACTTCCATACAAAAAGGCATTTTAAGAAACATAATAGGGGTTACTGTCTAAGCTTCTTCATATGAAGATTCTCGTTTAACACGTTCGAGATCATAAGACTAAGAATCTGGCAAATACATCCAAGAAGGCACTAGGTTGGTATCCACCAGAATCTTTCGGCGATATAATATAAACATCATTTTTGGGCTTATTTTCGAAAAATGCCTAAGCAGAATCACAACTTTCTCTTTGTTTTATGAAATTTCTAAAACAGCATATTAGCACTGTCGGTTGTTTGCAGCTTATTTTCATGTTATGAATTATATAGTGAATTTCCATCATGATATCCTACAGTCTCAATACATTTTATTCTAAATGTTGATACAAGTGAAAATGGATCAAGATCAAGGCAAAAGACTAAACCCTAAACCCTAAACTCTAATGATTATTGGAATTATTCAGTCATTGTACACAAGCTGCATTAACCAGGAGTAAACTATATCCAATGAATAAAGCAGAGGCTTCATAATGTTTGAAGAACCCGCAAATTACAGCCGTTAAATTACTTTATGGTCCACAAACAATATATAATAGATAGGGGAAAATTAAAGTAGATTTAAAAAAAAATGAGAAAATGTACCAGGAAATAAAGAAAAAGAAAAACCAGAAGCGATCGTTTTCAAAATCCAAAAGAGTGAACTAATTGGGAACCAGAAGCCACAGGTAAAAGGAAAAGAGGCGTGCAAATACAATGCAAGGCATATGGATGGTAAAAGGGAGGAAAACAGAGGAATACCTCGAGGAATTCTTCGGCATAGGCCTGAGCAAGTTGGGTCTTGAGCTGGTCTTTGAAATCCTCGGAGGAGAATTGGGACGATGATCCACCCGAAGGAGATGAGAATGAATCCATTTGCTTCGCTACTCTGAAAGTCTGAATCAGCCGCCTCCTGCAAGTGCTTATACAGTTATACCTCTTTCGCTAACCCCTACAGCCACAGCAACGGTTCAAGCAAAGGAACAGCCCTAGCGCTCGTCATCTATCAAATGGATCAATAAGCCGGCCCAACTATGGTTTGGGCGACCCATTATTTTTTTTATCTTTCTTATTGGGCCGGCCCAACTCAGCTTTTGCTAACCCCGATTGTTTAGTCCGAAACTCTACCGCCACAGACCCAAAAAAAAGTCTGCCGCCTATTACCCACGTAGGTTTAAAGAGACTAAATTGACAAAAAGTACATTTGACATATTATTCAGATAACAAGAAAATGGTTTTTTTCTCATTTTCTTTTATATTTTTACAATAAAAATATAATTCTTACTAAGTAATTTTTTTTTCAACTTTCATGGACATGTAGCCTAAAGGTTTTGGATGAAAAATTCAATATTTCACAAAATTAAAAGTTGAAGAAGATTTATTGTCAACTTTTAAAGTTGGAAGGGTAAATTGCAAAACCTTTAAAAAGGAATTTTATATATTTTAGCCTTCAATAAAAATCTCGGTACTTAATTGGGTCTTTCCATCAGCCTAATTCAACAAAATTAAAAATGAGCTAGAAAAATAAAATCTAATTTTTTATTAAAAATCCCAAAAATATACAAGCCTGACTTATTATTATTTTATTTTCAATGTCGACCGAGTCTGAATTAATTAATAAATATTATATATATGGTACAAATTACATATCATAATATTTAGAATGTTTTACGTACATTTGTAGATTTAAAAAATATATAATTTAAAAAAACATATATCTTTCACTTTGTATTCATATACTATAAATATACAAAGCTAGTCTTTAGGTCGGTGATATGACACCTCCTTCATTTATCATGCTTATTTTTCTTTTTTCTGATTTTTCTAATTTTAAAAAATTGATATAGTATGTGCTATTTTAATAAGACTTTAAGTTGTAATTTTTAATTATTTTGGTAGTTTAATGCTCATTGATGTGTTATTTTAATAATAACAAAATTGAAAGGTCTAATTAACAATTTAATTGAAAAAGTCTTCCCATTCATAATTTTTTTTATTAATTAGGTAGTTTAATATATTTATGTGCTATTTAATAGAATTGAAAGATCTTATATGTTACAATTTTTTTCCACTATAAAATGAAGAGAAATATATGCTTGCCAAACAAAATCACTTATTAGAAGGCAAAGAGCTGCATTTTTACATGAAGAAGCTTTAGAGAAAGAAGGGAAATGGTGCTTGACTTGCTTAAATGTAGTTTTCTTCCAATTTTCTGTTGTTTCCTATTTTTTTAACTTAGTTGAATTTTTGGTGAATGGTACCATTTAATGTGCTATCATATAATGCTGCTCTCCTAAGATATTGTTAGTGTCAAGATTTTTTAGATTATTGGTAATTTTGTTTCTAACATTTTGGATTACTGATACTTTTTTCATTTTTCTGTCAATGAATGTTCTGTAATTGATGTTGATAAATAATTTTGAATATACAATGAAAATATTAAATTCACTAGAAGAAAGATGTATGATAATATTAATACATGTTTGGTTTTGAATTTTATCTTGTTATCTATGAATTTTTTTTAACCAATAGGAGGTATTAGTTTAATTTAATTCAAAATAAAGGAAATATATTATTTCTTTATAATGGTGATATCTAAAAAGAATGTGTAATGAAGATATGAGAGAAAGACAATTAAATAATTTATTTTTAAATTAATTTTATTAACTTTTAATCAAATTTAAAAATACATTCATCAAAAAAAATTTCTAGTTTATAAATAATTTGGATACTTGGCTTAATGCGTAATTACTTATCATGTTTTCATGTTATATAATATGTTATACTATTCCAATATGTCTATGAATTTATGTATTATGTTATATTAATTGTAAAACCTTACCTACTTCTAGGTTATCTGTTTGCCATAGTTTATAATTTACCCTTCTTCTAGGTGAATAATTAAAAGAAGTCCACTCAAACTTAGCCCTTTTCTTTATAGGACAACTTGGTCTTAAACCACCCTTACACCATTTACTCGTCGTATCTTATTGTTTACTCGTTATTATCTCAAGACAATGATGAATGAAATCATAACAAGGTCAAATATTGAGAAATAGTAATCTAAAACCAACTTTGGAAACTTTAGCTAGAGAGGAAGCGATCAAATGAAGGTAATTATCGGTCGACTGCTTAGTCTCTGTTTAAAACTTGAAAGATGAACCCAAGACTGATTGGTTGACTACTTCTTAGGAATCGGTCGACTAGTTGGTCTTAGTCAAGAAACTTCATGTATACAGAGAGGCGGTCGACTGTCTAGTTACAAATGGTTGACTGCTAGTTTCATAAATCATAACATAGCCATTTCTCACACTCTGTACCATATTTGACCTTTCCTTATTGTGTGTCATACATTTTCATTCCAAGAAATACAAAAATCATCTCACAAAACAGTAATAGGTTTACCAAGAATAAAGCAACTATTAATACCTTGACATGTTTCACTAGGAAGATTGCCAGTAACTATAAAGTTTCATTACCACAATATCAAATGCAACTTTCCTCTCATTAAGTCATACAACCACTTATCATTATACATTAAATCTGTAAGGAAAAGAGATACATGGTCATTCTCAACAAGAACTAAAGCTAATTTACATTCCAACAAACTCATAATATACACAACACACTATCAGTCCTTAGCTTGATTCCCCTTAGCATCACTTCCCCCTAAAAATGGTTAGTGTTTCAAGAAAAATATAGTGAGATATACATCTCAATAGCTAGTAAAATAAAAGTATCATTTACAGCATTAAAGCATGTTTAACAATGATAAAGTGTTACCCTGAATACAAGACCAGTCCATACCTTAGAGAAAATGCAGTTTCTTAGCTATGCATTGCATCATCTTATCTCAACATAATTTGGCAAGCTAACCAATGCAATTCATGACTTACAAGGTGTAAAACAAGTTGGTGATTACACAACAACCATGGAAAAGAGGTCTTGCACGTCCAAGCTCAAGCATCATACCATGGGAAAAATCCCAAGCTCACTATACCATGGAAGCTAAGCTTCCAAGCTCAAAGAGGCAAACCATGGAAGACAACTTCCAAGCTCAACCATGAGGAAACATCCCCAAGCTCAATCATGCCAAATTATCTCATAGCCTCATGTACAAAAAATAAAGCTAAACATATTCATGGTATTATTTCAAATTGGAAACAAACTCACAGACATGCTTTTATGAAAAACAAACTAGCTACCTTGATGTGAAACAAGGCTTAGATCAGTTTAATCTTTTCCTTTATGGTTCCTATTCCTCTCACCAACTTCTTCCTCCTAACACAGTTATGTTTTCCTTTTCTCGTCAAAACAAACCTCCATCAATTTTTGACTTATAAGAATAACATCTAAGATGAAATCTAAGCTTCCAAACATACCTTTAAGTTCCTTGCAAATGCTACTACTAGTTTCTTACTTAAATTCAGCTTGTCACAATGTTTCCCAAGTCTCTCTGCACTCTCATGTTTCATTCTCTTCCTGTGTTGCTGATATGAACTTCTCTCCCCTTTCCTTACTTAATCATGTGTATAAAATGCCTAAGAGTTTCTTTTCCCTACCCTTAAGGTTGTCTTCTATGTGTTTCAATGTACCTAGGTATCACAAACCAACTCCGGGGCACGTGAGCAACACGACATGTGGGTTGAGCCTAGCTCCTAGCTTTAACTCCTATGATTAAATGCAATAACATTAAAGAAAAGGTGGAAACCATCATACACCACTTCATAAATGTAAAATCACGAAATTTTCCATAAAGATAAAGTAAAATATTCATTACATATCTTTAAATAAAGCATGCCACAGTATAGTCGTCTCCCATGTTTCTATCTATTCCTATATTAGAGAACCACAATGAATATACAGAAACATATGCAAAAGAATGATCTCCTAAAACAAACCCTCCTAATTGGTCCTAGTAAACTACAGAGCATCTAACCAAAAGAACTTTTAGAGGTAACACCAAAAGAGAAGCCAACCCAAGAATCAAGAAGGGTTGGGATGCTTGAACCTATGCTATTCCTCAGGCAGATGTTCTTTAACGTAAACAGACTTTGAAATATGGAAACAACAGCGTGAAATAATAATCTCATTGAGCATAACCAAACACAAGCATTCAAAGAAAAGTGGAGCGCTAGACATCCATATCTCTTGGCTCGAAGGCACAATTAACTCCTTGCATGTAGGCGATAATTATTCTCTCAACCTGAGGCATAATTTTATTCTCCTTGCCCGAAGGCAATTTATCTCCATGCCTGGAGGTAAATTTATATCTCTAGTAGGCAGAATCCACAAATTTCCCTCATTGCATAACTATACTCAAAGCATAAGACACTCCAAGAATTTCATGTATACAATCAATGTACATGTATACACAATTTTATCAATTCATTAAACTAAGCACAAGGAAAATTGTTCTCACAAATTATAATATGCAAGTCATAGAATTTATTTCCCCTTTCCATGTTCCTCCATACCATGAATTTTATACAAGCAATCTTTCACATTCATAGTAAACTTACACACTTGAGTAGGTTAGTTACTTTCTTGGTTTTAGTAATTAATACAACAAGGAGATCTGAACCAAGCACTCAAAGACTCTTGGGAGCACCAAAGGAACCACCCAACACCACAAGGTTCAATTCCCATACCCATCAAAGACACTAGACCAGACGCGTTCATCTAGCTCCCCAATGCATCTAGGCTCTCCACACCTTGGTGGCTTGGGTGCCAAGTAGTCTCCGAAGACCCCTTTTTAATCAAGATGGCACCTTGTCCTAAAGCCACACCAATCCTTTTGGGGACACTTGGAGCCTAGGTACCAGAGCCTTAGGGCAACATTGATCTTGGGTTCATGGGGCGCCCGAGTCTGTAATAGATCGAAACTCAGTTGAAAATTTCTGAAGCTCACTCTCTTAACTCCCTCCTTGCAAGCTTCATCAAACTGAGACTTTTGGGGTGGTCAAAACCTTGTTAAAAAATCTTTAAACACTCTCCAACAAGCCTCAAAATAACAAGAAAGCTTCAATTTTAAAATCATCAAAATTTTCTTCACAAGGAACCCTAGCTTCAAGAATTTAAATCTCATTCTCACATTTATCAAGCTTTGCAAAGTTGGAGATTTAAGAGATACTAGAATAGCAAACCAATTCCAAAGAATAGCCATAACCCCATCACTAAGCTCTAGATCAAAGAAAAAATAAATCAAGGGGAGAAAAGAGATAACCCATTCACCTTCTTCTTCCCTTAAGTAAAGACTGTTAGCCTTGGTCCTGCAAACTCAGTACCAGCTGAAGGAGGAAGCTTGGAAGGCAAAAAACGGTGTGTGTGTGTCATGGGAGGAGGCAGAGAGAGCTCTTGGACAGATTTTGTGTATGTGTTGCCGTGGAGAATGAGAGAGAAGGGCCAAAGTCTAATTTAAATATTTTGTGCCTTAAAGGACAAAAATGTCCACACCTCCTCAACTCAATTACCACCATACCACACATTTATGTCATACACTCCCTCCCCCACACTTAGGCAAATTTTATATCACAAAATTTCCAAGCACTCCCTTAGGCACATTATCAAAGTATTACCCAAAGATTAAGTTACAAAACTCCCAAAGAAAAATTTTATTTCATTTTAGTCCCTCTGATCCTTTGATCAAATTTTCCTCTCATGTACATATAGAAAATTAGGTGATGACTTCTTTAATCCACATGGGGCACGCATGGCTCACACAAGAACAATATTAAGCAACCAAGTCAAAATAAATTCTCTTAATTAATTGAGTCCCCAATCAAGAGTATACTCAAACTTCACTCCTATGTAATTAATATATGATACTTCCGACTCCATTGCATTCAGAGAAAAAAAATCATGGGTGATGCAATAATGTAAAACATTTGCAAGTCCTTAAGCACAGATCACATGCACAACATATTGAAATATGCATAAACAATAAAAATAAACCTCTCGTGCACACATGCACATCACGAACTCCTTGAGTATTACACTAGGGGTATAATAGTCATTTTTCCATCATTTAATTCACCTGCTTGCCGCCTCATATCTGTCTCAAAGTAAACAGTTGACTGGCTGCTTGTCAGCAGTCGATTGCTTGCTCTTGGTCTGGGTATTTTTCTGAGTTATGTTTCTACTAATCAACTACTTGTTACTTAGCAGTCGATTAATTATCCACGGTTTCAATTTTCCTTGTTTTCAAATTATTTTATTCATTTCCTAAAGTTCTTTCTTCATGTTTTCCATTTCCTAAGGACTTCCTTCATGTTAAATTCCTCAACTCCTACTCCCTCAGCTTTAGGGTGGTGTTTAGCTAGGATGTTACATCAATAAATTGTGATATATTCGTTGAATTGTTTTAATTTAAATTTTTACATAATTTAATTTAATTTTAATTGAATGAGAGAACTCATCTTCAATTCTACTATACCTCTCCAAAGAAACCATTTTAGTTGTATAGAGTTCAATTTTTTTTTTTTGGCTTTCCTTCTTTCTGATGCTAGGTATCTAAGGTATATAGTTTCATCTCCAAGATTATGCTAATAGGCAATCAAGATATCCCTAGTAATTATCATTGAGCTTATAGCTCAAATGATACGGGATTTGGGTTTGTAGATTTTAAAAAAACAAAGAGAGGTATCCCTACTAATTAGGATGCTTTTCTAATTAATAGTTTAATACAGTTACTATTGATGGAAATTTATTATGCCATGGACTTCTAAATTCCCCTTTTAGAACACCCCCATCTTTTCTTTTCTTTTTTTTTTTTTCAACTGGTTACAAGAAAGACGGAAGGGTAAGAAGACATACCAACTTAACGTAATTGAATCTACTTGATTAAATATTCACATACCGCCCGTGATAACACAGTTTCATTTCAAGGAAACTTGGTATTTCCTTTGGGTATGTAATTATGTCAGGTGTTCAATAGGACATTCTCCGTGAATTCGTGATCCATCTAAGATTCCTATAATTAATTTAATGTTAGGGGAGAATTATGTTGTCTGCCATATCAGAATTTAAAAAAATATGTACATCTTATTTTTGGTCAAACAAAATGTCTTTACAGTTTACAATTAGAAGAGTCCAACGCAATTTCACATGGTGAGTAATATTTGATGTCTTTACTAACAAACCATTTGGACTAATTTGAATTATATTTGGATAGGAATGATTATGTTAGCACCACCTTAATACAAAAATCATTATATATAGGATTTTCCTATAATTATATAGATATGGGATCACATTAAAATGTGTGTATAGTAATAGTAAATTATTTTACACAAATCAAAAAAATTAATAAAAGATCAATCTCTTTGTAACATTCTTACATGTTCAGGTGGCAAGTGAGTAACTGAGTGCATATGAAGATGCTAGTAATTTTATAAGAGAATTACTCTGAGATAAAGAAGGGTCAAGTATGTGGTGTGATGCGTATAATGAGAGTAAGCAGGGTTTGGGCTAGGAGATTGCGTGTGGAGGAATGTGGTTGAATTCCTGAAATCAAATATATAATATATACAGCAAATTATACCCCTCTGTCCCAAAAAAAAATGATACCCCTTTTCTCACTATTTTTGGAACGTACATTCCCTTCTCCTTTAATTAAGAAATTATTACATTTTAGCTTAATTTTATATTATTATGGTCATAAAAGTTTATAACAATATATTTTAATCTAATGTTACATTTACGAAAAAACAAATTTGTGATATCTTATCACTACTAAAAAATAACATTGTTAAAGGGGTCGGCTGAGCCTGTTTATTAAATATGTCAATTTTCAATGTCTGAGCCGGTCTATAGGTCTAAACAGACTGGTCCACGAGCTACTTTTTTTTTAATATTTAAAAAATATATTATTAATTTTTAAGTAAAAAATCAATAATTTTTTATTAAAATATAATTTATACATGTAAAATATTACTTCTTTAAAATTTTTAAATAACCAATAACTTTAATTTTTCACATTTTATTTTTAAATTAATTATATTATATTTAAATTTAAAAATTTTATATTTATTTTTAAAAAAATTACAAAAGTTTTCATATATAAATTTATTATATTTATTAAATATAATGTTATAAAATATAAAAATAAAATAAAGTGAGATTATTTATAATAAATAATATAGTTTTTATAAAAAAAATACAAAAATAAAAAACCTAAGCATACCCATTTACAGACAGATTATTTTGACACTATTGCTAGAAAATGAGAAATATGAGATGGAAAAACCTGTTTGAAAATAAAATAAAAGTTATGTCTCAGATCTAAAACAAAAATTAAGAAATTATGACATATACATGGTATAGGAATTACATTTGGATCCATGACATAAGGTTGCAGAACATTGAATCACAAATTACTCAAACGCTTGCCATTTAGGACTTGTGGAATTAGGTTCCACCACCACGTGGGAACTAGTAATGGTTTAATTTGTCTTCGTCATAGCATCCCTAACAAAATTACAAACCTCTTTGTATTTGATATACCTTTCTACAAGACAACAAAAAATCAGTCATGTCAATCACTTACATCGTTTAATCAGTAAGATCTTTTTTACTTATCTCAATAGAAAAGGCTCCTTTAAGTACTTCAAACCATTGTTGTGACTTTACAATACTATTTTGGCTGTCTAATCTCGATGTGATGGCCTTCACAATGAAGATAATCAAAATTTTCACTTATTGTACACCTTCAACATTCAAAGAAGGCAATGATACTTTGACAAATCAACTATTTACTGTTGGATTATGTCCCATTCATGCCCACTTATTTCTACCATTTTATTTATATCTGATCTTTTGCGCAACACTTATACTTTCTATAACTTTAGTATCACCATGCTTAATGAACCTTATAACTACTTGATTATATAGTAATGTCATTTTTTTACTTCTGATCTATATATCTTTTTTTTACACACATATAAATTACATTTATCAATTCCATATAAATAATATTTGATAAATTACTACGTGCGTAGCACAAATTTATAACTAGTATATTTTAAAAACAAAGAAAAGAGATGAATAATTTTTATAACTTATAAAATAGAGGAGTGTAATTTATGTACTTCTGATCTATATATCTTTTTTTTTTACACATATAAATTACATTTATCAATTTCATATAAATAATATTTGATAAATTACTACGTGCGTCACACAAATTTATAACTTGTATATTTTAAAAGCAAAGAAAAGAGATGAATAATTTTTATAACTTATAAAGTAGAGGAGTGTAATTTGTGTGTGTGTGTGATCTCTGCTTGTCAAGAGAGAGCCGTCTGATTAGTGTGTATGATCTCTACGTACTAAGAGAGAACCGTCAAATTAATATGACTCACATAATCGGACGGTTCTCATTTGCCAAGCATGATACTTGGCAAGCAGAGGATCCCCTCGCAAGCAAAAGACTATGAAAAAGAGAATTGAGAAAGTAACATGGGATCAAGACTTTTAAGAACTTATATAAAAATATATTTATGGACAAATAGAGGGAACTTTTCTTTTAGTACATAATAAAGTATTTGAATCTATGTCTACTGGTGAGATTGACCACCCACACTCTCCACCGCCACCGCTGCACCATTATCTATATTGGCTTAATAGCCATGGTTTGATTAGTGGGAACTGGGAAAGGGGGGGAAGTAGACGAACTAAGCAGTGATGGGGGCATTGGCTGAGAAAAAAGCGAGAGCCCCAAGGAATGGTGCGTTGATGTACGTTGCCGGTTCAGCTTGCTGATAGTTATTGCGATCATCGGAGAACTGGTCATTATTATCGGGACCTCCAACGACGGCTCCAACCAGAAGATTGGGATTGGGCGAAGAGGAATGCAGGTACTGAAACCCCTCGTTGCAGGGAATAGGCTGCGGGTGTGTGTGAACAGAAGGCACAGACGAACCCCTGTGGTGTATATACTTTGGATAGCTCTCTCCGAAACCCACCATGTAAGACATTTTTCTTGGATTGTCCCCTAATATGTAATCAACTTGCTTTCTGGCTAGTTTCACGAGGTCCTGTGCCGTCACTGTTGAGCCTCCACATGACACTCTGCTAGAGCTCTTACTCACAGACTTGGCGTATGTTACTAGTAGCAAGGCTGTGGATGTAACATACTGCAGATTGCTCTCGCTTCCTTTGTACAGAAGTCCCCCTGCAATATAATCCATTCAATTTCAACCCAAAACAATTTTAATATATATTACGCATAAATAACATCCTCTTCTCTTAATTTTGTCTCAACCTTCATTTAGGTCTTTTAACTTAATTTTGCTCAAGTTTGGTCCCATAACATTATCTTAGGTTTCACTTTGGTCCCTTAATTTTATTTTATTCCAATTTGGTCCACCAACTTTACCTTGGATTTCAATTTGGTCCCTTAATTTGAGTCTATTACCTTACAAAAATCACTAAAATATTTTTTTCTCATTAACACAGCAAAGATGCTTAATAATAATAATAACAATAATTATGTGGTTCCTTGCTTTACTTTGATAACTTCATTAAAAAAATAATAATAAAGCATTTTGTTGATATTGAGGAGAATAAAACATTTGAGTAGTTTTTGGAAGTTAAAGGACCATATTAAAACAAAATAAAATTAAGGAACTAAAGAAATATTTAAGATAAAGTTAAGAGGCCAAAATGATACAAAATAAAATTAAGGGATGATAATGAAGTATAAGGTGAAGTTAAGGGACCAAACTGAAACTTAAGGCAAAATTAAAAGACGAAAATGATATTTAAGTATAGATATTAATTACTTATCATTTTGCTGCTGACCTGGCGTGTACTGAGCCTGGAAACCAGGTGTTCCGGACATTAGTGAACATATGAAACTATCAGCGTGTGCTTTATATGATTCAAGTTCTTGAGTATTCTTCTCCAAGAATTCCTGTCACAGTATTAATTCGTGTATGTAATGTTAGTCAGCATTGAGCCACGATCAAGCCTTCGGGAAAACAGAGAATAAAAGAGAAGCTCAATGAATAGTATACTACCTTGGAAAGCAATACTTTGGTTCCTGGTCGCTTGTCATCCCAACTGAAGGAATAGGTGTCATCATCAGCACCTAACGTGTGGCCGTTGGACTGTATATAAGCCATGTAGGAACTATTTCCAGAGGCTCTATAAATCCACGATGCACCCCATAGAAGCTCATCCTGATCGATAACAAGCTAGTTTAATTATTTAATCCTTTGAAATGGAGTTGATCGAGTTGAGACCATGCATCCAATATAAGCTAGATGATGGCATATACTATATACATAGATATCTTACATGGTATCCAGAGTAAGAGCAATAGAATGGACAGACAGCTGAATTAAGAGAGTCGCTATAGGATCCCCTGTAACGGTCTGCAAAATTGAATACCTGCAAACAATGAAACGGTCACATCACATGACACGCGGACACACGTATATAAAGCAAGACGTAAAGATATAAATAAAGTAAATGCTATTACGTTGATGGCCGTTTGAAGTAATTTGGAGGAATAGGAAGGGTCGGAATCTTTGAATACTAAAGAAGAAGCTGCCAATGCAGCTGCGGTCTCAGCTGCTACATCTGATCCTGGGTTTTGAGGGGACACCTTATAGACATTGCGGGGAGTGTCCATATCTTCAGGCCGTTCCCAGCACTGATGATCCTTGTTTGGCTCTCCCACCTGCACACCATTACCATTAATTACCATCACCATCACAACAAATTCATTATATATATATATATATATATATATAACAACTGATTGATTATAAAGGGGGGGTGCTAACTTGGACATATAATGTATCAGGGGTAGAGGAAGCAGCCTTAAGAAGATAGTCAGTGCTCCAGCGGATAGCAGCTCTGGCATTGTCAAGCTGGTCCTGCATTGAGCTTCCAAATTCGATGACACTCCATGCTAGTAATGTGGTGGTAAAGGCCATTGGCAGACCAAACTTGACGTTATCTCCAGCATCATAATAACCCCCTACTAGGTTCACCTGATCAACAATCATAAGAATGATTCAACGAATGTGTTCTACGTCAATATAATTTAAGGAAGGAGGTAGTCATTATGTGTAAATACGTGATAAGAAGAGCCATCGGACAAGGCAGAATTGGCCCTCCATGTGAGACGCTGGTTAGATGGTAATTTTCCAGAGCGCTGTCCCTCGAAGAAAAGAATGGATTTCTGAAGAGCGTCATGGTACTGCTGGGAAGTGAATGCGTGAGCAGGTGAGCCCAGTGAAGTTGAAAGAACTAACAAGAGGCATAGCCAAAATGCAGGAGTGGAAGAAGCAGCCATGGTTGTAAGTTGTAACTGTATTGTGATTTGCAATCTGCAAATGTGGGGAGATAACTGCCTGCATTTATAGAGGCGGATGAAGTTGGAAAGTTGGTTAAGTGGCCGTTACAACTATTCACTCCATCATGGCTTACGGTTACAGGATCAACTGCGCCGAACGGGGCTTGATGTTTGGGCAAATAATTAAATCATGGATTTACTTTTTGTTCCTTAATTTCTAGTTAGGTAAAATAAAAGTAGGTGTGAGCACTGTTCATTGATTTTTTATGGAAAGGTTGAAAATGTTTGAAGGTTACAAAATTTAAGGCTTGAGCCTTGAGAAATGTGACTTGTCCAGAGCAAGTCACGGACACAGGGGAGAGATGAAGAGTCACATGAGTAGCAAGTGGAAGGCCACGAGGGTGAAGCAATGGACATCAAAACAACGGTAGGTTTGCATGAATGTTTTAAAAAATTGCTTAGAGATCAGAGAGCCTGTCACTTTCAGATAATCCATACCAATAAGTCACGTGAAAGGGATGTTCACGTGTCTGGTCAAGAATTTCTGCATTTCTTTCGGTGGGAGTGCGAAGCCGAAGAGAGAACGCGCCTTGATTTTTGGGTTACTCTTCAAACCAAATCCAATACTTGAACTTCTGCATTTGCTCCGAATTCCTGGATATTGATTTGTAAATTTTCTACACCTATTGAACTTTTTTTTTCCTTTTTTTTTGTATTAAAATCTAGCACGTTTGGTTCGCTATTTTCTAGCATTAGAGGACGGAACTCCATTAGTTTCCCTCTTCTTTCCATGTTTGGTTCACAAAACCTGATGGAAAGTAGCTTCTGATTGACAAAAAAAAAAAAATCAACTCATTTTTCATTTTTTCCGGACACTTCTTTCCCCTCCCGTTTGTGATGGAAAATCACGTGTAAACTATGGAAAATTCATGAATTTACATTGTTGCCTTTAACTGTGGCGTGGATTTTCCAAAAAAGTCCCTTTGTTTGAAGCCCTAATGTTGTGTTTCTCTTCTTCACTGTGTATTGTCGTTGTCGTTTTCATTGTCTACTTCGATGTGTATATTGTGTATCTTATGCGGCTTCTTCGAAGACATCCATCCGTCTCTGGTTCGTGTTCTGTGGCCGAAGACTTATGTATCCTCTGGTTTGTGTTCCAAGACCTCCGTCAATGTCTTCTAGTTTGTGTCTTTGGTCCGTATCTTCTGCTTCATTATCTGTTGGATTCATTCTCCATGTTTCATAATGATTTTGGAGTATGATAATTTCATTTATTAAACGCTTTGTTATATTGATAACTAGTATTGGGACCTGCGCGATACACGGATTAACATAAATGTTATAATTTTTGTTTATCAAATAAATAAAAATAATTAAAAAATATATAAAAGAATACATATAAAAAATAATAAGATATTCAAGCCATGTTAAGACATATATAAGATGATTCGTTGGATACAAATGTTTTGAAGATTGAATGTGAATAATGTCAAATGAAAATAAGAACAAAAAATAAGGTATTACATGAATTAATTTAGATAAATATATTAATTAATGATGAAAATGAGTTGAAATAAAAGTTACTAACCTAATAGGTTTGCTAGGATCAAAATCATTGTCTTCCTTTGATCGTTTTTTCTATTTTTAAAAATATACATTTGGATTAGTAACAATAGATTTATTGAAATTTAAAACATAACTTATCCACAAAATCTTAAAACAACAAAAAGAAGATAATCAAAGTAGGAAATATATATCACATCCCAACTTTAAAATTTAATACTTTAAATATTAAATTAACATTTAATCAATCCACACATGTAATATCGGCATTGCCTGAAATTTCTCTTCATAGGGACGATTCTACTCTTTGCTCACAGTAAGCCTAAAACGGATTGTTCATTAATCCTATTAGATGAGAAAATCAGAAAAAAATTAATTTAAAAATAGTCAAATTATATTATTCAAACGCAAGTAATTACCTCAATAACATCATTTTTTTCTTTTAGATTTTGATTTTTCTCATAATCTGCTTTCTTCACGAAAACGTAATAACAGAAATATCAAAGCAAAATTAGAATTAGAAAATCAGAACAATATAGAAATGAAATACAATAGACATAAATAAAAAATCAAAAGACCAAAAACAGAAACATAGATGAACCAGAAACACAAAAAACAACAACAGAGAACGAATACAGAAATGAAGAAAGTAGAAAAAAGAACACAGGAACGAAAGAGAAACAGAAAATCAAAAATCACAATCGAATAAACAGTAATTGTGAATGTGAACAATACGTAAACTGTATAGACCAGAAAAAATAAATAAAAAGAAAACTGAGCTATGATACCAAATGATGTGAGAGAAACATCACTTTAAAGCTTTGATGATAAATCGTTATTGTTGTCGTTCATCCATGTAAGGGAAGAAGAAGCAAAATCGAAGAGAAAAAGAAAGAAAAATTGTGTAAAAAAAAAAGAGATATGTAAATATGGATGAGATTTTCAAAAGAAATATATAAATATCTACATTAATTTTGAGTTTTAAAATTTTAATTTCAAAGAATGAAAAAGCCTTCAAATTGACCAATAGTGACGGTCACTTTTTTAAAAACCTCTACATGAAAATAGGAGATTGACCATTGATGATAGTACAATAAAAAAGTCTAACATGCTTGTATACAAAAAGAAAAATAAGTGATAATTTATTATTATAGTTTGAGCTAATTGAGGTAATTTTAAATTTTATTATAATTATTTAAGAAAAGAAATAAATAATATGAGCACTTGTAGGTTAGTTTTTATATAACAATTGATTATTTGATTATTTATATATAATAAATGTTAATTTACTAAATAACAGCATATTATATTTCAATTAAAAAATTTACCTAATTTATCAATTATATAGTAATTTATCCTAATTTTTTAAATTCATTTAATGTGATTATATAGCAATTATATTAATTATAAACCAATTATATAGTAATTATATAGTATTATATCTTAATTTTTTCAAATTCATTTAATGTGATGTGATTAATTTATCAAATTTATTCATTAAATTTATTTATTTAAATTTATTTTATTATAATAATTTAATAACTTACCGACAATTAATGTTCTAGAATAAAATTGTTTTATTCTACTATATATATTACATTTATTAATTCATAATTATATTATATTAATTCATTGGTTAGGGTTTTTTTTTACAAAATAATAATTTTGACTGAAATCAATTTTTTTTTACAAAAAGATAGTTCAAAAATACTTTTGTAAAATTACCTCTGAATCTTTCATATCATTCCTTTTAAAAAAATCATATTTCTTACTAAATAAATTTTTTTGTCATCTTTATTTTTTCTTTTCTATTCCTTTTTCCTTTCACTATTTTTCTTTTTTTTAATTCATACTAGTTTTTACTAACCAAACGTGCTGCAACCCGCTTAATAGCGCAAAAAAATCCTAGCAGTCTTGAGCTCTTCACTTAGTGAATCTAGATCAGTGTTTAACAACGGTTAAAATCGTTGTCGGAAATTTTTTAACAATAATTTTGAAATTATTGCTAAAAATTTTTTAAAATAAAACAAATAATTTTTAACAACGATTTTAGCAAGATATATCGCTTTTCTCACTTAGTGGCTACTTTCTAATCTCTCAACATTCGTCTCAGAGGAACGCAGAGAAATCAACAAAACTATTGAAATTGTGAAAAATTGAAGGAGAAAAGTCAACATACTCTGTACGTTTCAAGACTAAAAATACGATACTCTTTCCGCCAGACAATAATCAATACTGATGACGGGTCAGCAACTTTCGCAAGAAAATGCCTTTAATTGTTCCGTAGAGGAGTTTTTGGTATTTTCCTTGACCCATCCATTATTCGGCCCCTACTTCTCAATTCTGATACGCCAAGCTACTTCATAAAGTTGGAGGACGTCATGTTATTGTCCCCACTCCACAAAGTCCTTTGTCAGTTATCGGCTTTCACCCCCAAAAAAACTACCTAAATATATATCGCGCTTCATGCCTGAATTTGAGCGCACTCATAATCTTATGCCTTTTTGAAAACGGTAATTGACTAATTTCAACTACACAAGTCCTCTCTGCCTGTTAAGTGCGTGCGTCATTTTAGGAAGCGGTTAATCTGTTATGTACAGCTCGAGAGAAGTTAGAATCAGTTAGGATGAAATCAGATGAGCTAAGCAAGTGTGTACAGTTGAGTATGGTATAGACACCCAGTGTTTGCGTTTCTGTAAATTGAACAGTATAGAAGCATTTGTTCTGTTTCTCACCTCTGTTTTGTTTTCCTTCTTAAACTGTAACAGCCCGCCATTTCAAACGCTTCACTCCAATCACATGACAACTAGTTTAATGCTAAATAACTCATGTAACTTAAATCTATTTGTGTATATAAAATGTGATATATTTCTTTACGCCGCAGAAGTACAAAAGCAAAAAGAAAATTTTGGGGGGGGGGGGGGAGGGAGGAGGAAATAGTCATAACAGCGGTTAATAACGCCACTGAATGCTTGACAGTATAGTATTCTGAAGATTAAGACAATTATCTCTGACTATAATTTCCATGTGGAAGAAGAAGAAACTGTGATGCAGAAGGCCTGGTCATGCTTGTAGTTTAGGACACGAGGGAGTATGGATTTGCAACAGAGCCCTCAAATTAACAAATTTCGTTCAAAGTTGGAATTTCTGGTTCATATCACCAAAGAGGGTCATGTATACTAAAAGATATCAGCATAACAAGGTTGTTTGGAAACTGGATCCTCTTCAAATGGAGGTGGAGCTTGCCGATACACCATATCACAACTCATATCTTCAAAGTCTGGCATCAAATTAAGTGGCTTCATTAATTTTGCAAGTACAGAAAGAAATCCAGTTGGGATGAACATGTGGGGAGCAGATTCGGATCCCATTTTTGGCCGTTGGATTTGTTTAATCCAATGGCTGAAATTTGGAGAATGTTTTTTGCCTCTTTTTTAAAAACAAATTACGGAATAAATTCTACATCAAAGTCAGCGGTAATCAGATTTAATGACTGATTTCTCGCGCTGCCTTAAGTGTATCATTTTACTATTTTTTTTTTTGGGTTGAGTCAACAATGAAGCTGAATGCGTCACGTGTCATCCGGGTTTTGGAGCTGTAAAATTAGAGAGACCGATTGAAGAGAGGAAGGACTGAGAGAGAATGAGAGAATCAAGGAGCACGAAGGAGAAGAGTGAGAGTAGAGGTAATTGGGGAAAGACAATCGGAGAGCTGAGAGAATGATGGTTTTGAGCATAGCAAACAGAGAGGGGAGCACGGCTTTTTCAGCAGAAGAATTAGTGAGTGCGGCTAATTTGTTATGTACAACTCGAGAGAAGTTAGAATCAGTTAGGAGGAAATCATACCGACTAAGCAAGTGTTTACAATTGAGTATGGTATGGATAGTTTCAGCGTATCTATAAATTGAACAGTATAGAAGCATTCGTTTTTTTTCTCACCTCTATTTTTATTTTCCTTCTAAAATTGTAATTGCTCACAGAACCACATCTTCTGCTTTTCCTTTAGAAACAAGCATTCTACTTGTCTCTTTTTGGCTGTTGAATCAGTAGTAGCACTTTTTTTTTTCTTTGTGAAACATTGAGAAACTAATTTTCTTTTTTGGTTTCAAAACTCCTCAACCTAGGAAAGAGCAACACGTGTCCCAATCCGTGTGCATGTGATCTAACTCGCGATCCATGTCTCCACTGACCTGGTTCCTCCTTTTCTTCCACAACTCTTCTTCTTCTCCATTGCTCTGACCAAGCACTCTTTTCCACCATGATCCACATCTGCTAGCCGCCTCCTCGTCGAAACCCCCCCTTGCCAACCATTACGCTGGTGAACTCAAACCACCTCATCCATGTCTGCACGATCCTCTACCAGTGGTAGAACTCGCTAGAGCCTTTGGATCTACTAAGAATCTATCTGATATGAAATTTTTATCAATTTTTTTGTGGAATTTGTTCCAATACTTATCAATTTTTTTGGGGTTGTATCAGTGTATTAGAGATAAAATCCATTCTTGGTGCTTAATTATAAATCAATCTGAAATTGTTCATTCTCTTTTTGCTTTGCTATAGTACTTTAACACCATGATGATAATGAAGTACAAGCAAATTCTTTTTGTGCAAATTCTTCTTTGCGCATGCACTCAATCCCGGCTTCACCTACACACATCATCATTCTGATTCATTCTCTTTCAAATTTGAGTATAGATTTCTCAATTTCATCCTTAAAAGTTTAAATGTTTGAATTTAGTTCTCGAAAACAATTTATTTATCTCACTTTGATTCTTTTTATTGCTAAATCTTAAAATTTTCATTATTATAAATCACTTTGACAAAATAAACACTACAAGAAAATCAAAAATCAGAAATGGAAAAAATCCATCTCTGATTAATGAAAATTATGTCCCTGAACAATGAGAGACAGATACAAAAATGGAATATATTTCATTTCTAATTTGGTCGTAGCAAATAATTTGAGACGGAAAACATTTTCATCTTAAAGTTGGGGACAAAATTTCCCGTCTCAAAAAAAAAATTTCATCTCTAACTAAAATAGTATTTTCAGAGATTAAAAATGATTTCGTGACAATTCAGGGATAGTTTTCCTCCCATAAATAATTAGAGACAAAATTTTCCTCTTAAAATTTATTTCTAATCCATGACAAATTATTCCTTCCTTGAATACGTCTCTAATTAGGGATTAACAATTACTCAGGAACACTTCATATAAAATGTTAATTTTCCACACAAAGCCATATATTGAAAGAAATATATTCACACTTGACAACAAAAACATACTAGCAAAGATAACACAGTGGAATATGACTCACCTCTGAATTGATACATATTGGGTATATGGAGGCATTGATGATACTGAGACTTTTCTAGGCAGCGCAAGATCAACAAAGTAGCAAATGCTCTTTGGAGAGAAAATAATTTCTGTCAGAACTCAATTTATATATAATTCAGTGAATTTGACTAAAAAATGTATATGACATTCTACCAACCAAACTATCATGGATGCCAAAGGTGACAACAGTGAAGATTTCTGGACTACCAAGATGCCATCGCTTCTAGGACCTCTATGTTCTTCTACGTTCCTCTGTCTCCATGTTCTTATACCTCTACGTCTACTTCAATTATAATTTCATTTCTTATACTTCTGACTTTCTTGTAAGTTCTCCTACCTCTACCTATATATGTTTCTACATCTACCTCTACTCTAATTTTACCTCTAAGTTCCTCTACCTCTTCCTATTTTTATACTTCTACCTCTACCTTTACCTCTACATCTATTTCTACCTCTACCTCAACCTTTAACTCTGCCTCAATGTTTTTCTAGTGACAACCAGTTCTAGTTTCTTGATAACTTTATTTTATAGAGTTATTTAACCTAGATTTTTATTAAAAAATGAAGAAAATCAATGGTTTCAAGTCTTTTTTTGAATTTATTTAATATTTTTACTTGTTAAGATTAGTTTTGTAGGGAGTTAATTTTTCTTTAAGATTTATCTTAGGATTTATAATTTATTGTGATTATTTAGTTTTAGTTTAGGATTTATAATTTAACTTATATTAGGATTTATTTTAGTTAGTTTCTTTTTGAATTAGGATTAGGATTAGTTGCGGTTGGATTTAATTTAGGATTAGGATTTGTTAAAGTAATTTAATTAGGATTTATTTTGATTTCCAGGGACTTAAATGAAAGAAAAAGATGGGAAAAGCTTAGAAAAGTCATATGCAAGAAGTCAACAATTCAATGCTATGACCTCAGAATCCAATACTATAGCATTGCAGACTTGCCCCAGCACAATACAATATCCAGCAACTGAATGCTATATATAGCATCAATGCGACAAAGTTTAAAAAGGAGTAGTCTCGTAATTTTTTCAAAAGTATATATATATATATATATATATATATATATATATATACATTAGTGGAATTAGGTCAAAAGAAAGAGAAGAGGCTGCCGCACACTTTTCTTTATTTTCCTTTCAATTTGATGGCAAAACTCATGGATTTTGTTGTTATAATTGAGTTATTGCTAGGTTTTTCTTGTTGGGGGAAGATGTAGCTTCCATTGAATTTTATGGATTGATTTTTTCATTATAATCTAAGTTTATTTTTTATATTGAGCAATTATTTCGGTGTTTACTGCTTTCTCAAATTTAGCCACTTAGGAATTGAATTAGAGTCCATGTAGAGAATTGAAATACATGAACGTGCCTATTGAAATAATTGTCACAAGTTAATTTGATTTAAGAATAAATAAATTTCTTGTGTGGTTTTGATTGAATTCACTTGCACTTAATATCTTTCCTGATTGAATTGGTCTAAAGAATAAGGAAATTTGATTAAGTTAAAAGAATTAATTCGCCAAGGGATTCAATTTTAATTAAAATTGAGAATTCAATCATTAATGTAAAAACTGAAAACTTAGATTAAAATAAAAAGTCAAGCCATAGTTGGATAGGTTTGCAAAATTAGATCCCGAACACTTTTGATAATTGCAGTTTCTTAATAATTTCTTCAGTTTATTTGTGCTAATTTTTGCCAAGCATCAGTGTTTTAATTAATTTCCAGTCATTTAATTTAGTTTAGTTTTATCCCACATATTTAAAATCGATCATCTTGATAGTTTAGGAATATTGAAATTAGTATTTGACTCTCATAATCCTCGTGCGATTGACACTCACTTTCTATATTACTTGTTAGACTTGGTACACTTACCGAGGGTTTTCCAACCAATATTTTCTCACGAGGATTCTTGGTTTTTATATTCCTTTTGTCTGGCCCCAAAAAGCCCTATTTGAAACATACATATCGTTATAGTTTTTCCATCCTCCTTGCTTTTAATGTGTGAATCCTTCCTTCTTTCGAAGCTCATTTTTCCTCCATATGTCTTCCAAATCTTTCATGCCACCAAAAGAACTGTGAAGAATGAAAAAAAAAAAATACTTCACAGATTTAAAAGCTTTTTAAGGATTTGAAAAATATGAGTACTTTGCTCAAGGCAAGTATATCAAATTACCATAACACATAATAAGAAGACAAGGGAAGGGGGAAAATAGTGACCTGACTATGATTTTGCAAGAAAAGAAAGAGATTTCTTGATCTTAGTACCTATATGAGATCATATGGTCTAAACTCAAATTTTTATATCTATTTTTTTTTCACAAATTTAAAATACTCTTTAACACATTGTTGAGCAAAAATTATTCAATCAATTTGAATTTGAAAGACAAATAGCAGGAGTTGCTAGAAGTTTTTCATTGAAAACAAAGAATATTTAAGGCATCTTGATATTTAATATTTTTATATTTGGTATCATAATACAATCATTATTTTGTAAGAGAAAAGAAAATCAAAAATGGTTCGTTGACAATTTAAATCATTTTACCAAAATATTGATTAAAACCGGTTTCATGCTTCTAGGAAAAGGCATTTGCAGAGCAATAAACTGGTTTCATATTAAACAAAGTGTTGATATTAACTCTGTAATAAGGGAAAATAACATTAAACTCATAACAATAAATTCAGAACAATAACACAAAACAATAATACTAAACTCAGAAAAATAACCCACATGCAGCCAATAACAATGGCCGAACTGGTGCTTGGAAAGGATGATAAGATGCCAATGGAGGACGCTGTAGACACCAACGGAGCTGACTACGGTGGATGACGCTGGATGTTGGTGTAATGGTGGGAAAATGGATGAATTGAGGCTTGGAAAGGAAGCAAATACCACATGTAGAATGAAGCTAAAATTTGAGAGAGGGGCTGGGTCTTTCTGAAAAAAAAAAATGAGGGGTTGGGGCTTTTCTGAAGTTTTTTCCTTCAAATAAGTCTCTGTACATCGAGCTTCAAAAAAAATGGAATGAATAAGGGGAACGGTGCGTTTCATCACGGGTTAGATCACAAGCACAGAGACTGGAACACTTATCATCTTCTATTGGCCGAGGAGTTTTGAAACCAAAAAAAAAAAATCATCAGTGAAACGGTGTATTTCACACTATTTCACGAAAAAAATTAGGAAAACTGTGCATTTCACACCATTTTACAGAGAAAAAGAAAACGTTGCTGGTCATTAGATCCAGAATGAGACAAGCAGAGTGCTTGTTTCTAAAGGAAAAGCAAAAGATCCGATTCCACAGCTCCATTCACATGACATATGGTTAAATGCTAAATAACTCATGTAACTTAAACCTATTTGTGTATATAAAATGTGATATATCTCTTTACACCGCAGAAGTACAAATGGAAAAAGAAAAAAGAAAAAAATGAATAAATAACCAAGTCATAGCAGCGGTTAATAACGCCACCGAATGCTTGACAGTATATAATTCCAAATTACAATATAGTATTCAGAAGATTAAGCCTCCATTATCTCTGACTATAATTTCTATGTGGAAGAAGAAGAAACTGTGATGCAGAACGCCTGGTCATGCTTCTAGTTTAGGACACACAGGGGAGTTTGGATTTGCAACAGAGCCTGCAAATTAACAATTTCGTCAGTAAGTTGGAATTTCTGGTTCAAATCACCAAAGAGGGTCATGTACACTTACAGATATCAGCATAACAAGGTTGTTTGGAAACTGGATCCTCTTCAAATGGAGGTGGAGCTTGCCCATACACCATATCACAACTCATATCTTCAAAATCTGGTATCAAATTAAGTGGCTTCATTAATTTTGCAAGTACAGAAATCCAATCAAGATGAGCATGTGAGGCTTAAAAGAGCTTCAGCACATACTAGGGATCATTGTTAAAGGAAGTCCAAATTCATCAGTGAAGAAATCTTGAGTAGGAATTTTGCACATATTGACACACATGCCAACGCACCCACTGTTCTCCAGGTACCTTTACAGGAAACAAAGTGTAACTATTACTATGGGCTCAATTTTTATACAAATTAAATAGCTATAATTTATTAAAAAAATTTACAAAGAACTTAACTTCTTGAAAGGTCGAGTTTTCTGACCGTTACATAAGTTTTAAGGTGATCCAACGGTTAGAAAACTCAATCTTTCAAAAAGTTGATCTTTTTACTTATTTCTTTTCTCACTTGTTTCGTATTAGAAACATGTATCCTACCTGCACTTCTTTATATGGACGCCACTTTTTTGCGTCACCCCATTTACCTCTACTTCTACAACCTAGTGCATCTCAAGATTTAAAAATCAGTGATAGCAGCAGACAAAGATGTAGGAGAGGGAACTTTTTGACAATTTGAAATAACGAGGAAGCATGTAAGACCACAGAATCAGTGGATGGTCCAAATATTATGATACAGTTGGGTTTTATGAATAGACATATGTCTTATAAACTGAGTGCCCGATAACCATGGGCATATTGGTTACCAGATTTCTTTCAAAAAAAAAATTGCTAACTTATTTCCACACAGACTTGGAAACTTTTGTCAAATTTTAGATAAGACAAAGTTTTCACATTCTTTAAAAAAATTTTGGTTTAATTACTCTTTGAAGTCTTATAGTTTCTCTTAATTTTTAATTTGTCCCCCTATCTTAAAAATTTGTAATTAAGTCCTTATACTTTTATAAATTTTTAATTTAATCCCTACTCCCTACTACTAAATTTTCATTAGCATTTTATTAAATTTTGTTAATGCAGCCAAGTATATTCATATTAACACTTTTTTTTGAGACAGAAGGCCTAGGGAAAGGGGAGTAAAAAATAGACATGGGTAGAATCAAATCCACAACCATCAAGACTCTCAGAGCTAATGTCTAGAAAAAATGCCACTTGAGCTAAAGTTCTTGGACTATTCATATTGACACTTTGTATAACTTATACTAACAAAATGAGTGAAAATAGATAATTAAGTAGAATCAACTCTAAATATATGACATGTAATTCAAAATATGTTTAACTAATTTGGACAAACTAATCTGAATTATATTCATTTAAAGTGTCAAGATATATAATACATAACTGGCCATGCCAGTAAAATTTAACAGTAATGACTAAATTAAAAATCTTTCATATATGAGGATCCAATAACAAATGTTTTATCTATAGAAGCTCAAGTAAGATTATAAGGACAGAACTAAACATATGCTAGAGGGGGTAATTGGAAATGGATCTTCTACTTAACTTTCAAAGCCATACAAGATACTCGACTTATATAAGTAATTAATTTTCATAAATAGCCTAATTTTGAAAGTAATAGCACCCTAAATTCTAAGTTGTTAATTGTAAAAATTAACGAATCAAATGAACCAAACATCTTGATTGGCTTTTAAAGCTGAGCAGATAAGCCAAACATCTTGGTTGGCTTTCAAAGCTAAGTAGAGAATTAATTTTCGTAATTAATTAGGTAGGGAGAAGTGCTGTGTGGGAGCAGTAGTTAAAAATTGTTAAGAGATGAGAGTGATAAGAAGTAGTAATACACACAGGAATTGGAGTTCAAAGGAGAAGTTTAGAAGGGGAGAAGATAGGAAGTGACCTCGGAAGGGCCGACTAGCCAGTGGAAGAAAGGCACGGTCAAGGCAGCATTGAACTCCGCAGCCCACTTCGTTGGGGGAAATAATTTCCTGAACTAGACTAACTCATATAGTTAAAGGGTGTGAATATGGTGAGAATGTATGTATATATTGAGATATGAGGATTTAAAAACCTGGGCAGGGGCTCCTGGAGGGAGCATGGACAAGAGGACCTCTCGAACCACTTGCTGCTGCTGGATGCGAGACCTTCCCTGCATCACTCTCCTCGACGCATCCACGAAAGAATCGTAGTCGTAGTCCCACCACCCTTTCTTACTCTGATTGGCTTTTGCAGGTGCAGGAGGCGCAAACCGTTCCATCTTGCGAGCGAATAGAGTCATGAAGACCTTCTCGAAAACGCCGTCGTTGTAGCGCGTCTTCTGCCCGAGAGGAGCCGGCTCCCCCGATGGCTCCGCTATCCCGCACCGAACCGCACACGCCCCTCGAACCCGTGGCCCCTGCGGCTGGGGATAGCCACCGCCACTAGTCACCTGCACACCCCGGAAGCTTAGAGCCACCATTGGTGAGTGTTTCACAGTACGCACTTCACGCACACCGTTAGTTGTTGTGTGCGTGTGCTGCGTGCGTGCCTCCTTTTGGATTTGGATTTGGATTAGGAAGGGCAGCATTAGATAGATTCACCTGCCACGTGTCACCTCTCGCCAACATACATTACTTCAATTTCAACCACATACATTACATTACAATTACTTTTGTGACAGAGAGGCAAGAGGAGCCAAATTGGCACTGCGTATCCTTCACTGACTCTTAATGGTATGTTTAGAAAGCACAAAAGAAAAAGAAAAGGGGAAGAGGGTGAAATAATATTTTTTTGAGGAAGGTAATTTGAATATTTTTTCTCTGTCTTTTCTATATTGTTAATATATTGTTAATTTTCATTGTAAGAAAAAAATATATGCAGTTACTTGTACTTTTATTATTAGATTTACTAATTAAAGTACAATAAATATATAATATTTAAAAATAAATGCATTTTTTTATAACTTAACATGACATGAGTATTTATTCGAAAAAAATTGTATACATATATTATTTTCAATGAAAAATTTGATAGGAAAAATACACAAAATTAGATATAATTCTATTTCTTCTTCTTCTTCTTTTTTTTTTTGGTAAACAAACATTTAGTGTCTGAACACCAAATTACGGGTGTTAACTAATTCGAATTCGAGCCCGGTCAATGGGCAGTAAAGTTTTTCCTACCAAGTTTTAATGCAGTTGTATTTTTTAGAATCTCAAACTTGACATCTTTAGTTAAGTTAGGACAATCTCTTACTAGTTGACTTACGCACTTGATAGTAAATCTATTCTTTTTTTTTTTGGACAAATGGAAATATTTTTCATTAAAGGCATAAAGTCTGAATATATGAGATATTACAAGATCTCAAGATAGACAAATACAAGTAGACATAAATTCATGAGATATCAAGTATATAAATTTAAAACAATACACCCTAACTAGTACTTAGGTGTTAACAGAGGTAATACACCCCTAAATCAAAAAGATTAAGGCCAATAAGCTTAACCCAAAGAGCTAACCATTTTTTTAAGATGCTACTAACTAAAAGAATACAATATTACCAATCCCAGCTAACAAACACTAAAAGCCCAAAAACTAACAAAATTGGATAGATAAGGCAAAAAAGATGAGGTAGAGTCTACATTCGTGAGGCCTAAGCTTCTTTGTCCTTCTACACAAATCACGTTTGTCTCTCTTCCGCAAACATGCACAGGGTCGCAAGCAAAAATGCCTTCACCAGTGGCGGCGTGGGCTCCAAGAAGCCGGCAAAATCATCTCTCCCAACAAACCAACCTCCGCGAGTCTCACCAATCTTCATCGTCACCGAGCAAGTTGAACTTCGAGGACCAACGCTGCATCTAGAATACTTTCAGAAGAGCTTCTCAGTCATGGCCCAACAAAGATCCCCCGTTTGAAGATTGAGTGCCTTTGGCAACTCATACGCAGCCTTTAAGCTGTAAATTTGTAGCAACATGGATGGATTCAGGGATTGCACAGGGAAAGACAATGGAAGGTAAGCCCTTGGCAAAGGAGAAAAGAAGGGGAGAGAAAAAGATGAAGAGATTCAAATACAAGGTAGGTAGATGATGAAAAGCTTGCAGATTGATAAAGAAGCCATTAAAGGAAAAGACGACGGTGAAATGCTGACCAGACGTCTCCAAAGCTTCCCCGTAGCAGAGAGTGTCAACATGCAAAGAGGGAGAGGAAGAAGACTTCACAAGGGAAGGGGAAAGGCTCTCACGGGGAAAGGGGGAAGGCTCTCACGGGGAGAGAGGGAAGGCAGGGGTAGCCCTCACTGGTGATGACGACAATAGTTTGAAACCCTATCAGAGCCAAAAAGAAGAAAACCCTCTGAGTGTGATACCAAATCTATTCCTTCTTTTAATTTGTGTAAAATCCCAACACCGGGCAAGTCCACTAAGCCCAAAGCTATCCTAATTTCAAGCAATTAATAGGGCCATCCTAACTCTTTTTTTTTTTGGTGTTTTGGTCAATTTTTGGTCAATCATCCTAATTCCAATTTGCTTTCAAAGTAGGCTTTCTTTTTGTTTTCATTACTTGTTAAGGCCCAAATCCACATATTCACATTATGAAAAAGTAGGCCCTCGGTTTTGTTTTGATTCACACTTAGCATTTTAAGTACATTAAATAACACTCTCCTCTTCTGTAAATTTTAATAATTTACTCTCTTCCATTCTATTTTTAAGATCTGTTATAGTCTACTCTTTTTATATTTAGTTATTTAATACTGCATAATTTATTAATCTAAAATACCATCTATTAATTTACGTACTTTGTTGATACTTGTTTTACAAGAAAATGGAATACTTGTGACATTTTATTATAGAGTAATAGCATAAAAATGGTATCACAACATGTAGATTAAAATTAAAATTTGTAAGTTAATAGAGGATATTTTAGTCAAAAAACGTGTGGCATTAGGTTATTAAATTTCAAAAAACATATTATAACAAATTTCTCTATACAAAAAATATAAAATTAGACAAAGTGTGATACATATTACAGTTAAAAAAAAAAGAAATTGTACATTTTAAAAATAGAGGAGAGAGGAATATAATTTTAAAAATTTGCAGGAAAAAAGAGTTTAATTTATTCTTATACTTATAACTTGAAACCAATTATTTAGGACATCATCTTTATTCTTTTGAAAACAACTTCAAGCCACTCTTAAAACGCCTGTTTGTTGTAACAAACAAAATCTAGATTTTTCTAATGAAAACAAATAAGTGGACTGGATTTAATTAATCCACTTATTTTATTTTTATGAGTCCAGTTCTAACCACAACCTGTTATCATCATTTTGTGTTCCTAATCTCACCCATCTATTACTTTAATTACAAAATTTGATCTCTAAGCTAATATCTGCCAGCCATTCAAATTTAATGTCCATCATAATCAGTTAGTACAATTGTTAATTAACGTACAAATTGAAACATCTTATCATTTCCATGCACTAAGATTTAAAGTATACCAGTATTTGAGATATTGGGTAATACACTATCATCCTTTTTTTTTTTTTGGCCTTTTAGAGATATTAGTCTATCTAGTATTATTAAGTTGAATATGCCTATGTTTCTTTTGGTTCTGTTACCTACCATCTTCTCAGTTAATCCTTTTTGAATTTGTTGAGCATAAATATATAGTAAAGCCTTTTTAAATTGGCGGTTTTAGGAATCAGCCTTTATTGCTCCTAAAGTTCAAAGAATCGTTACTATTGCAACTAATTAATATTGACTAATACGTATATGTTTAAATAGTTTGGTAAAAATATTATTTTTGTTCTTAAATTTTGACGTAAATTTTAATTTTTCTGAGAACTTTATTTTGTACCAAATTTGTCCCATAATTTTTTAATTAGTTTTAATTTTTTCCTTCAACTTAACACCTTTTAAATTGTTAGCAGCAAATGTTAACGTGACCATATATCTTTATTATGCACATCATCAGTACCAACTCGTCTAGCTAAACATGTCTTACATTAGATATTCTTTCGAAATGGCAAAACTGAGTTCCCTCATTCACTTTTTCTTTTTAATTCTCTTGAATAATGGAGAAAAATTTCTCCATTTCAAGAGAATATTTAATTTGACATATCTAAAACATCCCTAGTTGGATTGGTTGGCATGAATTTGTTCAATAGAGGTGGCTCTGTCAATGTTTGCTGTTAACAATTTAGACGATATTACATTCAAAAACAAAATTAAAATTAATAAAAATTATGTAAGACAAAATTGAGACAACACATTTTTAGGATGAATAAAGAATAGTAGTCTATCAAACACTAGGTATATGATTTGTGAATGATACTAAAATCGGTGTTAATTTCAAATAATAAGATTCATTTGCAAATGTATTGAAATGAGCTGCTCATACGTATTTAAAAGGTAAAATGCGTACGAGATAGAATTATATACAATTACTTATATTTTTGTTATAAAGTTCTCTATTATAAATAAAATATATGTAGAAAGTTCTAAAAAGAACCAATTATCCAATGCTGATCAGTTGTAAAAAAAAGTATAAAGTTGTTTTTAAATATAATATCATACATTTGTTTTATTCTGATTGGAAAATCATACATATATCTTGTTCTAATTAGAGAACATGATAATAAAAATATAAAAATAGTATATAAGTTTTTTCCAAGCTTGTATATATATATATATAAGTTATGGACTCATAAAAAGAAGAATAAGGATGTCGAAGTAAAAATAAGTATGGTGTTTATTTTTACAAAAATCGTTAAATTTTAAATTTAACGATTTAGATTTTTAATAATTTTTTTAATAAAATTAAAATTTAAACTGTTAAATTTAAAATTTAATAATTTTTATAAAAATAAATATATTATTTATCTTTAAAAGACAAACACCAGCGGATGGCAGTCGGCAGAGGCGCGCGGCTCATAACTAGGTGGTGGCCTGGCTCATTTATTAAGTATGGTTGTGCTGTTGATTTTTGAATAATGAAGTGAGATCCATATTCTGTGCAAGGGAGGTGCGAAGCTGCAGTATTTATATTATATATATAAATAATGAATACTAGTTCAAAGTCAACGATGGTCACGACGTGTCACCAATGAATCCACCGAAACTCTTACAGAGACAGAGACTGAGACTGAGACCGAGTCATAGCATGAGAGAGAGAATTGAAAATTAAGGGAAAGTGGGATTTGAAGTCATGGCATTTCAATAATGGGATCCGCACCGTCCTTGCTTGGAGCATGTAGCATGTGGGACTCCTTTGACTTATCGTCGACTTCAAATTAATAACACATCTAATTAACTCATCCAATGGTTCGAGATTAATAAGGTTTCCTGGGGTACCAACTCTCCAATTCCATGCGTTTTAAATCTCTACCCTACACATACACACAGACAGAGGCACACTTATGTGATCTGTCTATTAGTTGTGTTAGTGTGATCACTATATGTGAACTTTGAAAATACTTCTTGTTAATAAAACTGGATGTTGCTAATTACTTGGAAATGTTGATACAACTTTTGTTGTTGTAGGCATGGATTACCCGTTGTCTAGTATTTGGGGCCAGAAGTTACGTTGTGATTTTATCCATCGACGTTAAATTAACTACCAAAAAAGATATAATAACCATTTTGATTGTGATGAAGTGAAGTTTGTAGAAAAAGTAGGAAAGATGAAAGAAACTAGGAGAAATGTATTGTGATTTTATGTCTTTGAAATTTCACACATACTGACTTAATGCAAGGATTTGTGGTCACCACATAATTAATAACCATGTGTTATGTTTGATATTTTTGAATGAGCAAACTTCAAGAGGAGAAATTACAAAGCTATTTCGAAACTTCAAAAGTATATCGCTACTAGATCTTGAAATGTGTGTTGAAAAAATAGTATTTTAATGAGTTTGATATTTTAAAAGAGTTTTTTTAAAAAAAGGAATAAGAGAATTTTAATTACTTTTAATATTTCGTAACGGCTATTTAATTGATATTAATTGCTAAGCTTTAATAGCAATTAATAAAAACGATTATGAAATATTAATTTCTATTAAAAGTCTTTTATGTCTATATCTTTTACCGTTACATTTTTATGCCTATAAAAAGACTCCTTTCTCTCACTTTAGAGAGAGATAACTAGAGGTTGTCTTCTCTCTTCTTTTATTTCTTTCAAACTTTTTGGGTTACATGTTTTATTTTCTGCTATTCTGGCACCTGAGTGTTTCAGTTCTTGAGAGAACACTCAGAAGGGTCTGGTTAATCCTGGAGGAAATTCTGTAGATGCAGAATAATTTCTGTAGTCACGGTAACTTTTTACAACAATCTTAAGGAAATTATGACTACCAATGCTACCACAGTCACAACTCATGTAGAGTGTAAGAACTCAAATTCAAGGAGGTAATATAATATTGTTTACTTTTTGGGTGTGTTTGAGTTGAAAAATATTATTACAAATATTTTTGGGTGTGCGTACATACAGTAGGCAAATTCCAAAGTTTGTTTAATATGGATGACGGATTTCCTTTGCTTCATGGTGGTCCATTGAGTCTTTCTAACGTTGGCCTTCATGTTGTTTTCAATCATATGATATTGGAACTTATTATAAGAAAATAAAAATATATTTATATACATATTAATTGGCTTAGTGTTGGCGGATATTTGGAATTTCTTATACATTAATTAATTTTATTCAATGCAATTATATTGCATTATGTCTCATAATGCTACCAACGTACTAATTATTTTGAGGATGAAATGTGTCTTTATGTTGTTTTATATGCATATCCGTTGGTGCTTGATTTATTTGTTATGTGGCCTATGGTAATCTATCCATATGCAGGGGTTAAAATATTGTATTTATGAGTGTATATATATAACTGTGGATGTATATAAATAACAAGTTATAAATGATGAGTGTGTATGCTTTCTAATTAATTGGAATGAATACTCATAATGCCTTTTAAAAGATAGTAGCAAGGGATCTCCGTTAATATATATATAATTATGGCCTTTTACGTGTGAAAATGGTGTATATAAATGTTTGGGAGCATTGACGTATATATTTATATATATTAAAAGAACGTGGGACCAATGTGTGTTTATTATATATATACATATAAGTACGTTGGTTCATGTTATTTGCTCTAATTTAATGAGAGTTATTCTCATATCATGTGGGTAGCAGATGTTTTAGCTAGAAGGCAAACATCATATATATGTATGGTCTTGGTATATGATATATATATATATATATATATGAGATGGAATAATATATATATATATATATATATATATTTGTGTGATATTCTAGATTCCAAATATATGATATTTTGGTTTTACACTTTATTTAAGGTGATAAATATTTGATTTTCAGTTATGTATATTTTAATTTTTTGTGGGCTTATAAAAAAAATACTTTTTTTGGTTGTTGCTCACAAAAGGAAATTTTATTTATGGGAAAGAATTTTTCATTATATGAGATACACATGATGAGGTGTGTTGATACAAAACTTTAACTTTAGCTATAAATTGTCTTGTGTATCAACAATGTTTTACAAGTTGTTTTAACTTGATTTCGAAAAATTCTTTTAACATAGATTGTTAATATATATATATGTATATAGCATTTGTATTATGTGGAGCAAATACATATTGATTTGATCCACTATCAAATATCATATACATGGAGTGAAGTTGTTATTTGCTATTATTTTTATGAGCACAACTCATAATTTTTAGAGTTCTAATTTTGAGTGATCATGAAGTGATCAATTTTGCTCATTAAGCAAATTTGTGCAATGGTGATTTCTTCTCCCTACATCATGAGATATGTTACACTATTTTAGTATTTCTCTTTTTGAGAATTTATATTAATAGTGGGGGCAAGAGGAAAAATATTTTTGGATAATATTTTTATAACAACAAGTGGGGGATATATGTTGTTATGTAAGTATGTTGTTATAAAAATATACAATTTTCATAAAAATGTTTTATGGTCAATAGTTAATGATAATGTGGTTTAATAGAAATTATGAGTTTATTATATTTGTGTATTGAGTATGTCCCATAAATTTCTATTGACATAACTATTGATAATATGAAAAGGATTTCTTAAAGCTTACATGTGAACTATTTTATAATTTCTCTATTTTGAGAATTTTATTTATGTGGAATTCCTGAAATTAACATATGTGTGAAGGTTTTAATTTAAGAATTTAAAATTTCTTCATCTTAAGCTTTTGAGAGTTTTATTTTGGAACATGATTTTTGTATATTTGTGACCAAATTTGAAGATATTGGCATGTAAATTTTGGGCCAATTTAGAAATTAAGAAAATCATCTCTTTCAGATGATGATACGCTGTCAATTTTCAAGTTGAAGAAATCATCTCATTGAGATGATAATATGCCATATATATATAAATTGGAATTAGCATTTTCTAATTCCAATCCATAATAACTCTTTAATTGTACATAGAGGTACAATGTTGTTGAGTTATTGGTCACAAATGAGATTGAAAAGTTTCAAAATAATTCTGTGAAATTATTACTTGAAAAATAATATTATATGATGGATGAATTTAGATGCGCATATATGTTATGCGTTTGATGCCCATCTATAATAATTATAAGATTTTGTATGAGGTTTTATGAGTTGTGTAGTTATACTCTTATAAATGTAAAATTGTGGGGGTATTTTGCAAAGTTTGTGTTACACAACTATAAGAAAAATAAATTAATTATAAAACCTTAGTTATTATGTTGTTAATACTTTCTCTTTGTGACTAGTGAAAATATCTCTTTTAATTAAAGATGGATGTGTATATATGTGAAAGTGATAGACGGTAAGGATGATTATTTGTCTGTATATGTGTGACGTAGATGTTACATAAAGTCAAATATTCCTTTACGTCTAGTGTTGATATGAAAGACATGGGTGAAGTAAATGATATTTTGAAATTAAAATCATAAGGAAATGTAATGGTATTTTACTATCACAAGAACATTATGTTCAAAATTATCTTAAAAGTTTGATCATCAAAATGACAAATTGGTGAAAAACTCCTTATAATTTTAATACTCAGTTAAGGAAAACAGAAAAGAGTCTCTGTTGTATTTAATAAACTTTACCTAGCCTGACATATCATGTGTTATGTGTCAGATGAGTGTTTATATATACACAATTCCAATAAAAGAGTTGAGAGGTATCGTAAATTACGATATCATATAAAGTGGATTTTCATTGTATTAGAAAAATACAATGATGTTAACTGAATCTTTGATTCAAATGAGACAAAGTTCACTAGTGGTTAAAACCTCACCCTTGGTGGTGGGACGTTATTTTGGAGAGAACAGCCATACAAATTTATAAGTTCACTATAAATAAGAGTTTAATGCTCTGGAGTTGGCTGAAAGCAAGACTAAATAGTAGAAAAACTTCTTAGCAAATTTTTTAATTGGGTAAGAGCCCAATGATGTCAGTGTCTATGTTTTGTGATTGCCAAGTGGCAATAGCCGTTGTAAAGAACAAACTTTCAATGGTAAGAGTAGACACTTGTGTTGAGACACAAAGTTATCAAGCAATTGCTAAAAAAAAGAATTTGAAGTATACTGATCAGTTCTGTAAAGTCAAAAGTGAATTTGGCCAATTCACTGACTAAACATACATGTAAGAAGGAAATTAGTCCTTCACACATCGAGGGGAATTAGACTTTGTAATATCCCAAGAATTTTTATGAATATTTAAAGTCTGATTTGAAGTTTAGTAAAAAATTTAATTATGTGGAAAATTTTCTTTTTGAATTAGTGAAGAAAATGTGGAAATAGAAATTTTTATTTTTAATTTAGGAAATTTTTACAAATTCTCAAGGACTAAAGTGAAAAGAAAAGAAAGTATAGAGGACTTTTGAGAAATGACCAAGTAGGAACCCGAGAAGAAGAATAGAGCTTATGGGAATGAATTATGAGTCCGGTACCGAAAAGATGATGGATTCGAAGTTAAAGTGGAGTTTGAGATATTGAGAGGGACTAAAGTGAATAAGGAAATTTGTGGGGCACCGAGGATTTAAAAACACCTGAGGTGAGATTTTATGAATTTGCTTTTGCTAGTCTTGACTGAGGGTCAATTGCAGAGCAAGTGATAATTTCACCCCGGGCGAGTATATAGGTGGCTTCACCTATTTTTTATTCATTTTTCTCCTTTCCTCTCTCTCTCTTCACTTTCTCTCCTCTCCTTCTCTCTTTCTTCTCTCTAATTTCTCTCTCTACTCTCCAACTCTACAACCGGGCTTTGAAGGGCGGATCTCGGGCTACGGGACGAGCCTCTAGGAGCCAAGCAACGTAGGGAAAGCAAGGAATCGAGGTAGAAATTTCTATTTCTTAAGCTTTTCCCTATTTTCTAGTTTTAAGAGTATTTGAGGAAAAATCGAGATTCCGGCTTCGTTTCTCGATTAAAATTGGTGATTTTGGTGTCTAAATGCTCCTTAGACATTAAGGGTGAGATCCTATGGAAGAAATCATGAAAAACGGTGAAGATTTGGCCAGATTCGGGCCAAAACCGAGAGAAAGTCGCGAAGGGTCGCGATCGTGGCGCCCAGGCGCCAAGGACATGTGGGGAAGAGAAAGGCATGGCGCCCAGGCGCCACGTGGGGCGCCTAGGCGCCGGGAATGGGTGGCGCCCAGGCGCCAGGTGTGTCGGAAAACCTTAGCTCATTTTCAATCGGCCATAACTTCTTCATCCGGACTCCGTTTTGGGCAAACTTTATATCGTTGGAAAGCTCTTTGAGTCTAGTTTCCAATGGTATAAGTTTTATTTAGATATTCATTACCGATTAGGAGTTATGACTTAAGATGTGAGTAAAGGTCGAGAGTAGTGGTAGGAAATTTCTCTATTTCGTAACCCTAATGGTTTTTGTCTGGTTACAATAGGAATGGTCAAGGTGCAAAGTGGGAGTGCCGAGAGCGTGAAATCCAGGTGAGTGGGTTAATACTTGCTATGATTAAATATCTGTTATTGACTTTTTGCATCATAGTGAAAATATGTTGTATATCCAAGTTTGAAGAGGATGATGTGGAACGATGAGGCATAAACAATTGTGGAACGTGTCTGGTAATGTATATAATTATATTTTCTTATTTTTCCATGAATGGAGGTTATATAATGGATTGTAAATGGCATGTGAACTGAGTTGAATAATTGTTCTATATTATGGGTTATGTTGTATACATGCTATGTTGCTGGAACCACATTGATTATGTTGTGGCTTGAATTGTAAATGACTGAGTTGTGTATTTGGCTCAAGATTATGATTGAGGATGTTTTTATATATGATTGTGATTGTGTTTGACTGGAAAGGAAAGGCATGGTGGTGCACCCCATGGAGAAATTTATGTGAAGTTATAAGGGTGGAGATTATAAATGGAGCGATAAGGGTGGATGCGGCAGGGGCCGCGGGCAACGATCTAGAGGTATTCTGGACGACCCGGTTGGTACGGGAAATTTGTGTGAAATTGATTTCACCGATTGTTGTTGTGAACTTTTGAATTATGTTGAAATGTATTTGATTTATTTGGATATTGTCGTGAAGTACTACGAATAATATCATATCATATGATGATCGATTTACGTATGATTGCTGCATGTTATCATTATGATGTATGATATTTTTTTGTCATAGTGTTGTGTTATCTACTCACTGGGCACGTGGTTTGCTCATACCCCTCTTATTGATATTTTTTTTCAGAGTTGACAGCTGAAGGTAAATATCGGAACAAGGAATTATGGATCCTTAGTCCATGATTACCTTTTCATTTGTTCAGAATAAAGGTATAATAGTTAAGTTTTATTCTAAGTTGTATAAATCTAGAAATCTCTGTAATCGGGTAGGTTCATTCAGTGATGTAATGTGAGTAATTGTAGTATGTATAGAGAACTCGTTTTGATTGCATGAAAAAGAATTGTATGATTTTTAAGAGAAAGATAGGCTTACGGAGGTGAAATGAAATTCACTTTCCGTGCCGGTCACATGCTCAAATTTTGGGACGTGACAGACTTAAGCCAATATGAAATTAACAGCGACGGGAACCCAACCTTTGTGATTGGAGATCCCATGAAAAAGGTTCATATGGGTAATAACAAGTCGTCTGTTAATTCTGCTAGTACTATATTCTCAGTCTATTTCCTATGGTGTTAAGTGTGAAAGTGCTAGAATGCATTAACTTGTGGGTTGAGCGTAAACTCTTTATGATCTTCATAGCCCTACATTAAGGGTGGTGTATTCATTGCAGATACACTTGATGAAGTCACCTATATGAGTGTGGAGTGGAGCCGCTCCCATGAGATCATGGCGAAATCTCTAGAGCACTCATGAATTCCAAGCACGTGCACGGCCGAAATAATGTGCACATAATAGCATAAATGTGAGGGGTGAGATGCGACTCTTAAGGTCACTATCTTACGACTAAGAGTATGTTGGTTCATAGAAGCTATATGCTTCACTGACTACTTTGTAAGATAAATCTTATCGGTCTAGGTCTGGTTCATAGTCTAAAAAGAGACACCGGATTAATGCGACTACACCCATACGTAACCCAAAAGTTTTTTTTTTCAAAAATATCTTTTGAAATATGTGGGGAATTGTTGGAAAAATAGAATTTTAATGAGCTTGATATTTCAAAAGAGTTTTTTTTTAAAAAGGAATAAGAGAATTTTAATTGCTTTTAATATTTTGTAACGGCTATTTAATTGATATTAATTGCCAAGTTTTAATAGCAATTAATAAAAACGGTTATGAAATATTAATTGCTATTAAAAGTCTTTTATATCTATGTCTTTTACCGTTACATTTTTATGCCTATAAAAAGGCTCCTTTCCCTCACTTTAGAGAGAGATAACTAGAGGTTGTCTTCTCTCTTCCTTTCTTTCTCTCAAACTTTCTGGGTTACATGTTTTATTTTCTGCTATTCTGGCACCTGAGTGTTCCAGTTCTTAAGAGAACACTCAGAAGGGTCTGTTTAATCATGGAAGAAGTTCTGTAGACGCAGAATAATTTTTGTAGTCACGAAATAATTTCCTTAAGGACAATGTCTCTTAAAAGACGCGACTCAGGCTATGTTGGTGACGGTAACTTTTTACACCAATGTGTTGTCTTCCTCTAATTAAACTGTTGATCTTCACTTTTCAAGTTTTGTTGTGTTAAAAGATAAAAGGGTTCCTAATAAAATGTTTGTCGAATTCAAATTCGATAGCTTAACCCATGTTAATTCATGATAAGAAATAAAACTGGAAACATACCTGATGAATCTATGGAGTCGTGTTCAATGGGTAACAAGATCTTAATCTTCCAATTGTAACTTTTGCCTTAATTTTTTTTTTCTTAGAATCTCTCTCATGGGGAAGAAAAGAATAATATATTATATGCTATAAATAGGGACCATAACCCTTTTATGAATAACTAACAAATTTTAGTTACTTTTTAAGTTTTATATAATTTTTAATTCTGTCCCTCATCAAATTAAAAATTACACTTTGATATCTATACTTACATATTTCATGACAATTATGCCCTTAAGTCATAAATTTTATTTTCAATTATATCACTTTTAAATTTTGACTTGTTCAAATGATGGTCCAATACATTTTATTATTACATATAAGGCCCCAATTAGATAAATAAGTTTAACAATCTACCATTAGGCCACATATGCATCCTTATAAAGTTGTTGAACCTTATGAGATCAAAATTTTGTCATCATATCTACAAGGCATATCCGAACAATCTCATTCAGTAGTTGTATCAATATAGGACCAAGGAGGTTTCTGCTAAATCAATCATAACTAAATTCATCAACGATTACTAATACTAATATGCAACCAAATAACATAGATCAATCGTGAAATGTGCAGTATGAAAATCACATAAATGTAATCTGTACATGTCGATTTTCAATTGATCCTAAGATCATTAAATAACTTTATTATACAAAGTGTAATAAACTAAAAACTAAATTTTATTTCTAATCAAAGTAGAAATAATCAAATAAAATGTATGTATACACAACCAAACATAAAACATCAAATATATGAATGACAAACTCCTACTAAACTGAAGAATCTTCACGTTGTAATACACCCATATGCGAACAATGTGCTCATATATGAAAGACCTTGGGTGGAGACTCTTTGTAAGAGAGTCTGCTATCATAGAGTTTGTCCCTAATGTTCTATAGAAATTTGTCCACTATTTACCCTCTCCTTCATGATAGACATTGTTAGCACCTAAGAAGAGGGGTGAATTGGGTTATAAAAATCTTTTCTAAGACTTGTTGGAAGTTTAAGAAGTTTTATAAAACAATGCCAAACTTTTATGACAAAAAAATAAAGTATGTTCAAGATATGTATGAAGTGCAATGAATCAAAAATAAATCTTAAACAATTAAGGAGATAAGGAGAAGATTAAACACAAGTATTTATACTAATTCAGCTTATTGCCAAGCCTACATTCAGTCCTCAAAACTACTTCTTGAGTATTTTACCTTAATCCATAAGTTTATACAAAATGGGCACTTGTGAGCTACTACATAGAGATCTTTTTTTTTCACAAAGGTGTTTCTCCCCTTACAAAGTGTTTTTCCCTAAACACTAAATCAAGGAACCCATTCCTTGATCAATTAACTCAGAAAGAATAAGATGAAGCTAAGTTGACCTTCCTGGATATAGTTGATATACAAATCAAAGCTCTCAAATCAAAATATGATTGGCAAGAATGAATTTTAGAAAAATCAAAGATAATGAGAATGTTTTCTTGTTGATTTGACATCCATCTGTAACTTATATTTATAGACCAAGGTGTAAATTAAAAGATTTGTTGGAAAAAGATTAAGTATGATATTAGCATATTTTCTCAAAAAATAAACGTTATAGCTGATGTCAACGTGCTAGTAGTCGACTAGTAGGTCTTTGACAGTTGACTAATACCTTTTAATGAGGTGTTGATTGGTAGGTACTTGACAATCGATTGGTAACTCTCTATTGTCTTTTATAAAAATACTCCAAACTCTAGCAGTTGACTGGTTCCTAGTAACCAGTCGACTGGTAGTTACTAGAAGAAATTAATATCAAGACAAAAAGTAACTTATTGATTAGTAGTCTACTTGAGTCTTAGCCATTTTTAACCCTAGAGCAACTAGTTGACTATTTGCAAGCATGCGGTCGATTGGTAGACTACTAGGAGTTAAAAAAGAAGTTTTGAAAATTCTAAAACCCAAGTAGAACTAATCAAGTTTTTCAAAAATCTTTTCCAACTTAAGTAAAAGTTTAAAAGCATTCTCTAAAGTTTTAAATTGAATTTCTTGCCTTTCAAATATTTTTACAAAAGTTCTAAGTCTTAAAGGCACTACAACATAAAGAATCTTCTCTTTATTGCTTGATGCCTTTGACTTGATCAAAATTCCTGAAAAGATATATGACAATATAACCAAAGAATTTATTTTTAATTTGTTTATTGTCATCAAAATTTAAATTCACTTTTTCACATACAATGAGGCTAATACTTCACAATTATGAACTTGATGTCAATATGCTTTGACTTGGTCGAGCTCCTATTGTTGTTAGAGTATAAAACTGCTAATTTGTTGTCACAATATATCTTCAGTAGTCTTTCAATTCCTTCCACAATTCATAGCCCAATGACGCAATTTCTTAGCAAATCCCATGGTTAGACGCCTCATAACAAGCCATAAATTCTGCAACCATAGTGGAAAAAGCTATAAGTGTTTGCTTAGCACTACGGTGAGAAAAGCTCCACCAGCCAATAAATAGATGTAGCCCGAAGTGGATTTTCTACTATCTTGGCATCCGATAAAGTTAGAGTCAGAATACCCAATGATCTCAAAATAATCTAACCTCCTATACGTAAGCATATAATTCATTGTTCACTTCAAATACCTCATTACCCTTTTGATTGTTTTTCAACGATCTATACCTGGATTGCTTAAATATTTACATAACATGCTAACTATGCATGCTATAGTCGGACGCTTACAAAATTAGATTCCCTATAGCTGATGAATAGGGAATCTTTTGCATTTCCTGAATCTCAATGTTACCTTTAAGGCAATGACTGAGATTAAACTTCTTTCTTAACGACTGAGGTGTCACATGGTTTGCAATCCTGCACTCAAAATCTTTTAGGCAAGATAAATTTTTGGTTGCTTATGTTATGTCAATAACCTAAATGTCTCAGATAAATTTTAGGCAAGATTGATGTCAATTAGTCTTATTGAAGCAGAGTATCAGATCTTGGCACAAGTTGTTAATGAGATTGTTTGGATTTCAAGCCTCCTTAAGGAGCTGGGCATAGCACGATTAAGACCTACATGTATGTTTTGTGATAGCAAGACAACAATTTAGATAGCTATGAACCTCATTTTTTACGACAAAACAAAAAATATAGAGATTGATTGTCATATTGTTAGGGAGAGAGTTCATGATGGTACCAACAAGACATGTCACGTTCATATCAATGAACAACCTGCAGATTTATTAACCAAAGCCTTGGGAAGCCAGTAACATAGGAAGTTGATGGACAAGCTTAATTTGAGAAACATATTTTGGGTATCAACTTGAAGGGGTGTGTGTTGGAGATCAAGTTGCTACCAAGCTACCTAACTAACTAATTATGGTTATTTCCATTATTCTATGTTCCTGATAATTATTCAATTTATGTGTAGCCTTCAAGAAACATCTATATAAGTTTTTTAACATCTATGTAACATTCAATTCAATTTGAATTATAAATCATCAACATTCTTTCAATTTTTATTTTTCTTTTCTCCTCCTACCAAAATTTTTACAATAATCAAGTTTACAACATTAAACAAGTCTAAACTCAAGTGTGATGTCACCAAGATCAGCCACAATCCCTTAGACCCTAATAATAGCTGCTGCTAGCTCAGTGTGTCATGGTTGTCATTAATTTTAGTTGAATGTGTAGAATAAAATTAGAATTTTATTATTCCAATAATACAAGATATTACACACTCAAAAATCACTTCACCACCACTATGCTATTCTCTCTCTCACCTCACAATATTGCACACACTAGATACACTTCACCTTCATGCCACTTCAAGCATTCATCTCACTCATCTCATGCATAACTCATTTATTAATCTCACTCATTCATATATAACTTTGCTGCCACAAGCTATATATATAGGTGATTAATGTCGGCTAATGCAATGTTCAAGATTTTTCTTCCTTTCACAGCCATATTGTAATAATATTTTACGGCCTTCCTAGTAGCTCCCATATTGCCGCCATATTAGATCACTCTAAAATATTATAGAAAGAGAGAGAAGTCGGTTGGTATTTAACAGAATGGAGGGATGTTGTGAAAAAATTAAATGAGTAGGTAGGGTGACGGCAGATGGAGTGCTTTTACTGCTAATTACACTACAAAAAAAAAAGACTTTTGGTGCGACTAAAGTCGCCATCAAAAGTCTAAAAGTCGCCACTAAAAGTCTTTGTTGGCGACTTTTAGTGGCAACTAAAGTTGTTGGCGTAAGTCCGTGGCTGATTCTTTTGGTGCCGACTTTCAAAGTCGCCACCAAAAGTTACCTTTAGTGGCGACTTTAGTCGCCACCAAAAGTCATTTTTATTGCAAAAAAAAAAATTCGTGAAAAAAATGATTTTTGGTGTCAGCAAAAACTACCTTTGGTGGCGACTTTAGTCGCCACCAAAAGTCACTCGTCATCTTTTTATATCCGAATTGGCCCGAAAGGTCGACCCGAGATCCATTCGACTCGTGCGGATCTTGGCCGATCCAATAACTCGCTATCCCGAGCTGACTCGATTTTTTTGTGTGCAATATTCAAGTTTATTTGAAATTAAACCAAACATGTGCATACCTGAGATTCGAACCTGGATCCCTTGCTTGCAGCCATGTGTGTCTTGCCATTCTGCCACTGCTTCATTTGTGTTATGTAAGTGCAAAATATTATATATATCTATATATATAATATGTTAAAAATATTTTAGGTCAAAAATATTATAAAACAAAAATAAAATAATATTAAACTTAACAAAAAGCAAATATATTATTACTATTGGAGTCACCGCAAAAGTCCAACTTCAACTAATTTCATAAAAAAAAACGATTTCACTTAAAAAAATAGACTTCAGTCGTCACTGATAATCTAATTTTTTAAAAAAATTTAAAAATTTAAAAAATTTAAAAAATTAAATTTCTTTTAAATAAAATTAAGAAAAATAAAAAAAATTGAATTTTTTAAGTAAAAAAATGACTTTTTTAATTTTTTTTTAAAAATTAGACTATAGTCGCCACCAAAAGTCTAATTTTTTATTTTATTTTAAAAAATTTGACTTTTTTTATTTTATTTTAAAAAAGACTTTTGGTGGCGACTATAGTCGCCACCAAAAGTCTAATTGTTTATTTTATTTTAAAAAATCTGACTTTTTTTATTTTATTTTAAAAAAGACTTTTGGTGGCGACTATAGTCACCACCAAAAGTCTAATTTTTTATTTTATTTTAAAAAATCTGACTTTTTTTATTTTTTTTTAAAAAAGACTTTTGGTGGCGACTATAGTCGCCACTAAAGGTCTAATTTTTTATTTTATTTTAAAAAAACTGACTTTTTTTTTATTTTTTTTAAAAAATACTTTTGGTGGCGACTATAGTCGCCACCAAAAGTCTAATTTTTTATTTTATTTTAAAAAATATGACTTTTTTTTATTTTTTTTAAAAAAAGACTTTTGGTGGCGACTATAGTCGCCACCAAAAGTCTAATTTTTTATTTTATTTTAAAAAATCTGACTTTTTTTTATTTTTTTTTTAAAAAAGACTTTTGGTGGTCTAATTTTTTATTTTGTTTTAAAAAAATTGACTTTTTTTTTATTTTTTTTAAAAAATACTTTTGGTGGCGACTATAGTCGCCACCAAAAGTCTAATTTTTTATTTTATTTTAAAAATTCTGACTTTTTTTTATTTTTTTTAAAAAAAGACTTTTGGTGGCCACTATATAGTCGCCACCAAAAGTTTTTTTAAAAAAAATAAAAAAAATCAGATTTTTTAAAATAAAATAAACAATTAGACTTTTGGTGGCGACTATAGTCGCCACCAAAAGTCAACTTTTAGTAACGATTTATTTAGTCGCCATCAAAAAATCATTAATGAAAGTCAATTTTTTTGTAGTATTAAAGGAATCTTGAAAAATGATGTGAGGATTTAAACTGATTATAAATTATGATCAATATGATTGAGAAGTGATCCGTATGACCCTGCTTGAAAACAAAAGGGTGAGTAATAAAAGCCGATTGAAAAAAAATGTGGTGCTAATAGAATATAGAGGGCAAATTAATGCTTGTATTTAGTTTGTACCATTATTATATATTTGAAAAAGTATATATGGTGTGCTACGTAGAACGTCTGTTTGTAGTTTGTAGTCCATTAATGATATTAATTGATGAAGGATGAAGCAGGTAGGTGGGTAGGTACGTCGCTTGATCTGTATGGCAATGGCATATTAGCATTAGCGACAATAAAGCTGACATGCATGCAAATGGATGGCATGACATAAGGAGGTGAATCCAGTTTGAAATTCAATTAAAAAAAAGTGATAAATTATTCACTTTATTAAAAATTTAGTCTAAAAATACATAAATTGATCGCTTAGTTTTTGAATGTTTAATTATACACAATTTAATTTTTGAATGTTATAAATTCGTTGCAATGTTAGTGAGATAGGGGGTATTTTATCTTTTTTTAAGATTAAAAGGTCTATATCTTGATACATTCTCATTATTAAGATATTGTGTCTAAACCTAAATACCAAATAATTAATATTGTTCTTTTACAATACTTGTATGTATTAAATACATGGCAATAAAAAAATACCTAAAATAATTAATATCTGAAAGTTTTTACAAATTTTCATTATACTTGACTGAAAAAGATGTACTCAGAGCAAATAACCACTTAAAAATTAAATGAAAAAGTGAATATGGACTAAAATATGAGTAAATCAAATAAATGCAATCAAATATTCCCTTAGTCTTTTAAATATAAGTAAATATGTAATTCAGCCATGCAAAAAAATAAATTTGCACTAAATTCATAACTTGCAAAGATTAACTCATTTAATTCTTAAATTTCAAGAAGTAAATAATAGAAAATATATGTTTTAAAGATGAATTTGTGGATTTACGTACTCTGAATTTATTTGTTGGAGATTGAGGACAAAAAGGTTAGAAAAGCACAATTCACATGGCTTCCCAAAGGAAGAAACGAAATCTTTGACCTTGTCTTTTCTATGCAGTCGTATCTCCATGAAACCATTTTTTACATTATCACCAGCGAGGCAAATACGAAATACCTTCTGCCTAACTTTACCACAAAGTTCACTACAAAAAAAAAAAATTAAAGATGAGAGACAAAAAAAATTATTTTTAATTAAGTAAAAATTTGTCTCTAATTGATCAGAGGTGGATTTAGAGGTAAATTTTTTTTTATTTCTAATCCTGGCTTCTCAAACAAACTTGAGACGGAATTAAAAACGAATTTTTTTGTCCCAAATTCTGCTTCTAATTCTCTGAACAGAAAAAAAAACTGCCAGTAAATTATTAAATAAAACATATTTGGCCTCTCAAAAAAATTTTAGCCACATTAAATAATATTAAACTAAAGGGTACATTTATTCATTAGCCTTCTTAAAACAAGAGTGTTCAATGAATCAATCTATATAAAAAAGGAGGGAGACAACACTATATATAAGAAAAGGTGGGAGACTAAGGGTCTGTTTGGTTTGGGCATTTCCTGTTTTCATTTTCACTGAAAATAGAAAATGGACGTGAAATGCGTTTGGTTGAGTTAACTAAAAACATTTTCTTGAAAATATTTCTTAAAATAAGTCTAAATCTGAAAACACCAAAAAGATGTTTTCAGTGTTTCAGGAAATGTATTTCAGGAAATGAAGATTGAAAATGAAAAAAGGAAATGTTTTCACAAACCAAACAGACCCTAATTTTCTGAACTGAACGATATGAAATTAACAAAAATCTGAAGCGGAATTTGAAATAAAATTTATTCCTTCTCTAATCTGAAACAAAATTTAAATCTGAGACAAAATTTTTTTCGCCTCAAATTTTTGGACTAAATTTTATATTCAAATTAAATTTTGAGAAAGATTTCTAACATTTTAGAGGTGAAATTAGAGACAGAATATTAATTAATTTAATTTTTCGTTATACTTGTTTTTTTCATCATGAATATTAATTAATTTAATTTTTTTCCAAATATGCTGAAGCATATCCCAGGTTTCATTACTTCCAGTTATATATCACACTTGGCAAATATTATCGTTGCTGCTATATATATTTTGTTTATATTTTCCCCACTCGCTCATGAAATATATATATTCACAACATATATTATGTAACAATTCACTTTAATTTTTCTCACTTTTGAATGCCATCCATTAAACTTTCCTTTGCCTTGCCTTGCCTGCATCTTTAATCTCTTTTGCACCTTTCCATTATTAACAATACTATTGATTTAACCTACTTTCAGTACGACCTTTTTCATTTTTTTACTTACACTAATTAACACTAAAATATTTGTATAAGTTTAATTATATACATCCGCAAGTTGGTTTCTTGCATACACCCAATTTATCTAATTATTTATCTTACACTTTTAACATCTTCTTTCACACACACAATTCATATGTTGTTTCATATTTACAGGATAAAGTTTTCAGAAAATTGACTTTTGAATTAATAGTTGTTATCATCAAAATCATTCTCATGAAGTTCAACTTTAATAAGAAATATATATATATATATATATATATATATATATATATATATATATATTATGTCTCATCAATTAATGTAAAAATTAATGTCAATATATATGAATTATTTCAAATGTAAGAAACTTATTAACTTTTTGATTGCAAACCTAGTATTAATCTTTTTTTGTAAATTAAAATTAGCCTTGAAATATCAACATAATAATTATTTCTAATTCAACTGTTAGTTGAATGAAATTCATTTCTTGTTGTAAATTATTAAGAGATATAAAAATTTTATACCGATATCAGTTAATCCCTATTTCCTAACCCCACCAACGGCAAATAATATCATGTTGCGAAAATATAAAAGAAAATGACCAAAAAAAAAAGATATGATGTAATTTTTGCTTATTTAGCTTATCTAGACATGGACATGTGGTGTTAGAGTTTTTAATTAAAAACAAAAATAAAACCAATAGAGAAGTTTTATTGCAAAAAATTGAAAGTTTATGAGAATTTATTCCACCAGATTTTACAATTAATTAAGAGGATAAATTGGATAGCTCCTTAAATTGAGGTTAGTTATATATTTAATTTTATATTTAGAAATTTGTTATAAATTAGGTTCAAAACTCAATATATTCTTGGTTTGTCCATTTTTTTCATTTTTTTTAAATTTTGTATGATATTAATTAAATCATGACCTTCATTTTTTTAATATTAATTTTTATTTTAAAACTAAAATAATTGTTATAGTTCCATGTATAAGAAGAAAAAAAAAAGAACAATAATATATATTAACTAAAAAACTGCAACACTCACTACTAGAAAAGTGGGTAATAGCAGCACTTTATTAATAAGAAATATTATAATTGTTACTACATCGATAATATAGTAACAGTTATTTTACGTGTTAGAATAACTAGTATCGTTGGGAACAATTTATACAAGTGTCAGTAATCATAGTGAGTATTCTAGCAATTGAGAAATGTTACTAAAAATATAAAAGGAAAGTACTGTTATCTTTTTTTTTAATTCTTAAAAATGAAAAAACTTTTCTTTTCTCAAATTAGAATCCTATAATAGAATGCCTCACGTCCCATAATCGTTGGATCGTCATGGAGCCTACATGGGAGATAGGTCTCATGCCGATCTAACGATCGTGGGACGTCAAACACTTTACTGCCAAGTAGAGAATTAACTTTATTTTTTTTTATTACTCTTTTTTTTTGTTTGAACTTAGGGTATTCTCAAACAATTTTAAATTTGAAACTAATTTCTATTCAAGGCGGAAGCGTTAAAGTTAAAATCCTTTCAACAAGTGTATTTTTCAAAATTCAAACTTGTGTTTTTCCCTTTAGAAACCACTTACTTATTGGCCTTTTCTCACTACTCTATGTGCACACTTCTCACCCACAAACTTTCTTTCTCACTTTCCCTTCCTTATTTTCTTGCATCTTCTTACGCACAATTAATTAGTTCATATCTGCTTTTCTTCTGTTCATGGAGTCGAACGCTATTACTGATTCTCTGGTGCTCATAGTGAAAACAAACAATTTCCCAGGGGAAATCCAGAAATGGAAAAGGAGGAAAGTATACATAAAGATTATTCTCTTTAATATAATCTTCCAAATTTCAAATATAAAGTCTTTTAACTTGGTGCTTGTAAGATCATTTCCCTTCAATTTGGTCCACCAAAGATGATTTCTTTCAATTTTGCCCTCAAATATTTGTTTTCAAACAAAATGGTCATCCATTGTGTAAAAGGGAGATATCACATGGCCCTTTAATTAATCTTATAGACTTTTCCATACGCCTTTAACTCTCAAAACAATAAAAACCATTGAACGTTGATTTTAGCCATGAAGAATGTGAGTAGTTTTGCAATTCAAACTCATAATTAGACCCCACAAATATTCTTTCTAAGGATAATTTTGCTTATGAAAAAAATTAGTCATTGGACTAAACCAAAACACTTTAATTGGCTTTAAGGAGAAAATTTTTAAATGGCTAACTTAAAATATTTTATTTCTGAAAAATGAAATTTCGAAAAATAAATTATTAATTTTGTGAAAAAAAAAAGAAATATAGATGGTGTCACTAACAATCACTATAAAGGCGTGATACAGAGAACAGTCACGTATGTTGACAAAAAAGCTTAAAAACATGTAATGGCAGTGGAAATTAATTTGGTAGTTAAAGGACCACAGGGGTCTTAATAATAATCAAAAATTCATTGAGTACTTATTAATTTAATGTAAATCAGATTAAATTTTAAAAGAACTAACTCTCTATATTTATAAGACTCAAATTCGAGTTAATAACTGAAAGAAACAAATACGAAACCACAATCACGTATACATACCAATAACATTGAGATATTCATTTTGAATTTATGTGTACATGTAAGTGGTGATGAGATATTAATGAGGTAGGCATTTCGGGTGGCTCCAGATGAATTGTGACCCAAGAAAATCAGTAGGAAAAGAAAAATCAGGGCCTATAATTTTCCATCTTGGCAAGAAAGGGAGTAATTCCAGAGGATTAGGCAACTTTAATACATTGGTCTGATTAATGTAACAAGATTCACATTTTATGTGAAACAGCACTAGAGAGAAATATAGAGAGAGACAGAGGGGGGGTTCAACTACCAACTACTTTTAATTTCTTGGCCAACAAATGATAAATAAATTCATGTACGTGGTTTTGGGCTTTGTGTTAATAAGTTTTAGAAGAGGCAATCCCACACGCATTGATCAATTCCCCCAAATGCTGCTTAAAACCTCAACACCCTGTTAATGATCCCAAAGCCACTAACAGACACACAAACACAAACACACAATCGATTCATTGATGCCATTGACAGCGTCGTGAAGAGAATGGGTGTCGAAGTGATAAAGAAAGCTGGGGGAGCCATGAACGTGGGAGTGAGCTTTGTAGTGTTCTGCATTCTGGACCTTGTGGATTTTCTGCTGTGTGTGGTGTTCAAAGTTGTCGACTTTCTGATCGAAGCGGAATGGAAGCCGTGTTATTGTTCTTCCCCGAAGGAAGGAGGTAACATCTTGGTCTCCGAGCAAGGCGAATCCAAGATTCTCTCTCTAACCTCGTCTCCTTCCTCGAAGCTACTCTTGGAAGACATATCACGCACTCTGTTTTCTCGTCCCTCTCTGGTTTCACGACTGAAACGACTCCATTATTCCCACAAACAGAGCACTTCCTTCACTGTGAATTCCACCATCGTCGAGATGCTTCAGGGCAAGATTAATGGAACCAGACAGCATCAGAACCACCCCATTACTACGAGGTGGTCGGACTGCGACTGTAAACTCTGTACCCATTGGATCTCATCCTCTGCGAAGCCGAATCTGTACGTGAGAACCCTGGGTCCGGCGAGAGCAGAGGAGGCGGTCGTGTTCATCCACGGCTTCATATCGTCGTCGGCGTTCTGGACTGAAACGCTGTTCCCGAACTTCTCCGGCAGGGTGAAGTCGTGTTTCAGGCTGATCGCCGTCGATCTGCTGGGCTTCGGACGGAGCCCCAAGCCCAGCGAGTCGCTCTACACTCTCAGAGAACACCTCGAGATGCTAGAGACGTCAGTGTTGGACCCCCACAAGCTTCAATCTTTCCACATTGTCGCTCACTCTCTTGGTTGCATTCTCGCTCTAGCCCTCGCCGTCAAATACCCTCGCTCCGTCAAGTCCCTCACCCTCCTTGCCCCTGTAATAACTACCCTCTAAACCTCCTCATCTTCTGTACCTATATCTTTCTTAAATTGGACCATATATATATATATAATGTTTGTTTGTTTGTTTGATGTTCTGGTTTGGGAAAGCAGCCATTTTATCCGGTGCCGAAGGGTGCGGCGGCGCAGGCGACGGAGTATGTGATGAGCAGGGTGGCGCCGCGGCGGGTGTGGCCGCCGATCACGTTCGGGGCTTCTATAGCATGCTGGTACGAGCACATTACGCGCATGGTTTGCTTGGTCATCTGCAAAAACCACCGATTGTGGGAATTTCTCACCAAACTCATCACTCAAAACAGGTAATCTAAACTATTTCTTTTTCTCCGTCCTGTTCAACCACGTTGGTCAAACTCTTTTTTTTGTTTTTCTTTTGGACTAGCTATTTACTATTTACTATTCTTCTTCATGTATTTGGGTAACTTTTAATTTGATCCTTAATTTAGTTGCTTCTATATAAGTTGATGCTATTTTTCAGTGTTCAGAGAATCAGACTGAATCGATCGGTTCAACCAAAAAATCGATGAATTAGTTAAGAAATCAATTCGATTTAGACCAGTGAACTGATAAAAAATCAATCGAACTGGTCTCGAACCAATAAAATCGTTAAAATTAACCAGTTCAACTATTTTAATTTTTTTTAATTTTTTCAATTTTTACTGAATATTACAATGTATTTTTAAGAAATCTTTAAAAATTTAAGCTATTAGAAGAATATCTAGGATTGGTATAAATATATATATGTAACATATCTAGAATATTTTAATATTATATATTATATATTTTAATATATATAACATATATATTAATTATATATTTTATTATATTTTAAGTACAACTAATTTGACCTCGATGTGACCATTAACTTTTGAATCGATTTTTAAATCGGTGCCTTAACCAGTTCACATTTTAATGATCGGTCTAGTTTTTTAAACTTTAGTATTTTCAATCTTATCCTTCTCTACTAACTCTATTCATAACTAAATGATCTAGTTAATATAATCACATAATTCTTTACATTTTTCAAATATGTTAACAAAATCCATGTCACCGTTTTATTAATTGACCCGTTTGATTGTAATCAAATTAGGATAAATAAGGATGATATTGGAAGCATTTTCATCTTTGAGTGACTAAATCAAACAACAACAAAATTTACCTTTCAAGAACCAAAAGATTTTTCCTCGTGATTAATTAAAGAGGTGGTTTAAAAGTTTATAATTAAACGATCTTGTTAATATATCCATAAATTGTTAATATTTTCCAACTATGTTGAAAAAATTTTATGCTCGCATTCTATTAATTTTAACCTATTTGATTATAGATGAAGTAGGGATGGAAGAGTAACTTTGGAAGTATTTCATCTTTGAGGATAAAGGACTCAATTATAAATTTTCTTATCTATCAAGAACTATAATATATTTTTCTTCATAATTGATTAAAGGATTGGATATATATATGGTAATAAATTTTTTCTACACTTCAAGATTTATAATTTACCATCTACATGTACATTCTCGCGTAGATAACCAGTATACGAATCCGTACTGCGTCCTATTCTTGCATTATTGTCGATCAATCTGAATCTGACGGTTTAAATTGATCTTGAATTTAAACTAATCCGACAATATAGTGGTCAAATTCAAACTGATTTGACTATGGTACCCAAACAAGACAAGTCCTGTTTGCACCCGAAACCACACACCATGTGGGTCAACCTATACATTAAGTAATTTGAATTAAATTCTTAGAAATGTACGTTACCAAAATACAGATGAAAGATTCTGAAATAGGTTTGTACACAAAACAGCGAGGGGTAGCTATAATATTATGAAACACGAATGACATTAAATAGGAGTGATGATTAAGGTAGAGAGCAGAGATGGAACTCGAAACGGGAGTGAGATGTAGATAGATCTTAAATGGTTGCATTAATTGCCTTTCTTGAGAACTGCACATAGAAGAGGGATTTGGATTCCCTCTCGCTGGAGCTTCCAACCTATTAGAGGAAATTATATTCGTTAGATTTAACGAATAAAAAAATAATTTTTTTTGAGATGTTTTAGTCTTCCCTCCAACGTGCTAGTGACTCCAACCGCCATAAAAGAGAGTTTGAGAATGAAAAATGATGTGATTATGATTTGGTTTGGTTTGATTTGATTTTTGTTGAGCAACAGGATTAGAACATTCTTAATGGAAGGCTTCTTCTGCCACACCCACAATGCAGCCTGGCACACCCTCCACAACATCATATGTGGCACTGCTGGTAAGATGGAAACCTACTTAGACGCCGTCAGAGACAACCCTAACTGCAAGGTCACGGTGTTCCATGGCACTAACGACGAGCTTATCCCCGTTGAATGTAGCTACGAGGTCCAAAGAAGAATCCCTCGTGCCCATGTGAGACTCATCAATGACAAAGATCACATCACTATAGTTGTTGGTAGACAAAATGCTTTCGCTCGAGAACTCGAGCAGATTTGGACCAATTGATCGATTTAAACTTGCATAATATGCACACTTAATGTGACACGCTCGACCTTTTTTTTCAAGAAAGAAAGTTATGGGTGTTCACAATATATATATATATAATTGTATGCATGATGCATCCCTTTTTCTCTGTTTTTAACTAGAGTCCCCAAGTCTCAGGACGTGGCTGTGAGCTTCTGCAACAGTGGGCTCTATCAACAAGTTAAAGAAGGAATTAATGAGTCAGATTGATTTGCATATATGTATTTGTTTTTGTTAGTTAGACTGCTATATCATAAGGAAGACCAACGTGCTGTGATTGATCGAAGTGAATATTTATTGCCCTTTGTGATCGTTGAAAATGAAGACCTGCTGTATTCATGTTCCTCTGCAAATCCCACCACACCTACACCAAACAAAATTAAAAGGACATGAATGTGTGTTTCAGACGAAACTTCCTATATTCAAACCCTCTTCACCAGCACAGAGACATATCGGTCATCCTTAATTTCTGGGAGTAATTGTATTCTATAGAAGATTTGATGGTGTCATCTTTGAGAATAGTTCTTTTATATTTGGTGGTAAAAAATATTGAATAAAATTGAAATTTCAACCGTTTGATCATCAAATGAACGACTATAATAAAATGGATGAAAAAAATTGCCTCCAACTTCATCTATTCAATTTTAACAGTTCTTGTGGTCATTGAGCTCTTTTAGTAAATGTTGATAGTTTAGCAGGTTGCTATAACTGAAATTTTTACTCTCTATTGTACCAAAAAATGGATGGGGTATCTGTCATTTAATATCTGCGCAACCACCAGATTAATTATATTCACAGCGTATCTATACGATTGAATTGGTATCAATGTTACAGCAGCCATGGGTTGTGCTTCTTATTATATATTTATCTCCTCTCCTCCACTTTCTTCTTTTTCCATTTTGAGTTTTAATTTTGGTTTTGTGCTTTTTAGTCCCGTTGACGCGTGTCGTTTGGGTCAGAATTTGTCAGAACGCCATTACCCACCAAGGAAAATTTGCATGCCATAAATTAAATCGTTAGCTAACCTTACGAAGAAGACATGCCCCATCCAACAATTTGACTTCCCATCACGTAATTAATTCCTTCAATCCAATACTTTTCGTATAATTTTTTTAATCATTAATATCGTATTCCCCTAACTAATATAATATAAATTTGGTGGAGTTTTTAAAGATGGGTTGGTGAGTGACCCATATTCTCGTACCCAACATTAAGAAGCAACAACAAGGAAGCTCAATTAGTGCCATTGTCTTTTTTAATAACTAGAACGTTTACAAATCAGTCCACTCGTTCTCACTGTTAGCATTATTAAAGCTGGTTATTCGGCCCAACCTAACTAATTTAATTATATACAAATTTGCTTGTTATGACTATGATGTGTGTGTACGGAGATAATTCGGGTTGAGTTTTCATCCTTGACTTTTGGTCAATGAGACTTCATATAACTGTAGGATTTACTTGACAGATAAGTCCTACAGCCATCTAATAATTGTAGGCATGTCATGCAATTAAAGAGTCTTGTTAACTAAAAAATGGCTCCAAATCTGTATAACTCAAGCGTGGTTTCATTATTTGAATAGGATATGAATCATAGTTTTATCACATAATTTAACTTTTTAAGAATTTAATTTTATTAGCTAGTTTTAACATAGTTATAACATATTTTAATTATATTAACAATATTATTTCATGTAATTTAAAAGTTCTAATTGTAAAACCTCCAGAGTAGCTCACAACCTTAAACTCGCTTTGTCAGTATCAGTCACTTTCAATATCTAAGTCCTATTCTTGTCGTAATTGTATAATTACATGTCACATATCTCTAGTCTACAGCAATCACAATTTTGACGAGAAGATAATAAAACAGAGATAAATTTAAAAGTAAATTGTTTATTTAGTCTTTAAAAATTATAGTTATCTCAATTTAAACTCTAAAAATTATATTTGCCTTGACTTAATGTATTTGAGAACACGTTGACACACTCCAAACCAAGATTTTGCAAGTTGAAACGTATTTTGTAAGAAAAATTGTTTGATTTGGAAACACATTAAAAAGAAGCTGAATTTATTTCGCCTCAAACCAAGGTTTGCATTAAAGTGATTTGATGTTTGCTTAGAAAAAAAAAAGTTGGGTAAACTGGCATTTGGACAAAATTAATTAATTTTCAGATTTGATTTTAGATAAACTAATATTTGTATAAACGTGATTTATGTTTAGAAACTGTAATCAGAAAAAAGTAATTTTAGAAAAATAAAATTTGTTTGGATTTTAGTTATTAAAATTATTTTTGAATGTGTAATTATCAAAATAAGTGCGCATTTTACATGGCCTTATTTCATTTAGTCTTATTATTTATCATATATTTTTTTCTTTTGTTTCAGTTATTTTCATTTAAAATTATTTAAAAACTACTCTTGTATTGTAAGCAAAATAAAATCAACAAACCTATATATAAAAAAATATTAAAATGTTATAATTAAATGTACCAAAACGAAAATTGTACAAAAAAGAACCTAATTGCAATAAAATTTAACATCTAAAGGTCTAGTTACAGATTAAAACAACAAAAATTATGGATCAAACCAAAAATTAAATAAAACACAAAGGGATCAAATTGTAAATAATGCAGGGACTAAATTGAGGAGAAAATTTTTAACTTGGGGTCAAAGTAAAACTCGGTGAAATGTGAGGCTCAAAAGTGCAATTTTTGTGGGCCAAAATTTGCATATTTTACCAAAATATAAACCACCATTGCTGACAAATGTGAGCTCTCTTCGTCGTAAATTTTTTTTTAAGCACAAATCTAACACATTAATTTTAGGAACAATCAATCAAATAATTATACATAATAAAATAAAAATAGAAAAATCACTTATAAAATAAAGGAAAAATATTTTTGAGTTTCTTTCCTCTCTTTTTCTTTTTTCTCACTTCATTTGTTAGCTGTGTCTCAAATTTCATACATTAGCTATTCAGCCACAATTTTTGTAAATAAGTCTAATTAAATCAAAATGTTAAAAATATATTAAAAAAAGACAAAAAAGGAATCCCTTTTTTTTTCCGATGACTATAGAAGTGCATATGAATATGTTATATCTAAAAATTATTTAAAAATTAAAAAAATACTTTAATACAATATCTTTAATTATTACTGAACACTTGTAGCGTATCTCTAAAACAATTTTTTTTTGGTGAACATACAGTAATTTATTATTTTTGCACATAAGCCACACTGGCACAATTAACCGAAAATTTTGTGATTAACCAGTGGAATCATAAACTAATAAAAGCGTTGAAATTAGAAACTGGCAGACACAATTTGTCAACAAGAAAAAGAAAAATGAGGATTCCTTTTTTATTTTTTAATATAGCATTTTGATTTAATTAGAGCATCTACTGTAATATCCCAATAATTTTTAAGAATATTTAAAATGTATTTTAAAGTTTATTGAAAAATTTAATTACGTGGAAAATGTTCTTTTGAATTAGTGAAGGAAATTTGGGAATAGAAATTTTTAATTTTTAATTTAGGAAATTTTTACAAATTCTCAAGTACCTAAGTGAACAAATTTTAAAGTTAGAGTTGCTATGAACAATTTTATCCAAAAAAATTAGTGGGGCCTACACGTACATACTTAAACATTTATTTTTCTCTCTTATTCTTTTCTCTCGCTCATTCTCCCGTAGCTTCCTCACTCTCTTTTGGCTATGCATCCCAAGGGAACTTCTTCATCAACCATTCATACTATTTTTGCTTGGGGAAGGAAGCCATGGAAATTAGGAGGATTGGTAAGTTGATGTTCTCCTTCTTCTTCCTCTTTTTACAAGACCAAATCCTTAGTTATCAATTTAAAAAATTTTTGTAAAATGTTTCTATGGATGAATTTAAGTATGGGTGTTAATCTAAAACATTCATAGGTGATTTATGATATTATTGGAACAAGAAATTTGGAGAAAAAATAGGAGAAATCCATACAATTTAGAAATTAAAAAAAAGTTAGGGTTCTTGATAAAAATTTGAGATTAGAACTTGGATTGTTGGTAAAAATTGGGGGTTTTGGTGGCAAAACACTCCTTAGACATTAATGATGAAAACTCATAGAAGAAATCAAAAGAAATGTTGTTTTAGATGTGATTTTAGGATTTATAGATGAAAAACACGAAGAACGTCATTGTTTATTTTGCAAATTTTCTAGAAAATTTTCAAAAAATACTATTCATCGAGAAAACTTTTCCAGATTTTCTCAATTACTGTAGCATTGACTCAGTCAACGTTACTGTAGCATTGACTCGGTTAACGTTACTGTAGCATTGACTTAGTCAACGATATTGTAGCTACGTTGACTGTTGATCGTTACTGTAGCATCAGTTTTAAAATATTCATAACTCTTTCATCCGAGCTCTATTTTTAGTAAATAAGATACCGTTAGAAAGCTCTTTGAGTCTAGTTTCTAATAGTATAAGTTTCACTTGAAAATTCATTATTATTTGAGAGTTATATTCAGAGGAGTGATCAAATGTCAAATTATGGCAAAGAATTTTCCTATTTTGTGACCTTGATATGTTTTTGGCATGATTATCTTGTAGGGATGGATTCTTTAATGCATCATCCACATATTTTGAAATGTTGTGATTAGTTTGGATGTAGAAGAAATTACATTCCATCATCTTACACATCTTCAAGAAAGGTTCAAGGTAAAATTGGACAAATATCAATGTGAGAGATCCTACTTTACCTTATTTACTTATTTAATGTATATATTAAAAGTTTACTACAATATATATATATATATATATATATATATATATATATATATGTGACATGAAATTCATGCATTCATTTTATGCATTGAAATGTATAAATATGAGACTGTTGTGAACTTTTCCTAAAATGGGATGCATATGGTTGCCTATGATTGTGTAATGTGATTGTGTTTGATCTTGAGAGAAACAAAAATGGAGTTTATGGGATCCCATGTGTAATACCCGTTAATTTCGGAATGTAATTTGCTTAAGAGTATTTTAGAATTTTACAACGTTACTTTAGTTATTTATTTTGGTCATATTTAATTTTCATATTTAATTGTTCTCTTTGAATATTATTTATGAAAATTGAGTTAAATGACTGGACTAAATATTTGCACAATGTGGGATATATTCTAAGAATGGTGAAATTCATGCAAAAGTGGTTTCAGAATGGTCAATTAGTCCATTTATTGTAAATTGACTAGATGGGTTTGGATGTTGGGTTATGGATACCCATGGGTTATTGAATAATCCATTAGAAATATTTAATATAAAGTTTCAATAGTACCCCCTCATTTTTCTCACGCAACCGAAGCCCTGAGGAAGTTTTCTCTCCTTTCTTCATTCTCTTCTCAAATCCTTTCCTTAATCTTCAGAGCTTTGATTATTTGTTCGGTTCAAAGGCTTTGTAAGGATCGAAGGTAAGCTTTAATCTCATTATTTTCCTTAAATTTCAGTTTATGTAGAAGATCAGAGGAGGTTTTGTTCTTGAAGATTTTGATGATAATTCATGAATCTCAGTTGTTTTAGAAGTTATATTTGAGTTATAATCGGTTAAAAGAGTTGAAATTCTGGTTTTGAAACAAGAAAGGAAAGGATGAATTTTTGAAAGATTTTTCTGCAAAAATTCGAGTTACTGTAGCGACCAGAGATTTCGGAAAAATCTGAAAAATTTTCTTCGAGTACTGTAGCAGTACTATAGTGTCGGCAGTCAACGGTACTGTAGCAGTCAACGTTACTGTAGCGAACCGGCACTGTAGCGAACCGTTACTGTAGCAAACTGTTACTGTAGCAATCAGAAAATTTTACGTATTTTCGTGATTTTGTTTCCTTTCTTATGTTTCCTTGTAATATATTTTACTAGGAAATTTTCCTACACAAATTCTAGTGTGGAACAAGGTAAACTTGGACAAACATCAAGGTGAGTGAATAACCTTGCTAAGCTAATTTGATATTACTATGCAATCAATTTTTCATATGGGAGTATATGATGATCGGTAGAAATAAGAGTATGTAGAAATTATTTTATTTCATGGCAATTGTACTATGTGATAAATTCTCTCTATCTTATTAATGAGTAAAGATCTACATGATCTAATACATGAGTTTGAAAGGGTTAAAGTCCCATACTACTCAGTGTATATCTATGAAACCTATACCCGAGTTGAAAGGGTTAGAGTCCCATACTACTCGGCGTATATCTAAGAAATCTTATTCACGAGTTTGAAAGGGTTAGAGTCTCATACTACTCGGTGTATATCTATGAAATCTTATTCATGAGTTTGAAAGGGTTAGAGTCCCATACTACTCGATGTATAAGATAATTAATTATATGAGTAAATGTGGTATTTGTACTTTTGATATTTTATATAGTACAGTTATTTACTTACTGAGTTTTTAAATAAACTCACACTGCCTATGATTATTTTTTTCAGATACAGAAAACAAAGAAGAAGAGAATCCGTTTGAAGATTAGAAGCCCCTTGGGATTATTCTCTATTTCTGTCTGGTGGGATACCAGTACTTATTAATGTGGATATTAGAAACGCTCTGTACTTTTTATAGGTCTCCTAGGCTTGCGATGAGATAGAAAAATCAGACTATATATGTCTATATTTGCTTATCAGATGAATATAATTTTGTAGTGTGGAATGAATGATTAAGGTTGAATGTAAAACCTTACAGAATATATGTAAATGACGTATGTTTGAGAATTTTATTTAATAAATAGTATCTTTTCACATGTTCAATTTTTGGGATGTGACACCATGGGATGAAATAAGGGTGGAATGAAATCACTATAGCCACGTGATATTGAATATGATATTCGTCCTTTTAAGGACATGGTGAAATAAGGTTGACTACAGATTTGTCCCTTTGAGGACAGAGGTGAAATAAGAGAGGATGCGGCAGGGGCCATAGGTCAACAACCACTTTATTGTGGATGGAACCCGAAAAATATCTGGGAATTTGATTTGAAATTGTATGAATTGTTTGAAATGTGATTTGGCTTGATCTTAAATGTGTTGTTAATAATTGCGAGGTGATTTTAATGTGTGTGTCTTGATAAATATCTTGTATACCAAAACTTAGATGATTATACCGTTAGATTAATTATGTATATCTGTATGTATATATATATATATATATATATATATACCTATATTGTATGTGAATGTGGTAGGATTCTCTCAAGTAGAAGTTATCTTCAGTTTCAGGTATGGAGAGCTTGCGAATCCGATGACGATCATGCCAAGATTACTTTTTCATTTGTTTAGGGTAAAGGTATAATGTTTAGGTCTTATTCTAATGTATAAATCTAAAAAAACTCTATAATCGGGTAGGTTTGTTCAGCGATGTAATGTGTATAATTGTAACGTGTATGGGAAACTCGGTTTAGCCATAATTTCTTATCATTTTGTGAGAAGAGAAATAGTTCTTTTTTTTATATCTTAAATTGTGTAGTTTAAATTAATTGTATTTAAAAGAATAACCAAAATAAGATTTAGTATTGTGCTTAAGAGAAAGATAAGCTTACGGATGTGAGGTGAAATTCACTTTCCGTGCCGGTCACTTGCTCAGATATTGGGATGTGACAAAGTTGGTATCAGAGCATTGGGTTTAGGTCTCCTACTAATTACAGAGCTGGGTAACCTTAGTGGAACCTCCTCTATCATTGTAATCCCAGGCACAACTATAGAGAGATAGTTCTACTGAAGGTCCTGTAGGATGTTTTCATTCTCTTTCCCTCCGAGACTTATCTTTTCTTAGGAATTATGTTTTCAATTTTAGTTTTAGATAGATGTGACTACACTTTTAAACTTGGTAAAGGAAATGTTGTTATCTATTTTGACTACGCTGCTGACAGATCAAATTTTTATGAGATGGGCTTTGCAAGCTAAATTCGTGATTGATTTTGTGTGACTGATTTCCTTTATTTTTCTTTATTTTATTATTATTTTTGTAAGAGTACCATCCAATAAAAGAAACCACTTGCATTAAAAAAAACAAACTGAAGGATTACATTGCAAAAAAAAAAAGTTTACTTATTCATGAGTAATCTACAGGCGAGGTGGTCTTTGATTAGGAGGGTTGTATTGTATCATCACCCCTCGACCATTTCTTAGAGCAAGAGACAGAGCAATGTCACGGAGGATAGTGTAAATTTCATTCATACAATCAACACTTCTTTGTTGTTGATTGCAGAAGCACTGGGTGGACCAATAGAAGAACCTATCTATTCTCGAAATCATTGTCGCGTTATTGCGTTTAGTTAACTTTTCCATATCCTCTATCATCTTTTTTAGATCCTTCACTTGCTGCTCTAGACAGGCGATTTTGTCCTCCGAGGTATGGCCCGTGCTAATCTCCTCAGCTTCCTCATTCTTCTTTATCTTTTTCTCCTTTTGCTTCTCTTGAGACCCCTCAAAAGGTCTTTTGCCCTTGTCCTTGCCTAAACTTAAGTTTAAGTCGAGTTCTTCTTCTTTGGCCTCCACTGTGAGATCAATGTACTTCCTTGTAGCCATGATTTGAAAATTTAAAAATTTTTGTAGGAGTATGAGGCGAGAGGAATGCTGGGAAGTTGTAGACTTAGAGATGATTACTCTTTGTGGTGTGGTAACTAAGAATGCTGGGACAGTTTTTATAGAGAAAAATTAGAACTTAGAGACAAAGAAGATATCTCTTCACCGCACCCCTACACCCTCAACCTATGGATTTCTGCAAGCTGGAAGCTATAAGTCTAGGAGAGGCATGCATACCAACAGTGTGTCGCATTCATGCTGAAACCACGAAAGTCAATTTCGACGGATTTGCAGCTGATTTAATTTGTTTTAATTGAAAATTTTAAGGATTAATAAATTGGTGATAAACAGAACCTTATTTCTTTGCTTTATTGTGTTATTCTTGAGAGCATTCAGTTGATTATAATATACATGATTGATTAAATCATGTGTGATTACATGTATCTAAGAACATATGTTGTGTATGCTATTCATGCATCATGAGCGAAGGCTACGGCTAAGAATAATATGTCATGATTCCACATGTACTTATAGAAAATGAGAAGTCAAAAATTTAAAATGACTTGAATAAAATAAAATGTGTAGAAGATGATACAACTTCATGGTTACACATACTTACATATAATGCTCTCCTGAGCAAATGAAAGGCAATGATTTCCTTGCATCATGATAATGTTTGATGCATGCGACCATAAGCAGTTAACTTTGTTTTAAAATATATATTTATATATATTATGTGTAAGTCTAGAGTAAAGACACCAATTAGAATATATGATAAGGCTAATATGAGACTACCTAATCATGGAGTGACATCGTGATATTGGGATTTCAAGATAAGACAAGTTTAGAGTGAGAAAATCTTAGACTAAAAGGGGTAGTTAGTCGAAACTTTGAGAAAGTTCAAGATTAGCCGAAATTTTTGAGCAAATATTTGACTTGTATTGATTATATTAAATTATATTTACTTACATGTCCGACATCAATAGCTGGCATTGCAACGTATGAGATCTATAAACTTCTTAGGGAGCGTTGTATAGGTTGTGGTGACTCTAGTTCGAAGGGCTTTAGTTTACTACTGTAATTCACCATGTTGGCTGCCGAGCGTAAGAATAGTTCTTATATAAGAACTAATTCTTATACAAAAAAGTAATAATAAAATAATTAACTTATAATAAATGTTAGTGAAGTTAGTGGAGAGTAATAAATGCTAAAGTAGTTGAGAGTTAATTGTGGGACTCATTTGTGAGTTCTTAAGAAGTTTATTACTAGAGTGAAGAGTTGTTTAAAGTGGTGGAGAGTTGCTTAAACTGATGTAGCACTGTGAGACTCACAATAAGAACTCAATTAAAATTCACCATTATAGATGTTCTTAGATTTATTTATAAAAAATTGTGACTGAATAGTCAGTGTGTAAAATCTGAGACACAGCTGACAAATAAAGAGAGTGAAAAGAAAAATATAGGAAAGAAACTCAAGAGTCTTTTTTTTTATTATTTTAATAACTTTTTCTATTTTTATTTTATTTAATATAAATATTTAATTAATTATACCTAAAACTAAAATATTAGATTTGTGTCCACAAAATAATTTCTCCTGTTTCATGCCTATTCTTATTCTTCTTCTTTTTTCTGTGTTTTATCTTTTTTCTCTTTTTCTAACTCTCTACCTCCACTTTAAGCTCCATTCATCGTTCTCTCTTTTTCTGTAGAGAAGTGCACCATGACTCCACGAGAGATGAACAAAAAAGGGTAAGGGGTAAAAAAGGAAGAGAAAGATGGGAATTAAATCAATTTTGAATTCAATCTTGAACGGGAAACAAAAACAAGTGAGGGATGTGTTGAATGAAAGTGGGGTTTTATTGTTGAATATTGTAGAATCATGTTTGCCATCTTTCTTGGTCGTAAAAACAAACATCACAATTTTTATGCAAATAGTGGTTAGGAAAAAACAAACATACCTTGAGGAGGAACAAAAGCATAACCAAACATATGGTTGACCACGTTTTTGCCCCAAACCAAGATTTTTAGTGATTTTGCCAACTATCATTTTCTCTTTTACCCCTCACTTTTATCTGTCTCTCCATTTTTTGTGTAACTCTCTTCCATCCATCTCTCATTTTCGAAGCTTAGAATACAGTGTTTTCATAATTGGACGGAGTTCAACTCTTTCAGATTATAGAGCATTTGAACCGGTCAAGAACTAATTCAACCGACTTTGAACCGATGGAATCGGCCAAACCAGCGGGGTTAATTGCCTGATCGGTTCTTTTTTTTGTCACTTTGCTTTTTCTATTTTATACTTAGGTGTTGAAGAAATTGAAGACCAACCAATTATAAAGTCAACTAGTGTTGTAACCTGTGTGATGCACGAATAATTCATAACTTTAAATTTTTTTGTAATTTATAATAATAATAACAATAACAACAATAATTAATTGACAGCAAATATATAATGATTGGCAAAAGAGACAAATATTTTAGAATATCTACATGTAATGTGAATGAGTGAATTGAATCAGTGAATCATTAAGTAAATACTTTTATAGAAACCAATTAGTGAAAATAATTGATTTCTATCACTATAGCTGTCACATCCCAAAAATTGAACATGTGAAAAGATACTACTCATTTGATAAAATTCTCAAACATATGTTATTTACATATGTTCTGTAAGGTTTTACATTTAACCTTAATCATTCATTCCACACGACAGAATTATATGCATCTGATAAGCAAATATAAGCATACATAATCTGATATTTTTATCTCATCGCAAGCCTAGGAGACCTATAGAAAGTACAGAGCGTTTCTAGTATCCACATTAATAAGTATTGGTATCCCACCAGACAGAAATAGAGAATAATCCCAAAGGGCTTCTAATCTTCAAACGGATACTCTTGTTCTTTGTTTTCTGTATCTGAAAAAAATAATCATAGGGAGTGTGAGTTTATTTAAAAACTCAGTAAGTAAATACATGTACTATATAAAATATCAAAAGTACAAATACCACATTTACTCATATAATTAATTGTCTTATACATCGAGTAGTATGGGACTCTAACCCTTTCAAACTCATGAATAAGATTTCATAGATATACACCGAGTAGTATGGGACTCTAACCCTTTCAAACTCGTGGATAAGATCTCATAGGTATACACCGAGTAGTATGAGACTCTAACCCTTTCAACTCGTGTATAGGTTTCATAGATATGCACTGAGTAGTATGGGACTTTAACCCTTTCAAACTCGTGTATAAGATTTCTTAGATATACGCCGAGTAGTATGGGACTTTAACCCTTTCAACTCGTGTATAGGTTTTATAGATATGCACTGAGTAGTATGGGACTTTAACCCTTTCAAACTCATGTATAAGATTTCTTAGATATACGCCGAGTAGTATGGGACTTTAACCCTTTCAACTCGTGTATAGGTTTCATAGATATGCACTGAGTAGTATGGGACTTTAACCCTTTCAAACTCGTGTATAAGATTTCTTAGATATACACCGAGTAGTATGGGACTTTAACCCTTTCACACTCGTGTATTAGATCCCGTAGATCTTTATTCATTAATAAGATAGTGAGAATTCATCACATAGTACAATTGTCATGTAATAAATAATTTCTACATACTCTTATTTCTACTGATCATCATATACTCACATATGAAAAATTAATTGCTTATTATCTAAATAATATTGTAAATGTGTCTTATATTGTACTTTGACTAGTAATATCAAATTAGCTGAGCAAGGTTATTCACTCACCTTGATGTTTGTCCAAATTTACCTTGTTCCACACTAGAATTTGTGTAGGAAAATTTCCTAGTAAAATATATTACAAGGAAACATAAGAAAGGAAACAAAATCACGAAAATACGCAAAATTTTCTGATTGCTACAGTAACGGTTCGCTACAGTACCGGTTTGCTACAGTACCGTTGACTGCCGACACTACAGTACTGCTACAGTACCGAAGAAAATTTTCCAGATTTTTTCTGAAATTTCTGGTCTCTACAGTAACTCGAAGAAAAATTCCAGATTTCCAATTGCTACAGTACTTCGAATTTTGCAGAAAATCTTTCAAAAAATTTATCCTTTCCTTTCTTTTGATTCAAAACCAGAATCTCAACTCTTTTAACCGATTATAACTCAAATATAACTTCTAAAACAACTGAGATTCACGAATTATCATCAAAATCTTCAAGAACAAAACCTCCTCTAATCTTCCATATAAACTTAGATTTAAGGAAAATAATGAGATTAAAGCTTACCTTCGATCCTTACAAAGCCTTTGAACCGAACAAATAATCAAAGCTCTGAAGATTAAGGAAAGGATTTGAGAAGAGGATGAAGAAATGAGAGAAAACGCTTTTCTGCCTTCCTTCGGCTGAGTGAGAAAATGAGGGGTACTATTGAAGCTTTATATTAAATATTTCTAATGGGTTATTCAATAACTCATGGGTATCCATAACCCAACATCCAAACCCATCCAGTCAATTTACAATAAATGGACTAATTGACCATTCTGAAACCACTTTTCCATGAATTTCACCATTGTTAAAACATATCCCACATTGTGTAAATATTTAGTCTAGTCATTTAACTCAATTTTCATAAATAATATTCAAAGAGAACAATTAAATATGAAAATTAAAAATGACCAAAATAAATAACTAAAGTAACGTTGTGAAATTCTAAAATACTCTTAAGCGAATTATATTCTGAAATTAACGGGTATTACAATATCATTATTAATCTCAAACATATGCAATTAATAGTAAATACTTTTATTGAATTAAACCACTTACAAATTTAATCTACCTCAGTGCAGTTATGGAATTAGGTTATTGATTTTATGGAATTAAGTTATTAATTTAATAGAAATAGTAAATACTTTTATTGATTAACAAATTCCTTAACATTAGATAAGAGTTCCATTAATAGAAATAGTACATACTTTGGGCTCATAAATAATATTTCAACGGATATTAAGTTATTAATTTTACCTGTTGAAATAATAAATACTTTTATGGAATTAATTTATTAATTTAATACAAATCACTAAACTAAATTATGAAATTGATTTGTAAATGTCATTAGATAAATACTTTTATAGAAATTATCAGGGATAATCAATTGGTGAATATTTTATATGAAAATTAATTTGTAAGAAAGTAATTCTATTGATCAGGAAATCAAAATTAGTTCAAAAAAAGTAAGCTTTTTAATTCACATATTAATTCTATAATTAAATTTATTTTACCTACTAAAAAAATCTTTTAATACACTACAATGGTCAAAATATAATAATATTAATATTGATTATGGAATTGATTTATTTTACCTACTAAGAAATAGTAAATATTTTTATTGATTAACGTATTCTTTAATGTTAGATAATAGTTTCATTAATAGAAATAGTAAATACTTTGGGTTCATAAGTCATATTTCAACGAATATTAAGTTATTAATTTTATGAAATTAAGTTATTAATTTAATATAAATAGTAAATATGTTTATTCACTTAAAAATACTTTTATTGATTATCCGTTGAAATAGTAAATATTTTTATGCAATTAAGTTATTAATTTAATAAAATAATGATATCCAATTTATTATGTAATATTATAAAATTCATGTCATAATTATAGATTTGTTGAAATAGCAATATTTATGTTATGTCATCTTCATTTTGGAATACAATTGTAATACCCATGTAATACCCAAGAAAAATAAAATATAAATATTTGTTTACAAACTACTGTTACTATTTCAGTATACGGTACTATTCACCTGTATAATACTATTTACGTATATGATACTGTTCATTTATACAATCGAAATGTCAAGTACTAGATGTGGCTTGGTCATAAGAGAAAACTAGAAAGAAGTTTGTAGGAGAAAATGACGTTTTATGTGTAAAAATACCCTCAGGGACTAAATTGAAAGGACTGATTTGAAAAGAAACTTAAAGGTTTAAGATGAAAGGATAGTTTTCCCTTTAAGTTTTCAATAGTAATAACAGAAAAATATTTAGCCCGCTATTTGCACAGTAACTGCATTATTAGAAATATCATTTTCATAAATAGTAAATTGAATATTTTATTAGCGCATAGTGTCAAATAGTACCCTTGACTTTTGCTATAAATATGCCCTTCTATTTCACTTCTAAACTCACACCTTCAACTTCTCTTCTTCTCTCCTTAAGTTTCTCTTGCTTCGACGCTAGGCCTCTGAGATTTTGGGCCTTTCTTTTTCAGCTTAGGTAAGGATACTATGCCCTTTCTATGTCTTTCAAATTTTAGAAGTTAATTTCTTAAGTATGCTCTGTGGTTGCGGTTTTGGCCGATCTTCCACATCAGAAAAACTGTCCTTAGCTGTTTATATGTTATTTTGATTCTCTGATTACCGAAATAGAATGTAAACTGTGAAGAATACATGTCTAGGAAAGTTCTGGCTAAGGAAAGACCTGGTTTTTAAGTGTGTCCAGTGTGACCCTCCACTCTTTCCTGGGAACTTACCTGGTGTACTCTTTTACAGATTGTATTCTCTATTTCTGGTATGAATAGTACCCGTATATATGAATAGTGACCGTATATATGAATAGTACCGTATGTATGAACAGTATCTGTATGAAAACAATCCTAACTTGTTTTCTCTAATCTTTCATGAAAATCTCCGTAGCGGAATACTGAAATTCATCTGTGTACTCTTGTCTGTAATGACTTAGAGAAGCGATGTTCGTACGGAATCTAGGTGAGTGAAACGACCCCGTTTTAATAGAGTTTTAGCATTACTGGTGATAAAAAGTATGTCGTAGGACACTCCCAAGATTCATAGGGGGAAATTGGATTCAGAATGACGAATCTAAATGAGATAATTAATCCATAAGTATGGATAAAATGAAATAAGTATCTTATGATGATGTGAAGTTTGAATGTTTTCAAAAATGGATTAATTGTTATCTTGATATGTGGTTTATAAATCCATAATATAGTAATATACTATACCTGTTATATGGATGAATATTATATTAAGCTTCTGATTATGATATGAAATGCTATTGATTGTGATTGAGCGGGACAGTACCCCCTCTCACGGCAAGGCGGAAAACCCGGTTGACAGGGTGTCTTGACCAATGAGTGTGGAGACAACGATTCCCTCAGTAGGGATATAGCCCGGATTGGTGATAAATCCGTGAGGCGCCCTAGCTAAGAGGATGAGGTTGTGCGTCATGGCGGAAATATACATAATTGGTGAGCCGGCCTGTGTGCGCTCTCCGGGATATATTGCCATTGACGAGTACTAGTAACGTTTGTTGAATTGGATGAATTTTTATCTTGTATGTAAGAGGATGATGTTGTGCGTCATGGCGGAAATATACATAATTGATGAGCCGGCCTGTGTGCGCTCTCCGGGATATATTGCCATTGACGAGTACTAGTAACGTTTGTTGAATTGGATAAATTTTTATCTTCTGTCTATTGGTTGAGTATGAGCCTTTGGATATGCTTGCATGACTGGTAATGTATTTGAATTTTATTAATGCGAGGCCGATTCGCTCATTGAGTTTAAAAGCTCACATTGTTTGTACAACCTTTTTGTTCAGATCAGGTTGTCATCGAAGAATATCTGCTAGAGGAGTAGATCACTTTGGACCTTCCCGTTGTCGGGTAGACCTCTCTTCTGTTATAGATTATGTTGCTCTGTAATCGTCTAGGACATCTAGTTCAGGAGTTCGACATTTGGCTTGTATGTCAGTATAATAATGTATTTTAAATTGATAATCTATGATTTTCAGATAAGAAAATTTGATATATTTATCGGAAGGCTTACAGTGATGAGAGATTCATCATTGTGCCGGTCATGTGCCCAGAAAACGGGTCGTGACAAAGTTGGTATCAGAGCAATGGTTGTTAGGTCTCCTAGTGATTACAGAGCAAGGTAACCTTAGTAGGACCTCCTCTATCGTTGTGAACCCGGGCACAATTATAGAGAGACGGCTCTACTGAAGGTCCTGTAGGATGTTTCCATTTCCTTTCCCTCCGAGACTTATCTCTTCTTAGGAATTTTGTTCTCAGTTTTAGTTTTAGACAGATGTGGCCACACTTTTGAACTTAGTAAAGGAAAGGTTATTACTTGTTTTGATTCTGTTGTTGTCAGATCAAATTTTTATATGGTGGATTTTATAAGCTGAATTCATGATTGAATTTGTGTAGCTATATTATTTTAGGATACCAGCCAATAAAAGAAACCACTCGCATTAAAAAAAAAACTGAAGGATTACATTGCAAAAAAGAAGAAGTTTACTCATGCATGAGTAATCTAAAAGCGAGGTGGTCTTGGATTAGGAGGGTTGTATTGTATCATCACCCCTCGACCATTCCTTGGAGCAAGGGACATAGCAATGTCGCGGAGGGTAGTGTAAATCCCATTCATACAATCAACACTTCTTTGTTGTTGATTGCAGAAGCACTGGGTAGACCAATAGAAGAACCTGTCTATTCTTGAAGTCATTTCTGCATGATTGCGTTTAGTTAACTTCTCCAGGTCTCCTATCATCTTTTTCAGATTTTTCACCTCCTGCTCTAGACAGGCGATTTTGTCCTCCGAGGTATGGCCCGTGCTAGTCTCCTCAGCTTCCTCGATCTTCTTCATTTTCTTCTCCTTTTGTTTCTTTGGAGACCCCTCAAAAGGTCTTTTGCCCTTGTCTTTGCCCAGACTTAAGTTTAAGTCGAGCTCTTCTTCCTTAGCCTCTACTGTGAGATCAATGTACTTCCTTGCGGACATGATTTGAAAAAATTTAGAAATTTTTGTAAGAGTATGAGGCGAGAGGAATACTGGGGGATTGTAGGCTCGGAGATTATTACTCTTTGTGGTGTGCTAACTGAGAACGCTGAGAAGGTTTTTATAGAGAAAAAATTTGGACTAAGAGACAAAGAAGATATCTCTTCACCGCACCCCTACACGATCAACCTATGGATTTCTGCAAGCTGGAAGCCAGAAGTCTAGGGTAGGCGTGCACACCAACAATGCGTCGCATTAATGCAAAAACCACGAAAGTCAGTATTCGGTGGATTTGCGGCCGATTTTACTTGGTTTTCCCATTTCTCCCGTTGGCATTTTTCGAAATTCAAAGAAGTTGACGATATAGCCATTAAAGATTGCCTTAGATGCTTTTATGATGAACTGAAATGCATTTCTCTGTTTTATTGTGTTGTTCTTAAGAGCCTTCAGTTGAGTATAACATACATAATTGATTGAATCATGTTGTAATTACATTTATGTATGTTATTCATGCATAATGAGTGAAGGCTACGATCAAGGAGAATATGTGATGATCCTACATATACTCATAGAGATGTGAAATCAAAATGACTTGGATAGAATAAAATGTGTAGATGATGATATATCTTCATGGTTACACATACTTACATATAATGCTCTCGTGGGCAAATGAAAGGCAGTGATTTCCTTACATCATGATAATACTTACTGCATGTGACCGTAAGCAGTTAACTTTGTTTTAATATATTGATATACATATATTATGTGTAAATCCAGAATAAAGACACCGATCAGAATCTAAGATAAGGCTAATATGAGACTACCCGATCATAGAGGGACATCGTGATATGGGATTACAGGATAAAACAAGTTAGAGGGAGAAAATCTCAGACTGAAGAGCGTAGTTAGTCAAAAGTTTGAGAAAAGGTCAAGATTAGCCGAAAATTTTTTGAGGAAATCTTTGACTTATGTTAATTGCATTTACTATTTATCTGCATGTCCGACATTAATTGCTGGCATTGCGACGTATGTGATCTGTAAACCTTATAGCAAGCGGCGTGTAGGTTGTGGTGGCTTTAGCTCCAGGGGCTTCGGGTTGTCTATAAATCTTGTTTGCCCGTTACCCTACTCATCGCACCAAGCAAACCTACTTTTTTCATTACATACCTATTTCTCAATCTCCATTCCTTTCTCATTCGAAGTTATTTCTGATATCCCTAGAGCAATGGCCGATAATAAGTCTTTCAACTTGAATTTTGAGACTGGCAATGTAGAGCTTGATTTAAATCTAAGTCTCGGAAACAACAAAGGGAAGAGACCTGTAGACAGGTCACCAGAAATAAAGAAGAGAAAGAGGGATGTAATAGAGTTGGAGGAGGACAGTACTGCAACATCCTCAGAAAATAAGCTTGCATTCCTGGAACGTAAGATAGAGAGCCTGGAATACAAGATAGAGGACCAGAAGCGACTAATAAGTCGTCTCTTTGAAAACCAAGAGAAATTGATAAATCGTCGTTTCGGGGAACTGGCTAATCGAGTTGATAGACATTCAATGTTTGCAACTCAAAATTTTCGTGACCAACAAGCAAGGTGTATTGACTGTATGAACGGAGTGACTTATGCTCTTCGCCAAATTTCTCAGGCGCTTCCTCCAGAAACTCTTTCTAGGCTGCAACGATTAGCTTCCTCCTTAAGGTCTGAAGCACCTTCCTCTTCTAGACCTGGAGCACCTTTTACATTTCAAAAGCCTCCTCGTCCTTAATTTATTTTTCTTTCGTTTGTACCTAAAGCTACATTTGGTGTAAGCTTCACGTATTAAAATTATCTATGTACTAGAAATAAAATTTAAGTTAGTATCTAGATCTTCTTTGTTGAAGTGATTCATTTTACTGAAAGAACTTGAGGAATGAGAAGATATTGGACTTGTTATATTTCATACTTGATTCTAAAGCATAGTATAGTAATATCTTTTTGACTGAGCAGAGTTACTAAAATGATATTTCATTGCACTTCTGAGCTATGGAGGAATGCTAAATAAGTATTTTATGAACCTATACATAGAGAACTATGGGTTTGCCCTAATCATTGAAGGGATACGACTCTATATGAGTCATTGAGGTGAGAGGAATTTCTATATATATTTATTTTATAATTATGCATGAGGAGTATGTTATTTACTTAACTCATTTTCTGGGATTGTTCTTCCTAGAGAATTATGTAATGATTTCATTTTATATAACGCCTTCAGCTGAGAGTGTTGCCTTAAGGTAGAAGGATCGCCTTCGGGCAAGAGTATTACCTATGACCAAAATGATGCCTTCGGATAGGGTGGTTGTATTCGTAAAAGTTATAAGCTATGTGTGTGGAAACATGTGTTCTGATATTCAATGTGAACTGGAAAGACCACGTGCCACTTTTGAGAAGACACCTATTTGAGGTTTTACATAGAGACAGAGTTCGTCTCTGATTAGGTGGTTTGAGTTTGGTAAAGGTTATGAGGATGAGACACTTTATGGTACAAAAGGTTGTGGAGAAAATTAAACTAATAAGGAAGAGATTACTTGCTGTTTAGAAAAGGCAAAAGTCTTATGCAAATTATTGATAATGCGGTTTAGAGTTCACAGTCAATGGTATAATATTCTTGTAAATCTCACCAAGGGTGTGATAAGGTTTTGGAAGAAAGAGATGCAAAGGATGAGATATGGACGAAGTAATCACATTTATTTCAGTCTTGAGATGAGTTTTGAATTCGGGGGACCGAATTCTCTTAAGGGGGTGATAATGTAATACCCAAGAAAAATAAAATATAAATATTTGTTTACAAACTACTGTTACTATTTCAGTATACGGTACTATTCACCTGTATAATACTATTTACGTATATGATACTGTTCATTTATACAATCGAAATGTCAAGTACTAGATGTGGCTTGGTCATAAGAGAAAACTAGAAAGAAGTTTGTAGGAGAAAATGACGTTTTATGTGTAAAAATACCCTCAGGGACTAAATTGAAAGGACTGATTTGAAAAGAAACTTAAAGGTTTAAGATGAAAGGATAGTTTTCCCTTTAAGTTTTCAATAGTAATAACAGAAAAATATTTAGCCCGCTATTTGCACAGTAACTGCATTATTAGAAATATCATTTTCATAAATAGTAAATTGAATATTTTATTAGCGCATAGTGTCAAATAGTACCCTTGACTTTTGCTATAAATATGCCCTTCTATTTCACTTCTAAACTCACACCTTCAACTTCTCTTCTTCTCTCCTTAAGTTTCTCTTGCTTCGACGCTAGGCCTCTGAGATTTTGGGCCTTTCTTTTTCAGCTTAGGTAAGGATACTATGCCCTTTCTATGTCTTTCAAATTTTAGAAGTTAATTTCTTAAGTATGCTCTGTGGTTGCGGTTTTGGCCGATCTTCCACATCAGAAAAACTGTCCTTAGCTGTTTATATGTTATTTTGATTCTCTGATTACCGAAATAGAATGTAAACTGTGAAGAATACATGTCTAGGAAAGTTCTGGCTAAGGAAAGACCTGGTTTTTAAGTGTGTCCAGTGTGACCCTCCACTCTTTCCTGGGAACTTACCTGGTGTACTCTTTTACAGATTGTATTCTCTATTTCTGGTATGAATAGTACCCGTATATATGAATAGTGACCGTATATATGAATAGTACCGTATGTATGAACAGTATCTGTATGAAAACAATCCTAACTTGTTTTCTCTAATCTTTCATGAAAATCTCCGTAGCGGAATACTGAAATTCATCTGTGTACTCTTGTCTGTAATGACTTAGAGAAGCGATGTTCGTACGGAATCCAGGTGAGTGAAACGACCCCGTTTTAATAGAGTTTTAGCATTACTGGTGATAAAAAGTATGTCGTAGGACACTCCCAAGATTCATAGGGGGAAATTGGATTCAGAATGACGAATCTAAATGAGATAATTAATCCATAAGTATGGATAAAATGAAATAAGTATCTTATGATGATGTGAAGTTTGAATGTTTTCAAAAATGGATTAATTGTTATCTTGATATGTGGTTTATAAATCCATAATATAGTAATATACTATACCTGTTATATGGATGAATATTATATTAAGCTTCTGATTATGATATGAAATGCTATTGATTGTGATTGAGCGGGACAGTACCCCCTCTCACGGCAAGGCGGAAAACCCGGTTGACAGGGTGTCTTGACCAATGAGTGTGGAGACAACGATTCCCTCAGTAGGGATATAGCCCGGATTGGTGATAAATCCGTGAGGCGCCCTAGCTAAGAGGATGAGGTTGTGCGTCATGGCGGAAATATACATAATTGGTGAGCCGGCCTGTGTGCGCTCTCCGGGATATATTGCCATTGACGAGTACTAGTAACGTTTGTTGAATTGGATGAATTTTTATCTTGTATGTAAGAGGATGATGTTGTGCGTCATGGCGGAAATATACATAATTGATGAGCCGGCCTGTGTGCGCTCTCCGGGATATATTGCCATTGACGAGTACTAGTAACGTTTGTTGAATTGGATAAATTTTTATCTTCTGTCTATTGGTTGAGTATGAGCCTTTGGATATGCTTGCATGACTGGTAATGTATTTGAATTTTATTAATGCGAGGCCGATTCGCTCATTGAGTTTAAAAGCTCACATTGTTTGTACAACCTTTTTGTTCAGATCAGGTTGCCATCGAAGAATATCTGCTAGAGGAGTAGATCACTTTGGACCTTCCCGTTGTCGGGTAGACCTCTCTTCTGTTATAGATTATGTTGCTCTGTAATCGTCTAGGACATCTAGTTCAGGAGTTCGACATTTGGCTTGTATGTCAGTATAATAATGTATTTTAAATTGATAATCTATGATTTTCAGATAAGAAAATTTGATATATTTATCGGAAGGCTTACAGTGATGAGAGATTCATCATTGTGCCGGTCATGTGCCCAGAAAACGGGTCGTGACAACCCATTATATTTTTTTTTAAGTTATAAGTATTCAAGAATTACGATAAATTTATTTTGGAGAAAATAAATTCCTTATCGGTTTAATTTTTGTATACTCGTTTGTGCATATTGTTGAAAATACAAATTTTTATTTTTAGATTCTATAAATTGTGGGATATAATGGATGATACGATATGAAATTAATCCCATTAAGTAAAAATACAGTTCAAAAGTGGAATCTAAAATGAATAGTTGAAAGTGAGACTGGTAGATGAAAACTGGTAAGTGAGACTGGTAGATGAAAACTGGTAAGTGAGACTGGTAGATGAAAACTGGTAAGTGAAACTGGTAGATGAAATAGTAAAGGAGAACGGTAGGTGGAATAGTGGCAAATAGTACCATAACTTCTCCTATAAATAGGTCCTTCCATTTCACTTCAAAACTCACACCTTCAGTTTCTCTTCTCTCCTCTCCTCAAAACTTCTCTTGTTCCGGCGTTTGGGCTCTGAGATTCTAGGTCTTTCTTCCTTAGCCTAGATCCAAGGTAAGAATACTATGCCCCTTTTCTATGCCATTCAGACTTTAAAAGTTATTTTCTTAAGTATGCTCTGTGGTTGCGGCTTTGGCTGATCTTCCACATCAGAAAAACTGTCCTTAGCTACCTATATGTTGTTTTGATTCTCTGATTACCGAAATAGAATGTAAACTGTGAAGAATACATGTCTAGGAAAGTTCTGGCTAAGGAAAGACATGGTTCTTAAGTGTGTCCATTGGGACTCTCCACTCTTTCCTGAGAACTTACCTGGTGTACTCTTTTACAGATTGTATTCTCTATTTCTGGTATGAATAGTATATGTACGTATAAATAGTACCCATACGTGTGAATAGTAATTGTATGTGTGAATAGTAACCATACGTATAAATAGTATCCGTACATATAAATAGTAATTATATGTATGAATAGTGATTATACGTATGAATAGTATTTTGGTACAAAAGTAACCCTGACTTTCTATATCTGATCTTTATGAAAATCTCCGTAGCGGAACCTGAAATCCAGCTACGTACTCTTCTTTATAGCAACTCGGAAAAGTGACTGGAATACGGAATATATGTGAGTGGATGACCTTGCTAACCGACTTTATTTACTTTTATTCCAAGTACAATATAAACTCCATCTCATATCGCAATTAGATTCTATATTTATTGATGATTGCTAGATAATGAAATCTATTGTTGATTTAAAATTATTATGAATTGAGTATATAATACACATGGAATGGTTGAGGGCTTGACCCAAGATACTAATGCATGGAATTATACACATGGAATGGTTGAGGGCTTGACCCAAGATACCAATGCATGAAATTTTACACATGGAATGGTTGAGGGCTTTATTTCCCAAGATACCAATGCATGTAATGATTGATTATAAGTGGAGACTGAATTCTTGAACATTCAATACAGAGGTATAGAAACCCTGAATATCAAAATAACTGTTGTTATTGTGATTATGATTCTGGTATTTGTACTTGTGATATATTTATTATTGCACAGTCATTTAGTCACTGAGTTTTGATGAACTCACACTCTCCATGAACATTTTTTTTAGATACAGTGGATGTCAACGAAGAAAATCCGCAGGAGAATTAGTATTCCTCGAGGATACTTTTTATCTGGAGGGCTTATAAATCCAAAAGCTTAGTAATGCTCTGTAATCTCTATAGGTCACCTAGGCTTGGAAAGTTGTATCATATTATATGATATTTGACTTGTGTTTCTGTTTCACTATGCTGAACTTTTTATATGTATAAATATCTTTCTTGAAAAATTATGTTATGCATTAATATTAATCAGAGATTTTATGGGATACCATTGAGGTATACTCTTGAGTTTACGAAGTTACTCACATGCTCAAATTTGGGATGTGACAACAATGATCTTTTTTTTTTTCATGTATATCTTCTACATACAGGCATAACAATTGTTTATTCATTATAGGGAGAAAATTACTATTTAATCATTTTTGCATTTATAGGTATTATAATCATTTAGTAAAAAATCATTTTCATGCCTATATATAAATTATTCTAACAAAAAAATAAAATAAAATAATTATTTCATTTATTTTCATATCAAACATAATATTAAAACACAAAATTCTATTTCATCATATATATCGATTCCCATGAAAATGATCTTAATTTATATTAATGTGATCAAATGATCTTAATTTATATTAACTTGGTTTAATGTGACCAAATCAATAGCAATAATCTTAATTTATATTATTATTTATTAATGTGATTAACGAATAAAAATACATGTTTAAATTGTGCGCATTTAAAAATAAAATACTTAACTTTAAAAATAATAAAAAATAATAAAGTGTTACGAATGCACTTTATATTGGTACAAAACAATAAGAAAATCAAGCGCCACATGAAATTTATTGATTAGAATATTGTTGACTCAACATCTTTATTGATTAGAATAAAATACTTAAAATGCATAGAACAATATCTATGAATCACTTAATATCTTTAATATACTCATCAATTTTTTTAATGTTCACAACTTTCTTAACGTTAGAAGACGTATGAAAAGCATTCAAATCATCATCATCATCATCTTTGTTGATTTAAGCAAAAGGCCTTTTCGTAGGTGTAATAGAACATGAAGTGTTTTTACCTTTAGATTTTGAAACATTTGAACTATATCTCCACACAATATGATATGACTAATTTAACGAATAACAAAATAAAATCAATAAGTAAAATGCACATATAAGAAACAGAATAATCCAATTGTATAAACCTTCCACAAGTCACTTATATTGTTGCTATCCAAGTCTCTATCATTATCATAAGACTTACTTGTTTCAGAACTAAGGACAAATTGACTTAGTTGGTCAGTGTCATCTATCAAGCGAGTAACCAAATAGACTGAACGGATACCTTTAACATTGCATGAATTAACACTAAATCTAAATAAAAACATCTTTCCAACAAACATATCTAACTTTTCTGGGGTTTGAGTAACATCACCAGACTTCTACACAACATAAAAAAAATTCATAGTAAAATAAAATTTGTAAAAGATCAAAAAATAAAAAATAATCAATAAGAAAAGAGTCACTACTAACCAAATAAACAAAGTCCAAAAGCTTTTTTGCACTACACTGTAAAAATTTGCATGCCTCTCGGTTAAAAATGTAATGCTCCAATAATTTGTATGAATATTTAAAATCTATTATGAAGTTTAGTGAAAAATTTAATTACATGAAATATGTTTTCTTTCTTTGAATTAGTAAAGAAAATTTAGGAATAGAAATTTCAATTTTTAATTTAGGAAATTTTTATAAATTCTCAAGGACCTAAGTGAACAAATCTTAAAAGCTAAGGTGGCTATGCGCAATTTTATCGAAAAAGAAATTGGTGGGGCCCACACGTACAATTATTAGTTTCTTTTCTCCTTCTTCCTCCCGAGACTCCATCCACCATTTCTTCTTCGTTTATCATTTCCATCTCCTCCAATCCTTTCTTTAAGTTCTTCCGGTGATATGATATTTTCTAACCATACTTCCGATTCTTAGGAGTTCTAGAGTCAAAGAGGTAAGTTTTGTCTGCTCTATTTCTCTTTCTCTCCATTTTCGGACCTATGGAAGAAAATTAAGATTTTGAGTTTTAATGGATGAATTTAAGTGTGGATGTTAATCTAAAACATTCTTAGGTGGTTTATGATGTTATTAGAACAAGAAATTTGGAGAAAACTAGGAGAAATTCGTAGAATTTGGATATTTGAAAAAAGTTAGTGTTTTGGTTGAAAATTTGAGATTTGAGCTTGGATTGTTGGTAAAAATTGAGGGTTTTGGTGTTAAAATACTCATTAGACATTGAGAAACAAAACCCATGGAAGAAATCAAAAGAAATGTTGTTTTAGATATGATTTTAGGATTTTTGGATGAAGAACACAAAGAACATCACTGTTCATTCTGAAAATTTTCACCGAGAAAATTTTTTCAGATTTTCTATGTTATTGTACCATTGACTCGATCAACTTTACTGTAGCATTGACTCGGTCAACGTTACTGTAGCATTGACTCGGTCAACGTTACTGTAGCTGCGTTCCGGACTAAGATACTGTTAGAAAGCTCTTTGAGTCTAGTTTCTAATAGTACAAGTTTCACTTGAAAATTCTAATGTATTCTTTATTTTTCATCTTATTTGCATTTTAGGAAATCTTTGAAAGTTATTTCCTAACACCTCTCATAATTTAGCTGCAAAAGAAAAGGTAGTTAGGGCCACTTTCAAGGTGAGTGTGATAACCTTATCTCATCTATATTTCTTCAAAAGTATTGTCATCAAGTATCATAAAGAAAATTGAGAAGGTAGACTTAAACAGTATGTTGTGTATTCATTATTAAGGACTTGTATTCCTTGTATTTAAAGGTATTATGGATTTCAAACCTTTTGTTTGATTAAATGTTAATTCTTATAAAATATGTAAAGTTAATGTTGATATTGCCGTTATGATGTTGAGGTTGTGTGAATACTTGCATTATGGTATGACATTGTTATAATATTTTTGTGGAGGTGCACCCCACGGGAGAAGTTACAGGAGTTATAAGGGTGGAGATATATCTTTCATGGAGAGATAAGGGTGGATGCGGCCAAGGGGCCGTGGGCAACGATCCACTGGTACCGTGGACGACCCGATTGGTACAGGATTTGTGTTGGCACTGAATAATTTATACTGTGTATATCATTAGTAACTAATATGAGTTTAATTCAATGATATCTTTATGATACTAATTGCTAAATTTATTTTTGATTGATAATGTTATCCATTCACTGAGTATTTTATTACTCATCCTATTATTTTACAACATTTCAGAATCTGTGGCTGACGCTGGGGATTATCCAGGGGAATAGCAAGTTTATCTTAAACCAACCCTCTTGTATTTTCGGTTGGTTCCTTTGTATTCTATTATCTTGTAAGCTCTAAAAGTAGCTCTGTGGTCACATAAGCCTCCTAGGATTTTTTTTTAGACGGACTGTGTGTAAATATGAATATTATGTATGTTTTCATTATACGAAAGTTAAGACTTTGACGATGTTTTTAACTTAGAGATAACGTGAATCGGACTCACTGTTGAGGATGTGACAAAAAACAACGAATATAGCACTACTTGAATCATCGACGACTTTTATTTCAACCTTGAACCTACAACTTCGTAACATATAGGAGATTGATAAATGATAATTATAAGAATTAAGAAGCAGCATCTGATAAATATTTAAAAAAATTACAAACATTGAAACTATAGAAGAAACGTAATTATTACACTTTTTATAGTAAAATTGATTTCCATATGACATTACTTTCTTCGAGCACTTCTTGTAAGAATTATAGAACCAATCATGTGTTATATCTATGTGAGAGACGGTAGAGACAATAACATATACATATTCCTATCAGCAAAATAAAAAAATTAAAAAAGTTGTATATAACAAAATTTAAAATATACTCATTCATGCATAATAAGCACGAGATCAAAAAATAATTTACCAGCCTACCGCAATTCCTTAATCTCAAGCAACATTCTCTTATCTTTAGAACTAAGCAAACTATCAAAAGATAAAATAGATCCACTGATGTCTTGATCTAAAAAGTTAGACACCGGTTTTCTAACATTCTTTAGTTTGATAACATGCATAAAAAATAGAACTTAATAAGAAAACAAACACGAAAATACTAATAGAATGAAAACTAATTTTGCCAAAAGAATAAACAATACAAACACGAGAGTAATAAATATTAGTTAGAATGACCCTCTATTTATATAAAATGAATATTAAACATAATAAATTGAATATAATAAATAATAATAATTTAGTGAAATAAATTAGTAAAATAATAGATAAGTGATACTAAGTGAATGAGAAATAATATAATCAATTATATAACAAGAAATTCAAATTATGTGAATCGGAAATATATAATATATAATAAAGACTATAATTTAATGAAATAAATTAATAGCAATAAATTTATTGTAATTAATGCCCTAATAAAGGCATTAATCGGAAATATATACTCCAATTATATAGCAATAAATTCATATTATTTATATTAATTGTAAATTTAGTATATAATAAAAGGCCTAGTAAAATTAGGGTAAATTATATACATATAGGGTCACAGGCCTATAGTCAATAGCAATAATCTTAATTATTAATTTATATTATAAATTTATTTATTTACTTAATTTATTCATTTAAATTCATTTTGTTGTATATAATAAATGTTAATTTACCAAAAGATAACATATTATATTTTAATAAGAAAGTTTACCTAATTTATCAATCATATTGCAATTATATCAATTATATAGTAATTTACCTTAATTTTTTTCAAATTCATTTAATATGATGTGATTAAATTTCTAAATTTATTAATTTACCTAATTTATTTATTTTAATTTATTTAATCATATAGAAAATAATGACCCATCGGTAATTAATGTTATAGAGTGGAATTGTTTTAATCTATTATATAGATTTATTTATTTACTTAATTTATTCATTTAAATTTATTCTATTGTATATAATAAATGTTAATTTACCAAAAGATAATATATTATATTTCAATAGAAAAGTTTACCTAATTTACCAATTATATCACAATTATAGCAATTATATATTAATTTACCTTAATTTTTTCAAATTCATTTAATGTGATGTAATTAAATTTCTAAATTTATTAATTTAACTAATTTATTCATTTAAATTTATTTAATTATACAGAAATTAATGACCCACCGGCAATTAATGTCATAGAGTGGAATTATTTTAGTCTATTATATAGATTTATTTATTTACTTAATTTATTCATTTAAATTTATTCTATTGTATATAATAAATGTTAATTTACCAAAAGATAACATATTATATTTCAATAGGAAAGTTTACCTAATTTACCAATTATATCAAAATTATAGCAATTATATAATAATTTACCTTAATTTTTTCAAATTCATTTAATGTGATGTAATTAAATTTCTAAATTTATTAATTTAGCTAATTTATTCATTTAAATTTATTTAATTATACATAAATTAATGACCCACCGGCAATTAATGTCATAGAGTGGAATTGTTTTAGTCTATTATATAGATTATGAGGTAATGACTGATAAATGATATTTTTTTTTGGTTAATTGATTTATTTTTGTTGTTACTTATAAATATTTATTTCAATATGTTATCTTGTCAAAACACCTTTTGTGTAATTGAATATTAAATATTATTTTAATTAATTTTTTATTTTCATATATATGATTTATGATATGTTGATATGTAATTATATACTTATTTCACTATTTTTATATATTTTTTTTATTTTTTTATTTTTTTAATTATGACTGGTTGTACTACGGTCTGACTATTGACCCTTGAACTGATACCTCATGGTTCAATGACCAGTCTGGTTATGAAAACTTTGTTAGAATAGGTATAGTGTTTTTAATTTTGGAAAAAAAAATTACAATTTGACTCCATGTTTGAAACTTCTTTTCATTTTAGTCCCATTTTATTTTTCATGTTGGTCCCTCTGACTTAGTTTGTTTCCTTTATGTCCTTAGAATACTTTGACGGCTTTAAATGTTTGCTTGACCCACCTCATGATATTTACTCTTAATTCTTTTAATTATAAGTTTGCATTTTAGTCCTTTTGTACTACCAATTATATTGTAAAAATTTATGTGCTTGGCACTTTCATATATATATATATATATATAATCAAATATTAATGCATATAATAGAAATAAGTAGAATTAAATAATAAAGGTAAACAAAATAAGCCAATATCAAATTCATATCATTTCTAATAATCTATATAATAGACTAAAATTGCCAGTAGATTATTAAATTATATATAACATAATAAATTTAAATGAATAAATTTGATAAATAAATTTAGTAATTTATCATATTACATTAAATGAATTTGAAAAAAAAGGTAAATTGTTGTATAATTGTTCTATAATTGATATATAATTGCTATATATAATCACATTAAATGAATTTGAAAAACAATTAGGGTAAATTGTTATAATTGATATATAATTGCTATATAATTGATAAATTACGTAAATTTTTTTATTGAAATATAATATGTTGTCTTTTGTTAAATTAACATTTATTATATAAAAATAATCAAATAATTAATTGGTATATATCTATCTTCAGAAACGATAAACTACAAAGTCTTGTTCTCTATCATGCCTATCAAATTTCCTTCTTTGAATCCACTAGTGCAACTCGACAATGCTCTTTCTCCTAACCAAGCTTTCACTGTTCATCTTTCGCCATTTGATCACTTTATCCCGTCGATCAGTAACCCAACTGACACCTGGTGATATGGCTTCTTAAGGCTCCAGCCTTTTTTCCCCTTTCAGGTACGTTTCTTCAATTCTTTTTTTTTTGGTCTATATTTATCTTAAAGAATAAGATCATGATACAATGGACTGATACTATTTTCCTGTCACTGTTTTTCTAAATTGAAGAAGAAGATCATGGTCCAATGAACTAACACTATTTCCCTGGCGTCGTGTTCGTCCATAGCTCTGGCAGACTATTCGCTCAATCTTCATGTCTATTATTTTAGTAATCTGTTTCCTCTAAGAGGTGAAAATTTTCCTGGAAGAATAAACTTAAAGGCATTAACTTTTCTATAATTCTCACATTGGTAAGTTCTTTTGGTTTGTGTTGTAAGTATATTATCACTTTTTTTACACGTTTTGTAAAATTTCTATTTTTAACATGTATACTTTACTCTATAAATTTTTTTTTTCACGTTTGCATGAGCTTCAATATTCTCATAGACTCATCTCTATCTTCTTCTAAATCGTAGTAGTTCTTATCCCAAAATTCAAACATATTTTCTCATATATCTCAAATGCAGATGCTTTCTGATAAGCAATAGAAAGAAAAGTGGTATCTATCGTCGAGGCAGTCTCTTCAAACTTTTGAGGTATGTAAACTTTTATCTTCATCAGATCTTAATATTTTTTCTATCTGACTTTTGGAGTATATTCTTCTGTATAACTGATCTCATATAAACTTGAACTTCATGTTATACTATTATACACAGTATCCCTGAAATTATGTTTTGTAATTACATTGTTTAAACTGTGAAGTAATGGACAACCTTGAATTAGAAACTAATACACGTGTCATTATTTCTTTCTCTAGGTAAATCAACAAATTTGGTAAATTTGGTAAACTGATGATATCACATAATATTAATTATTTGATTTGAATTTATTGAAATGATTTGAATTAAAATTTAAAAATAATTACCTTTATTATTTGACCACTATAAGATAATTAATAACATTACATTAAATGGATTATTTAATTTGAATTGAAATTAAAATAATTACCTTTATTATTTAACCACTGTAGGATAATTAATGACATTACAATAAATGAATTATTTGATTTGAATTAAAATTAAAAAATAATTACCTTTATTATTTGATTTGAATTGAAATATATACATAATAATTGTTGAAATATATATAATGAAGATCAAGATATATTGGCATTAATTCTTAATTATACATATAAAATTTCTTTACAGTTGATTATCCTACATTCCACATGAATATTTTTAATTTTATTATTATTTTTTTGTAAAAAAATTTAAATTAAAAACTTTTTATTGATTACACATATATCTCATTCTTTTATTTCATTTAATAACTTATTCTATATCATAATATAATGTGGTTGCTTATTATCATAAATTGTATAATTGATATTTGCATAAATAATCAAAATTTATATTAGAATATTTACATTTAAAAAGTATATATCATAACTCATAAGTCTCATAAGTTTCACAAATTTATAAATTATAGTATTATTATCATATTATGTGGGTCCTAGTGTATTTAATATATTATGTGGGTTACTATTAAAGTGAATAGCATAATATATTTTATTATAATATAATATCATAATTATTAATTAGTGAAATTAATAATTAGTAAATTTCATTATTTTATTTGATTTGAATGGATAAATAAATTAGGTAAATTAATAAATTTGATAAATTTGGTAAATTAATAATATCACATAATATTAATTATTTGTTTCAATTGATTTAAATGATTTTAATTGAAATTCAAAAATAAAATGATTTGAATTGAAATTCAAAAGTAATTACCTTTAAAATAAATTTAATTATGGAATTGATATGTAAATTAATAATTTTGCTTTATTTGACTTAATTTTGATTTCTTTCCAAAATAGTTTTTAATATATATAATAGACTAAAATAATTCTACTCTAAGGCATTAATTGTAGGTAGGTTATTAAATTATTATAATAAAATAAATTTAAATGAATAAATTTGGTAAATTAATTATGTCACATCCCAAAAATTGAGCATGTGAAAAGATACTACTCATTTGATATAATTCTCAAACATACGTTATATACATATATTCTGTAAGGTTTTACATTCAACCTTAATCATTCATTCCACACTACAGAATTATATTCATCTGATAAGCAAATATAGACATACATAGTCTGATATTTCTATCTCATCGCAAGCCTAGGAGACCTATAGAAAATACAGAGCTTTTCTAATATCCACATTAATAAGTACTGGTGTCCCACCAGACAGAAATAGAGAATAAACCCAAGGGGCTTCTAATCTTCAAACGGATACTCTTGTTCTTTATTTTCTGTATCTGAAAAAAATAATCATAGGGACTGTGAGTTTATTTAAAAACTCAGTAAGTAAATAACTGTACTATATAAAATATCAAAAGTACAAATACCACATTTACTCATATAATTAATTATCTTATACATCGAGTAGTATGGGACTCTAACCCTTTCAAACTCATGAATAAGATTTCATAGATATACACCGAGTAGTATGGGACTCTAACCCTTTCAAACTCGTGAATAAGATCTCATAGGTATACGCCGAGTAGTATGGGACTTTAACCCTTTTAACTCGTGTATAGGTTTCATAGATATGCACTGAGTAGTATGGGACTTTAACCCTTTCAAACTCGTGTATAAGATTTCTTAGATATACACCGAGTAGTATGGGACTTTAACCCTTTCACAGTCGGGTATTAGATCCCGTAGATCTTTACTCATTAATAAAATAGTGAGAATTCATCACATAGTACAATTGTCATGAGATAAATAATTTCTTCATACTCTTATTTCTACTGATCATCATATACTCCCATATGAAAAATTAATTTCTTATTATCCAAATAATATTGTAAATGGGACTTATATTGTACTTTGACTAGTAATATCAAATTAGCTGAGCAAGGTTATTCACTCACCTTGATTTTTGTCCAAGTTTACCTTGTTCCACACTAGAATTTGTGTAGGAAAATTTCCTAGTAAAATATATTACAAGGAATCATAAGAAAGGAAACAAAATCACGAAAATACGTAAAATTTTCTGACTGCTACAGTAACGGGTTGCTACAGTACGGTTTGCTACAGTAACGGTTCAATGCCGGTTCGCTACAGTAACGTTGACTGCTACAGTACCGTTGACTGCCGACACTACAGTAACTGCTACAGTACCCGAAGAAAATTTTTCAGATTTTTTCCCGAAATTTCTGGTCGCTACAGTAACTCGGTTTTGCAGAATTTCTAACAATTTCATCCTTTCCTTTCTTGTTTCAAAACCGGAATTTCAACTCTTTTAACCGATTATAACTCAAATATAACTTCTAAAACAACTGAGATTCATGAATTATCATTAAAATCTTCAAGAACAAAACCTCCTCTGATCTTCTACATAAACTGAAATTTAAGGAAAATAATCGGATTAAAGCTTACCTTTGATCCTTACAAAGCTTTTGAACCGAACAAATAGTCGAACTTCTGAAGATCAAGGAAAGGATTTGAGAAGAAAATGAAGAACTGAGAGAGAAATCTTTTCTGCTTCCTTCGGCTGAGTGAAAAAGTGAGGGTTACTATTGAAACTTTATATTAAATATTTCTAATGGGTTATTCAATAACCCATGGGTATCCATAACCCAACATCCAAACCCATCCAGTCAATTTACAATAAATGGATTAATTGACCATTCTGAAACCACTTTTCCATGAATTTCACCATTCTTAGAATATATCCCTCATTGTGCAAATATTTAGTCCAGTCATTTAACTCAATTTTCATAAATAATATTCAAAGAGAACAATTAAATATGAAAATTAAAAATGACCAAAATCAATAACTAAAGTAACGTTGTAGAATTCTAAAATACTCTTAAGCGAATTATATTCTGAAATTAACGGGTATTACAAATTAGATCACATTAAATAAATTTAAAAAATTAAGGTATATTGCTATATAATTGGTTTATAATTGATATAATTACTATATAATCTCATTAAATGAATTTTAAAAAAAAATAGGGTAAATTGATATATAATTGGTATGTAATTGTTATAATTGCTATATAATTGATGAATTAGGTACGTTTTTCAATTGAAATATAATATGCTGTTATTTAGTAAATTAGCATTTATTATATACAAATAATTAATTGCTATATAAAAACTAACCTATAAGTGTTCATATTATTTATTTCTATTTTTAAATAATTATAATAAAATTTAAAATTACATCCAACAGCTCAAACTATAATAATAAATTATCACTCATTGTTTTATACAAGCACGCTAGACTTCTTTATTGCACAATCATTAATAGCCAATCTCCTATCTTCATGTAGAGATTTTTAAAAAGTGACCATTACTATTGGCCAATTTGGAGATTTTTTCGTTTTTCAAAATTAAAATTTTAAAATTCAAAATCAATGTAGATATTTATATATATCTTTCGAAGATCTCATCCATATTTGTATATCTTTTTCTCTCACATAATTTTCCTTCTTTTTTCTCTTTGATTTTACTTCTTCTTCATTTACATGGATGGATGAAGGATAACAATGGCTATTTATCATCAAAGCTTTAAAGTGATGATTCTCTCACATCATTTGGTATTATAGCTCAGTTTTCCTTTTATTTATTTTTTATGATATATACAGTTCACGTACTGTTCACATTCGCGATTACTGTTCATTCAATTGTGATTTTTTATTTTCTATTTCTCTTTCGTTCTTGCATTTTTTTCTACTTTCTTCATTTCTGTATTCGTTCTCCATTGTTGGTTTCCATATTTCTGGTTCATCTATGTTTCCGTTTTTGATCTTCTGGTTTTTTATTCCCGTCTGTTGTATTTCATTTCTACATTGTTCTAGTTTTCTACTTCCAGTTTCGCTTTATTGTTTTTGTCATTATGTTTTATTGAGGAAAGTAGATTATGAGAAAGATCAAAGCCTAAAAGAAAAAAAATGATGTCATTGAAGTAATTACTTGTGTTTGAATAATATAATTTGACTATTTTTAAATTAATTTTTTTTATTTTCTCATCTAATAGCATTAATGAATAATTCCTTTCAGGTTTACTATGAGCAAAGGGTAGAGCCCTCCCTATGAAGAGAAACTTCAAGCAATGCCAAGATTACATGTGTGTGGATTGATTGAATGCTAATTTAGGATTTAAAGTATTAAATTTTAAAGTTAGGACGTGATATATATTTCCTCCCTTGATTATCTTTTTTATGTTATTTTAAGATTTTGTGGTATGTAAGTTATGTTTTAAATTTCAATAAACCTATTATTACTAATCCAAATTTATATTTGCAAAAATAGAATAAATAATCAAATGAAGACAAGGATTTTGACAGAACTATTAGATTAGTAACTTTTATTTCATTTCATTTTCATCGTTAATTAATATATTTATTTAAATAATTTATACCTTATTTTTTGTTCTTATTTTCATTTCACGTTATTCACATTCAATTTTCAAGGTATTTGTATCCAATGAATCATCTTATATATGTCTTAACATGACTTGAATATCTTATTATTTTTGTACATGTATTCTTTTATATATTTTTTAATTATTTTTATTTATTTGATAAACAAAAATTGTAACATTTATATTAATCCGTATATCGCACGGGTCACAACACTAGTTTAATAGAAATCAAAGTTTGATATATGAATTTTTAAATCATAATCCATTGATTGAAGAAGATGAAAATCAAAATTTTGAAAGACGAAATCTGAGGTCTGGAGATCCAGTCTAAATATTGTCGTAACCTTTAGTGTTTTTCTTCTTTGGATCCAATTAAACAAAAAAATATGCATTTAAAAGTAAATATGAAATCAATATTCAATCAATCACTGATCTGTGCAACAAATAGTTTATGACAAATAACAAATAATCTACAAATTAACAAATTTACCTATTCTATTCATTTAAATTTATTTTATTAAATAAATAAATCAATTCAAATCAAAGTTTCAGTAGGTAATGAAACTGATGAATCAATTCAGAATTTTTACCTTTAAAAAATATGTCATAACTCATAAATTTCATATAAATCAATTGTAGTTATTGTTAATTTTATAAGTTAAGAAAGTTTTTAAAGTTATGATTTACCTGTGCATCACACGTCACAATACTAGTTATACATCTAAAGTTAATCATGTCAATTAATATTCAAGCAAAATCTATTTCTCAAAATTGCTCTTTTAGTAATAATTTTTAAACATAAATCATATTTATAAAAATCTTTTTTTCTCATAATTAATTTTGAAAATCAATTCTACCTAAAAACAATTCTACTACCTTTCTTTTTAAACATATATTTAGTCTTTCTAATTGTTAAAATGACTTTTTGTAATAAAAAAATTGAGATTTAGTAATGACAAATTTGTAATTTGGCAATAAAAATAACTAATTGAGACAAGTTAAAATTTTCAAAGATTAAATTGAAACTTTTAAAAACTCAATTGAAATGACTGTAATTTTTCTGTGGCTAAATAAGTAATCTATGTTAAATTCAATTAGCTACTACATGCTCAAGGAATTGAAAATCGGACCGGACTGAAAAATCGGTGAACTGGCCATGGTCCCGGTTCGAAACAACACAAAAAACCGGGGAGGCTAAAAACCAGTTAGGAACCGTACGAACCGGAGCCGAACCGGAAGAACCGGTCAAAACTGGTGTCGCGGTTCTAACCGGTTCAGGAGTTCTTTTTTTTTTTTGGCCCTTTTGGTCTTAAAAAGGGCGTCGTTTTTGTATCCGAATTAAACACCCCCCTTCAGCTTCAGCCTTCAGCAATTTTGGCCTCCAAACCTCAGAAACTCGTCTCGACCTCCTAGCGTTCGAACTTCGAAGTTCTGGAATCTCACTGTCGAAGCTCTGGCCCCCTCTGTTCACAACTCCAGTGGCCTCTGTTCATAGCTCTGGCCGCCTCTGTTAGTAGCTCTGGTAGTCTTTATTCTTCCTTCTTCGTCTTCGCTTCTTGGCTGCTGCTCGACAGACAAGGTTAGGGTTTTTAATTTTTTTTAGTTTATTTGTCAATGTTTGTTTATATATTGTGTATGTTGTTTAAGTATGGTGATGATTGATATGTTAGTGTGAATATGCTGATTATTGTAGAGATAAAGTAATTAGATTATTGGTGTGAATAATTGAATATGATGTTGTTGTTCACGTTGTGCTCTGAGTGATTATTGTTAATTAAGTATGTTGTTCACGTTGTGCTCTAAGTCACTACTGTCAAGGGGCTTCAATTTGCAAATTTAAAAAGTTGTTAAATACTTAAATTAGGCAAAAGGATTTTCACCACCATGAAGTTTTGATTAGTTGTCAAGGGGATTCAAATTAGGCAAAAGGCTTCGATTTACTTAAAGTTGTCAAGGGGCTTCAAATGCATACAAAGAACTTTTGATTATTTGGTAGATAAAAGCAATATAGAAATCAATTAAAAGGCTTATAAAATTCCTTTTCCCACCACCATGAAGTTGTGTGCTCTAACTTGAATTTGTATGTTCCATTCCAACTTCCAACTTCCAACTCAGATTGGTCTACTGTTAATATACTATATAATTTATTGTGCTTGAATTTTTTATATCGTCATTTTTCAAGAACTCATAGTTTCAAACTTTTTATTAGTATGGATGTTCCTAATTACGATGCCAACATCGATAATAATGTGGTGTCATCAGACAAACAATCCACAAAAGGTTCTAGTGTTCCAAGTCGTCAGAAAACTGATCCGGCATGGGATCATTTTGCCTTTAAGAAAGAGGGAAAGACTAATGTGTATACTTGCCTCTACTATTCATCAGTATATAGAGGAGGAGGCATAAATCGTATGAAACAACATCTTGCTAGTGCTGTGGGTCAATTACTTTCTTGCAAGAAAGTGCCTCATGATGTTCGCCATAGAATGATCGAGTCACTTCAACAAATACAGCAAAAAAAGAAACATGCAGATATTAATGAAGCATACAAAGGAAGTGAAGGTGGAACAAAAGTTGAAGAAGTTGAAGTAATTTCACAATTCAAAAAGAGAAAACTTGTTGACAATATTGAAAATTATTTTGCTCCAAGAACAACTGTAGGTTCCCAACCAACCTTAAAAAGTGTATTAGCTAGTAAGGAAGTACTACATAAGGTTAAGATGGCCATTGCTAGATGGTTTTTTGATACTTGTATTCCATTTAATGCAGTTCAGTCTCCTTACTTTCAACTTGCTATGGATGCAATTGCATCTATTGAGCCTGGTTTTAAAGTCCCATCATATGATGAATTGAGAGTTAATTTGTTAAGAGATTGTAAGAAGGAGTGTCAATTACTTATGGAAGGTTATCGAAGCAATTGGGCTAAATTTGGGTGTACAGTCATGACTGATGGTTGGAGTAATCAAAGACAGAGGACATTGATAAACTTTCTTGTTTATTGTCCTACATATATAGTGTTTGTGAAATCTGTTGATGCTTTTGATCTTATGAAAGATGCTAAAACATTGTGTGATTTATCTTATGAGGTTATTGAATGGGTTGGACCTGCAAATTTTGTGCATGTAGTGACTGATAATGCATCTAATTATGTAGCTGCCCATCATATGATGAATTGAGAGTTAATTTGTTAGGAGATTGTAAGAAGGAGCGTCAATTACTTATGGAAGGTTATCAAAGCAATTGGGCTAAATTTGGGTGTACAGTCATGGCTAATGGTTGGAGTAATCAAAGACAGAGGACGTTGATAAACTTTCTTGTTTATTGTCCTACAAGTATAATGTTTGTGAAATCTGTTGATGCTTCTGATCTTATGAAAGATGCTAAAACATTGTGTGATTTATCTTGTGAAGTTATTGAATGGGTTGGACCTGCAAATTTTGTGTATGTAATGACTGATAATGCATCTAATTATGTAGCTGCTGGAAAGTTAATTCATGAAAAGTATGATCATATTTTTTTGGTCACCTTATGCTGCACATTGTTTGAATCTCCTTTTGAAAGACATTGCTAGCATGCCTCATGTGGCAAATCTTGCATCAAAGGCATAAAAAATAACCATTTTTGTGTACAATCATATGATGTTTTTGTCTTGGCTTAGAAGAAGAGAAGGTTGGAAAGAAATTGTTCGTCTGGGAGTGACTAGATTTGCTACTACATTTATCACTCTAAAAAATCTTTATCATCACAAGAATCATTTGCAAGCTTTGGCTGTAGATAAATACTTTTTGAGTCATAGGCTAGCAAAGACCAATGCCAAAAAAGCTTTTAGTGTTATTGTCTTGGATAATAGATTTTGAAATGATTGCTTGATTTTGGTAAAAGTTGATGGTCCTATAATTCGGTTGCTAAGAATTGTAGATGTAGATGATATGGGCTATGTTTATGATGGCATGTATAGGACCAAAAAAGCTATAAAGGAGATGTTTAAACATAAGGTGAACTTGTATAAGCCTTATACAGATCTTATTAAGGCTCGATGGGACAAACACTTGAAGCGTGATCTTCATGCAGCGGCATACTTTCTAAATCCTGCTTTCTTCTTTGATAATAACTATTCTGAAAAGAGCATAGTGATGGAATCACTTTTTGATTTACTTGATGTAAAAAGCATTTGTAATGACTTGTCTAGAGCTTCAAAGGAGATGCAAATGTATCGTGAGCGACAAAGAAGTTTCAGTCGAGAAAGTGCTTATAAGGTGACGAAGACAATCCCATCGTGTAAGTATTATTTTACACTTAAAGAGTTACATATTATAATCTTGAATTCTTGATTTTGAATATTTTCCTTTTAAATTTTATGTAGATGAATGGTGGAGTTATTATGGTGGTAGTGCTCCAATATTGCAAAGGTTGGCAATTCGTCTTCTTAGCCAGACGTCATCTTCTTCAGTATTCATACAAAGAGGAGAAATAGATTGGAACATCAAAGACTAAGTGACCTTGTCTATACCACTTACAACTTGCGTATGAAAATGGTATATAAATACATTGATATTTTTTTTTTGTTGGTTTGGATTCCATTAAATCTTTCTTTGATATTTTAATATCTTATTATAGGATGTATTACAAGAAGAGAACTTATGACCCCATTGATTATGAGTCTATTGATAAGGTTGAATTCTGGATAGTTAAAGAAGAAATGCCTCCAGAATTTACTGATGAAGATCTTCAAAATGAAACCATTTATCAAAATAATACTATGCCTATAGTTGGTGAATCCTCAGGGCATAATGAGGGTAAATATTTTTAATTTTATAAAAGTCTTAAAGTATTAATTTCGTTTGTTATTTTTATTTTTAACTTTCTTTATTATATAATTAGGTGATGAAGAATTTAACATCTCAAATCAGTCATTATTGGAATCCCTTAATGAGATTGGACCTAGTGTTAGTGTTAGTGAAGATGACGGTAGCAATCTTAGTGGAGATGCTAACATACCAAAATTTGATATGAATGATTGTTATATTGATCCATGATCTATCTTTGTTAGTTTGTTAACTTTTTTTTAATGAATTTAACTATGTGTGCGATGATATTGTAAACTTTTACTTGATAGATATTGTTTTATATTGAGATATTAAGTCTTTAATTGAATTTGTATATTTATATTTATGAGATATTTAATTATTTATGATTTTATATATATATTAATTATATATTTTAATATATTTTAATTACCACCGGTTTGACCGCGGTTCAACTCCGATTCGACCACTGACCCTTGAACCGATGCCTCAACCGGTTCAGTGACCAGTCTGATTTTCTGAACCTTGTGCATGCTTGAGCAAGAGCTGTACAGAATTAATGTATTCATACCAATGCCATCCTCAAGTATGGATTGGATTTTCTCATTTTTCTTTTCTGTGGAAAAATTATACTCAATTTTATAGTGTCTGGACCGTTCCTTTTCTTTCAATTTGGTCCAGCTTGTGAAATGGGCTCCCAGATGTTCCCAATAAAAATTTGAGACAGTCCATTTCCTAATTCCCACTTAAACTTGTACTGAAATTGTTATGTTCTCAATCCATTTCCCCCTTAAACGAATACTAATTGTTATGTGCTCCAGCATGTAGCTAAGAACAGGCATCATCATAATATAGAAAGAGGGTCAAAATGAGGAAGACAGAAACATTATGTGTCAAGTTCAGCAGGACAGGAGAGTACAACACATACATTGAAGAACAAACTGCATTTTTACAGAGAACAAGGCTAAGAAGAAAAATAACAAGAAACAGAGGATTCAGTTGAGAAGTGTGGAGAGAGCCCTCTCAACCTGACCCCACTTCTGGTCCAGAGTTCCCACATAGCCCACAGACATCCTGACGAGGCCAGGCGAGATCCCAGCCAGGGCCTGCTCCTCAGAACTCATCTCGCTGCTGGTGCTACTCCCAGAACAGGACATGAGGGTCTCGTAGTAGCCCAGGCTAACCGCCATGAAGCCGAACTGCGCGTGGTTCTGCAGGTGGTGCATGAGGCGGTTAGCCCGCTCCTCGGTCCCCATGTCTATGCAGAGAAGCCCGCCGTAGCCGTAGTCCTTGTTGGCCATGGACTTGAGAAGCTCGTGGTGCGGGTGGTCCTCCAGGCCCGGGTAGATCACCCTGAGCCCGAGCTTCTTCAGCCTGGTTGCGAAGGCCAGGGCCCTCGCGCAGTGCTCCTTCATTCTCAGGCCCAAGTGCGGGATCCTTTCTGACAGTTCGAAGGCCACCTTCGCGTTCATTGTCGGCCCCAGCAGCATCAGGGACCCTTGGTGTAGGTCCATCATCGAGTTCACTAGCTTTGCGGGCCCGCATACCGCTCCTGTCACATTCCTTACTTTATATTTAATATTTTATAATAATAATAATAATAATATTAATAGTAGACTAAATTACATTCCTATCCCTCGCAAATATTTGTATCCCCCACCCTCTTACTTGTCAATAGGATCAGATCTTGATCGACGATTCTGATTAATTTTATGTTATTTTCAAAATAATTATATAATTAATTTTTAACAAGTTTAATTTTTTATTTTTTATTTTTTAAAATTAATTATATAATTTAAAAATATATATAAAATTAATCTAAATTATTGAATAATTTTATCTAACGATTTAAATCTAATTCTAAAAAATATTGTTTTCTCCAACGCCGGGAGCTTGTTCCCAAAAGTTTTAAGTTACACTCTCATCTCTTTTATTCTTAAAATGTACAAAAAAAATTATAATTATAAAATTTATTACACTTTAGAGTTATTTTATTTTATTTTTAAAACAAAGAGAAATGTTACATAATGTTTTTTATGATTAATATTTTTAGCTAAAATACCGTCTATTAAATTAACGACTGTAATTTTTATATATTGTGATATATTTTTTGCCTTTAATAAAAATTAATAAAAAAATGATGTTTGAGTATTTTATTTTCTTATAAAAAATATTTAATATATACTAAAGTTAATGAATGATATTTTAGTAAAAAAATATAATATAAAATTATGAAACTTCGAAAAACAAATTGTAATAAGCCTCTTTAAACGAAAATGTAAGATTCGATTAAAATATAACAATTTCTTAGTTAAAGAAAAGGACAGTAGATATTAGAGAAAAGATGTGATTTTTAAAAATTTAAAAAGAGGAAAGTGCAATTTACTCCAATAAAAATTGATAGAAAAAACATAAGTAGGAAGAAGACAGACAAATAAAGAGAGAGATTCTATGAGATGAAATAAAGAGAGAGATTTTATGAGATGATCAGTCACGTAAAGTGAGAGTGAGTGATGGAGTTGTTAGGAGCAATTGTGTCGACTCGTGACGTCACGTGAGCTATGATGGTGCAAATTCACAATTAAAGTGGAGGAAAAGTTATATGTGGATAAGAAATAAAGATAGCGTTACGATGGTTAAAAAGAATAATTTTCTAAAATTTATGGGGCAATGATAGCGAATCTCCTTAAAAATATATGCATACTCACACCCGAATCTTCAGAGAATCAGAAGAACATTCAACAATAGAAAACTCGGAAATAATTCTATGAATTTGGAACTTATTAATCCCCTATACTCTGAATATGATACAGGCTCTGGTATGGTAAAGTGCCTGAGTGATAAGGGCGAATGATCGATGGATGTATAGAAGTAAGAATTAAAATTAATGAAAAAGAAAGAACACAGAGAGAAGAGAGACAGACCCGCGATGATGTCGGCCCCACCGCTGATGAACTTGGAGATACTGTGAACCACCACGTCGGCTCCAAGGCGAGCCGGCGACAGCACCATAGGAGCGAAGGTGTTGTCGGCGACCACCGTGACTTTCTTCTCGTGAGCCATCCTGCTAAGCTCCGGAATGTTCGCGACGGTGAGGGTGGGATTGGAAATAGACTCGAAATACAACACCTTGGTCTTCCCCTCCACCATCGCATTGTCGACGGAGGCGAAATCCTCCAGGTCGACGAAGGTCGTCGTGATGTTGCAGGCCCTGGGGAGGAAGTGAGTCAACAGGGCATGAGTGCCGCCGTACAAGGCTCTCGACGCCACCACGTGTCCACCGCTGCTGCACAGCTGCAACAGCACCGACGAGATCGCCGACATGCCGCTGGCGGTGCAGTAGGCCGCCTCCGTGCCTTCCATCGCCGCCATCTGACGGCCCAGATTCAGCACGGTGGGATTGAAGTGACGGCTGTAGATGAAAAAGTCACGGTCGGGGCCGAGCTCGCCGGCGAACATCCGCCGCATGGTCTCAGGCTCCATGACGGTGAACGTGGCGGAAGCCTCGATGGACATGTTCACCCCACCGTGCTCCCCGAACTCGTGGCGGGCGCTCGCTAGTGCGGCGGCGGGATCCCAGTTCCACAGCGGCGACGCCCCCAAATTCGCCTTCTTATGGAACACATCCTTGTCATCCGCGGCGCCGCCACTCCGCTTGTTGCCGGCGCCATCAATCACAACGCTTGGAGTTCGACTCTCACCCATGATTCTGAATTTGGATGGAATATGAGGAAAGTGTGATGAGAAGGCGTAATATATATAGTCGTCTAAAGGTGAATTATAAATGAAATTAATTTAGGTCAAATATGTAAAATGCAAAATCTGATAATTATACCGCATTCCAACGCATTAATACGTTCTCTAATTGGAAACTTCTTGGCCATTCAAATCTGAAATTGTCCAGCTCATTAACCGTTCACAGGTCCCTTTTTCCAAGTAACTCTCCCATTTGATGGATGTTTGAAAAATAATTGGGTAAGTTTACACTAGTTGATTATATTCAATTGGTTCTGACAGTTTCTTTCTTTAAACAAATTCGGTGGGTTTAAATCTTTTCAATAAATAAAATCAATATAAAAAGTAACTTTATATTAGTAGGATCCCTTTATACTCAAATCAAACTAATTATAATTCAATAAATATTTGAATATTAAAAGTTAAAAAAGAATAAATTATTATCATTTTTTCGAGTTAATTACTTTTTGAATAATTTTATTTCTTTGTTTATAAAATAATTTTACATGGTACGGATAACTTTTGTCACCGAAAGATATGGCGTGATAGTATTGAAAAAGATAGGTTGATTATTCAAGGTGTTATTTTTAGAAAAGAGATGAAGGTAATGGTCTTTTTTCAAAAAGAGATGAAGATAATGGAATAAGGAATTTTGAGCAAAATCCTTTATCTCATCCGGAGTAGTTGGAGGCAAAAAATCAAGAGCATAAGGTGTCAATTTGGCGGCGTACGTTAAATATTTTATTTGGTGTACACATGTCATTCGATCATATTTGTAAGACCTATATCAATCGAATACACGTCAAGTATTCTATTTAGTCTTGTACACCAAGTTAAGAACTTATTCCTGAAAATTAGGGGCGAATTTCCTTTTATACCTGGTTAAGCTTTGATGGAAAGAAGAATGTTGAACATTGTTTTGTAACAAAAGAGTGGAAGGATGTTTAGAGCATAAGAAAAATAATGGTATTGGAACTAAAATCGGAATTAAATCAATAATTTACTAATACTATTAACTCTCATGAGTTCAGAGGTGAGAGTTTTGCTTTTATGATTTTTTAAAATTTATCACGAGTATTTTTTTTATTAGGATAATCCTAGTCAAAGTATTATTAAAAATTAAATGTGAAGGGATCTTGAAAATTTAAACGTAAGTTTCCTACCTTTTTAGAAATTAGTGCATTATATATTATTATATTATTGTATGTTCAATACTTTTGCAGCGTTTTCAAGTTAGAATTTTTTTATTGTTCTCCCATACTATAGACCATTTTCTTGTTTGGTATCGTCTATTACAATAACTCATTCTCTCTTAATAGATGCTGGGTTTTTGAGAGAGTCTTTAATATCTCATAGTCGTCGATTAATTGTGGGGAGCTAACGTAGTTCCTTAACGTATGACGTTAACGAAACACTCACGTCTTCTCTGAATTGCTTTTCCTTTTTAATTTTTTTTAGTACGGACCGCTTTCCTTCCAAATCCAATAGAAAGCGCAATGGGAAAGGAACTGTGTAGCACAAATATGCTTTTCTAGTCCTCTTGGATTTCTCTCATCCCATTGTTGCACTAGCTTCGAAAGGCAGAAATCAAGATATTAGCCATCGTAGCTTGCTTGTGCGTTGGTCGAGTGTGTTTAACTGCTGTGCTCAATATCCTTCCATTGTTTGCTTCGCCGGTAAAGTCTCTGAGGGGATTGGATCCCCTCCAGATAACTCTCTCAAAATTTTTTTCCTATAAACACATAGCTATCTAGATTTAAAAAAAAAAAGACCAATTTTTTTTTTACCTGTTGAATCATTAGATTCAATCACGTCTTTGAGGTGAAGGAAGTCACAGACTTACATTGGAGTTGCCGTCGAAGTCACCGTCTTTTCCAGCATCGTCAAAGGCCTCGTTGCACTGATCATTGGCGTTTGTTTGGGCAGAAGGGCGGAAGTCGCAAGATTCATATGAGAGAGACAGTTTTCACATTGGTAGAAGCTAGGTTATTTGTTTGCTGATTTATTTTTTTTGTTTTTTCAAATTGTAATTATAAATCAATGAATAATTTAATAAATTTATCCTACATATATGTTATTATTTTATATATTATTTTACCGCATATTAAACATCTTTTTTTATATAATATTTTATTTCTTCAATGCAGACGAAAAAGTGAAATGGACAAGGCATCGGAAAATATCATGTGTGAGACTGTGACATATGTTGGGATTTGGTTTGATTTGATGGGACGTTTTAATGCCCCTCAAACATGGAGTGCATGATTTCACACACTAATTTCTCAATACTTTCCCAATTAACAATGTAATCACGAGTACCGAAGTAATTTAACCTCTGACACGTGGCCTTTTGCATGCATGAGCTTGAAAGCCCAGTATTTGTCGCGATGCACAGCACAGGTTTCTGAAGCTTCGTCCACAGCCTAATTATGCTAGCTTGGGCCGGTAGCCATTGTTGTGAAAGCGGATTGGCTCCTCAAAATGGTTGAAATGTTTTTTAATTTTTTAAAAAATTATTAATAATTTAATTTAATTTAATTATCTTTAAATTTAATGATCAATATAATTTTAAAATTAAAAAAAAAAAGATCTCAAGTATTAGATATACAAGCCAATCCGCTATTCATGAATTTAGATTTAGTAATTATTTTTATAAAAATTATTAAAATTTTAAATTTAACGTTTAAATTATTAAATTTAAAATCTAACAATTTTATAAAAATAAATACGATATTTATTTTTTGAGGACAGGTAAATAATTTATTTTCGCTATCCAATTGGGGTACACATTCCGAACACACCGACAATGGACACTCGCCAAACAAAGCAACAAGCAAAAATACAAACAAAAGATAATGACACGTAGGATGCGACTAATTAATTCGAATACCAGAATTTTCCAATGGGAGTAGTTTGACACGCACGCCCTATCGAGTTTCCAAGCTTATCTTGTCATGTTACCATGAAGGGTTTTGCTATCAAGCGCGAGATATTTCCTCACATGCTTGTCTTGATTTTTGAGGCTGTCAATTTTTTTTTTTCAGAGCATCCATAACAAAAAATTAAAGATAGTGGCAGTCCACTTCACAAGAAGTCGACGGCTTAGTAATTTTTCCCTACCATGAAATATGAGTTGCGTATGACGATATTCTCGTATTGTTAGAGAGAGAGAGAGAGAGAGAGAGAGAGAGAGAGAGAGAGAGAGAGAGAGAGAGAGAGAGAGAGAGAGAGAGAGAGAGAGAGAGAGAGAGAGAGAGTACATGAGAAATTTATATAATAAATTAAAATAATTTTATTTTAAAATATTAATTGTCAATAAATTATTAAATTATTATAATTAAATAAATTTAAATAAATAAATTTGATAAATTAATCAGATCATATTAAATGAATTTAAAAAAATTAAGATATATTGTTATATAATTGATATAATTGCTATATAATCACATTAAATAAATTTTAAAAAAATGAGATAAATTACTATATAATTGCTATGTATTGCTATATAATTGATAAATTAAATAAATATTTCAATTGAAATATAATATGTTGTTATTTGATAAATTAATATTTATTATATACAAATAATCAAATAATTAATTGCTATAAAAACTAACTAATAAGTGCTTATATTATTTATTTCTCTTCTTAAATAATTATAATATAATTTAAAATTACATCCATCAGTTCAAACTCTAATAATAAATTATCACTCGTTTTTCTTTCTTTTTTTACACAAGCACACTAGATTTCTTTATTGCACCATCATCAATAGTCAATCTCCTATCTTCATGTAGAGGTTTTTAAAAAGTGACATCACTATTGGCCTATTTGTAGGCTTTTTCGTTTTTCAAAATTAAAATTTTAAAATTCAAAATCAATGTAGATATTTATATATTTCTTTCTAAAATATCATCTATATTTGCATATCTCTTTCTCTTGTAGAATTTCCCTTCTTTTTTCTCTTCGGTTTTGCTTCTTCTTCCCTTACATGGATGAAGGACAATAATAACGATTTATCATCAAAGCTTTAAAGTGATTTTTTTTACATCATTTGCTATCATTGCTCAGTTTTCCTTTTATTTATTTTTTATCTATACAGTTCACGTACTGTTCATATTCATTATTACTATTCATTCGATTGTGATTTTTGATTTTCTGTTTCTCTTTTGTTCCTGCATTTTTTTTCTACTTTCTTCATTTATGTATTCGTTCTCTATTGTTATTTTTCGTGTTTCTGGTTCATCCATGTTTCTGTTTTTGGTCTTCTGATTTTTTATTCTTGTCTATTGTATTTCATTTCTACATTATTCTGGTTTTCTAATTCCAGTTTCGCTTTGCTGTTTCTGTCATTACGTTTTATTGGGAAAAGCAGATCATGAAAAATATCAAAGCCTAAAAGAAAAAAATGATACCATTGAGGTAATTACTTGTGTTTGAATAATATAATTTGACTATTTTTAAATTAATTTTTTTTCTGATTTTCTCATCTAATAGGATTAATGAATAATTTCTTTTAGGCTTACTATAAGCAAAGGATAGAGCCCTCTCTATTAAGAAAAACTTCAGGCAATGTTGAGATTATATGTGTGGGGATTGATTGAATGATAATTTAGGATTTAAAGTATTAAATTTTAAAGTTAGGATGTGATGTATATTTCCTCCATTGATTATCTTTTTTTTGTTGTTTTGAGATTTTGTGGGTATGTAAGTTATGTTTTAAATTTTAATAAATCTATAGTTGTTATCATTGTTGCTAATCCAAATGTATATTTACAGAAATAGAAGAAACAATCAAAGGAAGACAAGGATTTTGATCCTAGCAAACCTATTAGGTAAGTAATTTTTATTTCAACTCATTTTTATCATTAATTAGTATATTTATCTAAATTAATTTATGTAATACCTTATTTTTTATTCTTATTTTCATTTGACGTTATTCACATTCAATTTTCAAAGTATTTGTATCCAATAAATTATCTTATATGTGTCTTAATATGGCTTGAATGTCTTTGTTTTTGTACATGTATTCTTTTATATATTTTTTAATTATTTTTATTTATTTGATAAACAAAAAATGTAACATTCATGTTAATCCCTGCATCGCACGGGTCACAACACTAGTTATAGCTATATTGCTGCTATATTATGCTATATTCCAAATTGTTGTGTATATCACAATTGGATCATGGACTGGGATCCTTTAGTAGAGTATTGAGCTTTTATCGATCCAAATTTAGTAAATTAACTAGTGTTGTAATCCGTGCGATACACAGATTAACAAAAATGTTATAATTTTTATTTATTAAATAAATAAAAAAAATTAAAAAAAATATAAAAGAATATATGTACAAAAATAATAAAACATTCAAGCCATGTTAAAACACATATAAGATAATTCATTGGATACAAATGCCTTGAAAATTGAATGTGAATAACGTCAAATGAAAATAAGAACAAAAAATAATGTATTACATTAATTAATTTAGATAAATATATTAATTAATGATGAAAATGAGTTGAAATAAAAATTACTAACATAATAGGTCTGTTATGATTAAAATCATTGTCTTCTTTTGACTGTTTCTTCTATTTCTGCAAAAATACACTTAGATTAGCAACAATAGGTTTATTGATTTAAAACATAACTTACATACCCACAAAATCTTAAAGCAACAAAAAGAAGATAATCAAGAGAGAAATATACATCACATCTCAACTTTAAAATTTAATGTTTTAAATCTTAAATTAACATTCAATCAATCTTCACACATGTAATCTAGGCATTGCTTGAAATTTCTCTTCATAAGGAGGACTCTACTCTTTGCTCACAGTAAGCCTAAAATGGATTATTCATTAATCCTATTAAATGAGAAAATCAGGAAAAAAAATAATTTAAAAATAGTCAAATTATATTTTTCAAACACCACTAATTACTTCAATGACATCATTTTTTTCTTTTAATTTTTGACCTTTCTCATGATTTGTTTTCTTCAAGAAAACGTAATGACAGAAATAACAAAGCGAAATTGGAATTAGAAAACCAGAACAATGTAAAAATGAAATACAATAGACATGAATAAAAAACCAGAAGACCAAAAACAGAAACATAGATGAACCAGAAACACAGAAAACAACAACGGAGAACAAATACATAAATAAAAAAAGTAAAAAAAAACATAGGAACGAAAGAGAAATAGAAAATCAAATATCACAATCGAATGAATAGTAATTGTGAATATGAACAATATGTGAAATGTATAGACCAGAAAAAATAAATAAAAAGAAAACTTAGCTATGATACCAAATGATGTGAGAGAAACATCATTTTAAAACTTTGATGATAAATCGCCATTGTTATTCTTCATCCATGTAAGGGAATAAGAAGCAAAATCGAAAAGAAAAAAAAAAGGAAAATTGTGTGAAAAAAAGAGATATGCAAATAAGAATGAGATATTCGAAAGAAAAATATAAATATCTACATTGATTTTGAATTTTAAAATTTTAATTTTGAAAAACAAAAAAGCCTCCAAATTGGCCAATAGTTATGGTCACTTTTTAAAAATCTATACATGAAGATAGGAGATTGGTCATTGATGATGGTGCAATAAAGAAGTCTAGCGTGCTTGTATAAAAAAAAGAAAAGAAAAATGATTGATAATTTATTATTATAGTTTGAGCTGACGAAGGTAATTTTAAATTTTATTATAATTATTTAAGAAAAGAAATAAATAATATGAGCACTTGTAGGTTAGTTTTTATATAGCAATTAATTATTTGATTATTTGTATATAATAAATACTAATTTACCAAATAACAACATATTATATTTCAATTGAAAACTTTACTTAATTTATCAATTATATAGTAGTTATAGCAATACATACTAATTATATAGCAATTTACCCTAATTTTTTATAGCAATTATATCAATTATAAACAATTATATAGCAATATACCATAACTTTTCAAATTCATTTAATGTAATGTGATTAATTTACTAAATATATTTATTTAAATTTATTTTATTATAATAATTTAATAACCTACTGGTAATTAATGTCTTAGAATGAAATTGTTTTAGTCTATTATATCGATAGATGTTATAATTTAATTTTACTTTTTTGTTATTCATAATCTCAACTCCAAATTAAATTTTAACTGTTAATTTGTTCAATTCAAAGGCTAATAAAAATTTAATATTATGTTTGATTTTAAAAGGCAGAGAATTTCAATCTACTGAATCATGACAGTCAAAACCGCAAGAACTTAGATTCATTAATGACTATAATTCTTTAAAAAAATTATAATTATTTTAATTTAATTCTTAAACATTAAACATTTTAATTTTATTCCTCAAATATTATACTTATCTTAATTTTACCTTTCTATTTATTAAGTTGATTTTGAGAATGACAAATTTAAAATTTAGCAATAATAAATTTGATAATTTAATGATAAAAATAATTAAATTAAAATAAAATATAAACTTTATAAATATAATTAAAATAACTGTAATTTTTTCTTCTCCATCCGCCAGGGACGCTTTCCAAAGCTGTTGTGTCCGCATTTGCAACAACCCAATAATTAACCTCCTTCATTATATATATATATATATATATATATATAGACACGTACATGCATTCTATTTTATTTAGTTGGCATCTGGAACATGTAAACAATTCTGTAGTCTTTAATCTGCAATTGTTACACTAATAATAAAATTATAAAATTTCTTTAGATACAGTCAATCATATGGCCCAAGAACTCGGGATATATAAGGCAAATATATCACAATGTCAACTTATTATATTTGAGTCTTCGATGCTCATCATATACAGCGTCAGCTTTTTATATTTAGTCTTCGAGGACAACTATTCTTCAAAGTTAATGGCTATCTTGTTTATCCAAAAAAAAAATTTCTCAAAAAAAAATTCAAGACTATCTTAATATCCACGACAATTAATTTAAATTTATCCTAATCTGAGTCTGTAAACACGCAATAATCTATCAATTATCGCAATCAAATAAAAGTCTATATTTATTTGTCTTATTTCCCATAGTGCCTCTTTTTCTTTTTTCTTCTCACAATAAACTTCAACTTAATTTGCCTTAGCTACTATTGCTCAATTACACACACACACACACACACACACACACACACACACACACACACACACACACACACACACACACACACACACACACACACACACACACATATATATATATGAATAGATTAGTCTGAATATACAGAGCCAATACATCTAGATTAATGGAGTTAGGAAAATTTAATGGATTTGATAATAAACGTGGTTAGCAAGTAGCTACAATACAAGTAGAATTCAAAATAGGACATAATAGTATGAAAAATTACATATAATTTCTCTAAATTATCGCTTCATAGTACCTTAATTAATTATTATTGTTGTAAACATTTGATAACCAATATTGCATAGTCTTGTCATAGATGATACTATCTTTAAGAAAATTATTTTATAATTGTAAAATTTTTTCTTTCAGGATAAGAACAGACTATTCTGAGTTAATATCAAGAAACATAACAACAGAAAAATAACACAATAACCCAATATATTAATTTGCACTGCACTATGATGTGAGTACGAGAGCTCATATCTTTCCTTAATTTTTTTGTGAGCCTATTATAAAATGATCATATATAAGGTTTCATCCCCTCTTGTTTTAGTCAATGTAAAACTAATTTTATTCTTTTGAAATACACAATTCTCTAATTTTTCCAACAATTATAACTTTAAAATATAAATTTTAAATTTTAAATTATTATAAAAATAAAAAATTATATATTTATAAAATTAACATATAAAAATATATAATTAAAACAAATATAAACACATTAAGAAAATATGTAATTTATATTCTGTATATTTTAATGAATTTATCTACAAAAAAGTTGACCTCCGTATAAGTCACCTCTCTTCAATGATCAATACGCATCATTTTACGTGTTAGTTACTTTTTTTTTTTTTTAATCTAAACTCACTTAGGGACAGGGGTGAGAAGGCGATCTTTCAAAAGGTCGACTTTCCATCTATTTTAGCCCAAACCAGAATTATAACGTGCACGTTTGCGCCTGCCATCCTTGTCCCACCTGCTCGCCATCATATCGCTACATGACACTTGGCACTTCGTTTACCACAAGTCCAGGATAAGTTAAAGTAAATTATTATTTTTTTCTTTAAAAGCATTTTAGTTAATTTAATTTAATTTTTAAAAAGATTATATTTATTTTAAGATCATATAAAATTTTAACATAATTTTTTATAATAAAAAATTTAAATTTTAATAAAATAAATTTTAAAATTTAATTAAAAAATATATATATATATATATAATCTTTTAAAAATTAAGTTAAGATAACTTTATTCTTATTCGAGAGTCAAATCAATTTAATCTATTCAAATAGTTATTGTCACACTGGACTTTCACGGAAAGAATGAAGATAATCCAAAAATCCATTTACACACTGTACAATGGGATAAAAATTTTATAGCTTGACGTTTTAAATATGTTATATTTTAAATAAAAATCTAATAATAAAAATATAAATAACTGTAATATTAATATTATAGTCAGATACAAAAAAAAAAAAAGGAAAACTTTGATTGGAGACTATAAAAAAAGAGATAGCAGAAACTGAAGCCTAATTTTGTGCAGTCTAGGCAGCACTTCAGTGTTCCTTTCGTGTGCCACGTGGAAGATTATGGGACGTTGATGAAGCAATCCAACTGCCCACATGTCAAATTTTGGATAAAGTTCGAGCTATCGAATTAAGAGGTGTCTGATAGTCCGTGACGTACCTATCAGAAAGTAGGAATGCATACAGATTCTATTCGGTTTTTTGGGTATGAACTAAATCCAACTGGATCAAGTTGAATTGTTAATTTTTGAATTTATTTATTTTTTTTGAATGATTTAGTTTGATTTTTTGAAAGATTTGATTCATTTTTTTGAACAATTTAATTGAATGGTTTAATAGCATAAAAAAATTTTAAAAAATAAAATCACTTTTATCTCTTTTTTTTAAAAAAATTCATAATTTTACCAAATACCAAGTCACTTTTTTAATTTTTTTAACATAAACTAATTTTTATTTAAAAGTATTGTCCAAATTATAATTAAACTATTTCTAACTGTATATATATAATTATATAAATATAATTCTTTATATAGTTAAATTATTTTAAACTATATATATAATAAGTTATATAAATATAATATAATATATATAAATATTTTTTTTATTACATATATTTTAGCTCAATTTGACTATAATTAAATTAAATTAAATTAAATCGACAAATCAAACCGAATTAAAAATT